>OX463850.1:19823339-20227654 GCA_949825065.1 Odontocerum albicorne
TGGAGGAAGCAATAAATATACCATATATAAATAAGCGATACGATACGATACGATAATACGATACCATTGATTCAATAATTATTGATAACACTAATTGTTATATTTTAAATATTATTTCATGTATTCCGATATTCTACTTTAATGAAATCTTGTTTTTTCAACATTTCTTCTTAATGAGTATTTCGGTAATCGAACTAGTGAACTTCTGAAATATTTTAATTGTATAATTTTAATAAAGCAAAGATTTTAGATTTCCTGATTTATTATTCATCCGTTTTTCGCTTCCAATTTCGAACAACTCCTTTCGATATTTCACAAGAAATTACTTTGTTTTTCCACTAATTACTTAATTAATACTATAGCAGACTAATTTCTTATCAAAATATTTTAATACGTATTTTCACAAAATCTCTTTGATAAACTTCTTCCGAATTTATATTTTCTACAAAGCCTCCAACATTTTTTGGATAGCCAGATAGATATTTTAACTAATGCATTTACTTTACATATACGTTTTTTTTAATTTAAACTGCTAAAAAACAGTTGGGATATCATGCAGCTATTTCATCCGCTAATTGCGAGTATTTGCTGCGACAACGTTCGCGTAGCAGTTTAAATTTCGCAAATGAAAAAGTATCGTGACAAAACAAACTTTGTTATTTAACTGGTTTAAGCACTTCACAGTGGTTCGTTGTGTAAACAGAGTAATGAATTGTTTACAAATGTAATGACACACGTGTTTCAACATGCATTTTACAAAATTGGTAAAACTTGGGTTGGGATCATTTGGCATTTTTCTGCGGTTTTCTAGTCGGATTATAGTACAGTTTTCAATTAAGGCCTATTTCATATATGTTATCTCTGTATGGTTCGAAGATATAACCGCTTATCTATCAACCCGTAAGGCTGTGTTATACGCAATGAAAGTGTTATGCAATACAAACACATTTATGTAAAATAATTTTAAAAAAAAACGACGTCCTCTGTGGCCTAGTTAGTACTCGTATATTGAAATATTTTCCTGAATGTTATTAAAAGAAAAATACATTGATGTGGTTTGTGGTTCATGGGATGCGCATCATATACCATGAACGCATCATATACCAAAAACGACGTCCTCTGTGGCCTAGTTAGTACTCGTATATTCAAATATTTTCCTGAATGTTATTAAAAGAAAAATACATTGATGTGGTTTGTGGTTCATGGGATGCGCATCATATACCATCAACGAAAAATCTCAAATGCATATTTTGTGTTTCTTTCATGGTTTCTCTTCGTCCATGTTTCCAAAACAACATTTAGTAAAACTGTTTATCTTTAAAAATTAACTAATAGTATCTTGTGAAGTTGTGGTCGATATTGACTTTTGATTGCGCTTAAACATGTTGATTCCTTTTTAGTTTTTATTTGTATGCAACTAGACTTTTTATTACGCAAGAATATCAAGAGTGACGCTCGGTATGATGCGGTGCGGACTACCCATCTTGAGATGGTTCCGTATCGTATGAATACTGTGTATATCGTTAAAGTTTTGTATTTTCCTAAGAATTTTGACTTGCGTACTTACTCGTATGTGTTATTTTAATTGTTTTAATGTGCAAATGTATATTTTTATTCAGTTTTAATTATTGTTTTTAATTGTTATGGATGAAACTTACAATTTAATTTTTTAAATAAATTCATCAGGTATATTGTACCGTTGGTGAAATAAATATTAAATCTTAGTTTTATATTGATTTAACAAACCGAGTTTTGTTTAATCATTAATATTTTTTGACAAATTTTATTTAAACTCGTAGATATTAAAAATGTTTTCAACCCCTTCTCTAAACGATGCACTTCTGTATCTGATGGCGCAGTGGCGGCACTTAATAATAATCTTTCACCATGCAATTTGTCGCGCCTGTTCTGCGCCCGCTCTGTCAGTTTTATGATACCCACTAATGTACTGAACGCTATCATGTCTATGCCAAAATACTGGTTACAATTTATAATGTGCTTCTACTATAATCATTCCGTTGTTCTTTGTCTCGTTCCGAGATGAAATCTGAAATATTCAACTTTTATCACAATATTTTTAAACCATTTTCTACCGTCTAGCATTTACAACTTTGCCGCATCCGGGAGGGATCTTGACACTTTCTACAACTTCCTTATTTGAGAACTCTGTAAATATGCCACAAACTAAACCCATTTTTGTAACTTCGTATTTAGGGATACATGATTTAAAGTCATTGGATACAATGAAGTGGGTTCCACTGAAATTTTAAAATGACCTAACGGCTTAATGCCACTTTAACCAGATTTCCTACATATATTTTTGAACATCAAGCTTATAATAAAATGTGCTTAGATAATGTTCAGTGATATTATAGTTAAAATGGAGCTGAGGAGAACATATTGCCAGATGCTCTGACTCCCGATGGATGAAAATGGTCCTGGAATGGCAGCCTAGAACGGGCAGGAGATGTGTAGGGAGACCACCGGCTTGATGGTCGGACGATAGTAGACGGGCCGAGGGGGTGAAGTGGATGCAGTGTGCCCGAGATAGGGAGTTGTGGAAGACCGAAGGGGAGGCCTATATCCAGGGATGGATCCAAAACGGCTGAAGAAGAAAAAGATATTATAGTATTGATGAACTGAGCAAAGCAACAACGTATATCAAATATTCAAATGAGAAAAATATTAATGTCTCTAAACAGTATTATACAGAAGTGCACAATTTAAAGGGTTGGCAATGCAACGTCATGTTTTGCTTCGAAATTGAACATAAAATTATTATATTACTAAGCCATGTTTTTTAACTATAGTATACCACTTGAATAAGTTATGTGTAAGTAGTTAGTTTCGCTCTGTTTTTTTAAACTGCTGCAATGATAAGTTTGCTTATTTTCTGGAAAGTTCTACACTGGTTTTACGCCAAACATTATTTATTTATTTGGTTAACACTAAATATATTCGATAAATTCTGAAACCCACGAAACATGACAATTGTCATTCAATTTATATTTTTGACAATTGAATTTCAATGGTTAATTACATACGTTTTTAAATATATTTGTTTAAGTTTGGAATCGACCGTGGATGAAATGTTTATATAAAACCTACATTTTATTTTTGAAAATAGCATACGATTTTCAGACTGTCTCCGTCTAAACGGTAAAAAAGAGCTTTATAAATCAGCCCCACATACACGTAAACTGGAGCAGATTCAATTTTCCGATCCTTTTGACAGTCAGAACCCTTTTAGAAATTCAAGTTACATTTTTTAATATTGTGCAAAAGCCAAAGTACTCTTGAATCAAAGAAGTAACGACAAAAGAACCTCACTGCTATATTTGGCTGAACATTATCAAAGTTGAAAATAACATTTTTTTCTGAAAATAAGGCTGAAATAACCGTGCTATCCAAAAGGAGAAGTTCTGCGCAAGTTTCGAACCAATAATTTTTAAGATGTTGAAGCCTTTCAATTCTTTATTAGTATTAAAATAATACATAGACGACTATCGTGCCCTATTTGGAAAGACTCCTCTCGCCTAGCCCGGGGGTCCGGGTTCTATTTCCGTTGAAACCCAATTTTTTTTCAATGGAGTTTTATTGAAGGTGTCGTTAACATATTTCTGGTTGGTTGGATAAACGCACCAGGTGGCACCATATACAAATAGAGTGTAATAACTCGATGTAAAAAATTACACAAAGAAATGACAAACACACAAATAAGTTATTTATATTATATTCACATTAAAACTTGTGAAGTAAACTTCAATCCCGGTGCAATATAAAATTGAATCAAATAAAAAACATATACAAATAAACTAACATGTGTTAATTAACATGCATAACGCGCAATGCCGCAATAGTGGATAATTGCCAATCACCCAATAGATGGATTGCATTAAGTGTCTAAACATTGTTGCACTTAAGAAAGCCAGTATTCTTGCGAAATCAAACCTAAATATCTATGTTCCAAACCAATGGGCAGGAACTTTCTTCTACAGTTTAATTTTACATAAGAATACATTTATCAGATTTACACATTAGTTACTTGCGCAATAACATTTTTAATTAAGGTAAATAAACTACTGAAACATTTAGGAAAATATACATTCAGACGTAATAAGGTGTTAGTCGCAGCGGACTTCTTTGAGAGAGCCTTAGATGTTTTATCAATAAATCGTGAAACCGAACAATTGATCAAGTTCTAAACAGGGGTGATAAATCAGGAAGAGGGGAAGAAGTACAATTAAAAAAAATGGTTGGGAAATGTTATGAACTTAAAACTTTATCGTTCAGGGTAAAATATGACATTGAAATTGTAAAAGCTCATATTAAGAACCAATTTTTTCGCTCGATAATCCTATAACATATCGCTGAATTTTTCCTTTATCTTTTTCTTAAATACTACCAAATGTCACTTTTTTTTTTCAAAATAGCTAGTTTTGGTTTCACCAAACGCTGAAAAGTTATAAAATTACACTTAAATAAAAAATACAATATTGGTGATGGACAGTTTCATTAAAATTTCTTATGATTTCGTCTTATTTTTTTCTTGTGCTGAACAATGCATGTTTTTGTGGTCGAAATGGCAAGTTGCTCTCAAAATTTGCATAGTGTTTTTGAAAATAACACTATTCAAAAAAAACACTTAATTATTACTATACATATATAACTATACTACTTGTATAGTTTCGTTCAAAATACCTGTGTTTATTTTTGACAAAGTATATTTTATTGAAAAAAAAATACAAATATTGGTCAAAAATGTAAATACGAGTATGTTGACACAAATTAATGTTTTTTTTTAATTGGTACGTTATTGTCAAAAATATTCGTTATCTTTATTATTTTCTTTCATGTTAAAAACAAACATATTTTTGATGAGCTTTATATGTTTTACTGGTTAAAAAAATACTCAATGTATTGTTACGAATTTCTCAGTGTTTGCGGAATGGCACGTTTAGGGTCAAAATTATCACCTAATCCTTTTTAAATTGATTTTTCTCTTACATAAATACGTGAATTTTATCTAAATCTGTCAACTTCAAAATGTTTTAACAAAGGTATCTTTGTTTGCAAAATGGTGCGTTTTAGCCAAATAAATCCATAAACTACTTAAAACTTAAATTACAAATTTCTTAACAAATATCTATAAGTGATTCGAGAGAAGCATGGTAAAATATACCACACTTCTCTCGAAAACAACAAAAACCTTACACAAATTACTCATTTTGGAAACATTTAAGTTTTTAGTCGAAATTAAATCCAAAACGTTTTACTATTACACTTTTAATCAGTATTTGATAGCGTTAGATTAGGGTTGTATAAGAGCTATCGAAGCGTTATGCCGCGTGGTTTGGACAATGGTGCTGACATTTCGAAACCATTGAAGTATTCATCTTCAGAGTGTATTTGTAGTCAACTTTGCTCTCAACAACACTCCGAAACACCTAATACAATACAACTGATACGAAGAACCGCGGAAACCTCAAAAAATAGGTTAGGGAGAGATATTTTTTTATTGAATATGACTTGCGATATAAAAGTCACATTGCGTGCAACGGACCATGTTAAGAGTATTGTAGAAACGTTTGAATGGATCCTTTGCAAGGGCCAATTCTTACGTTCGGTACCCTAAGAACATCTCCCTAGGTGATTTCCTGCAACTTTCAAATATAATACTACAAAATGCTGTCACAAATTTCTCATTTATTTGAAAATTAATAGATTTCAAAAAATAAATAAAGTTACATTATAGAATTACACTGCAAATAAGTGTTTCGTTATGTTAAACAAAACAAATATACGGTGTAAATATACATTTGCACGTTATGATTGCTTTGTTAATATTTCTTCATTCATTCGTTCTATGTATCCAAACAATATAAAAGTGCTATTCTTGATGATTTTCAATACGTCAACCTTAAGTTCCGATTAGTATTTAATCACTCCATTTCGTATTCTATCAATTATTGTCACTCCTTGTATTATATTCAGTGCACGTATTTCTAGAGTATTTATTCGGCTCCTTTCACTTTTTTTCATGTCCACATTTTACTTCCATACATTAAACTGAGAATTAGAATACTATTTTTGGCATTATAAGTTATGAAAAATCATCCGTTGAATATTTAAAAAACATAGCATTGGTCAAAAATAATACGAGTACATTCAAAGTTTACGTTTTATTCAATTTTCCAGAGTACATAATCGATTGATTTGCTATTAGCTCCGTAAGTTCAAGACAATCTCCATACTTTCCTCGAAATACCCACCAATGTTTGCTGGGATTTACAGAAATTACTTAGGCTGAAAGCAGTAACGCTCCAGATATAACTCTACCTAATACGGGATAAGTCACGCTTTCAATACCGGAAATACTTGAATATGGTAAAGCCTTGATTAAGAAACATTTAAGAACTAACTGAAATTCAACGATTTGATCATTTCATACATGACTCAATGCAGTTTTCATTATCAACAATTTAATATCAAAGATTTTAATTTTGTTTCAAATTCAACTTAACCTTTTCGAAGCTTTTTATAAAAGCAACGTATATTTTAAATGAAAAGGAAATATACTCGTATATGTACATATATACCAAAGACGATGTATACAATTTTGTAATTATATTTTTCTTATTTTTTTTGTTTATCACACAATTTCATGGTAGAACATCTGGTAGATTTATTGCTTTAAAGCAATTACTTCCAATCGGCCAGCTTCTGTTTATAAATTATTATTGGTATACATGACTGAGTATGTAAAAAACATTTCTGAGAAAATCCACCTTAAATTAAAAATAAATCCATGGAAAAATAAGGACATGGAAGAAAATTGTGTAAAAGTTAATAACGATGAATATTTTGAGATGAATAATGCTTATTAAGTTTATTTTTAATATCGATAAGGATGAAGCACGTCTTATTGAACCAGAAAGATCGTTCCGAAATCGAAGTTTAAGTAGAATAGAAAAACTAAGTACATATTAATATTCTATATTTATTATAAAGGGATTTGAAGTAAAATTACCTTAAATTGTATAGGATCTTCATTAAAAATAGATAATGATCATGTTTTACAAAATTTTTCCTCGGAGCTCAAAGTGAATATATATTTTTAATGAAATTTTGTAAAGATCATTTACAAAATGAAGTATCATATATCGCGGGATTACCGCTTAAAGTGTATAACTAACAAAAACCTTTACAAACTGAAGAATCATATATCGCGGGATTACCGCTTAAAGTGTATAACTAACAAAAACCTTTACAAACTGAAGTATCATATATCGCGGGATTACCGCTTAAAGTGTATAACTAACAAAAACCTTTACAAACTGAAGTATCATATATCGCGGGATTACCGCTTAAAGTGTATAACTAACAAAAACCTTTAACAAAGATTTTTAGCCTTAAATTACGTTCTTACAAATCCCTTAGAAGTATTTTATAACAGTCGAGTATGTTATGGAGTTCAAAGTAATTGTTATCTTTAGATTTGTTCTTGGATTCAAAGTAAAATAATAAAGCTTACGTGATTTTATGTTATTGATTGAGGTTCCTCAAACACTCTTTTATTAAAATTGAACGTCCCAAAAACTTTTATCAGTCAAAAATAATTTGTTTATGGTATTTATAACGATACTTCAAATACATTAAAAAACTTCTGACAGTAAACCCACGATATATCTTACAATAAGAATTTTGTAAAATTTTCAATTTGGGAAATTTTTTATTTTTGACAAAATAAGTAACAAAGTATACCTTTGAACACATTATTGCGTGTGCCTTTGAACTGTTTGAAGGTACACTCAATGTTGAATATTTAGCTTCAACAACTATTTATTTTGTTTTTATTTTACTGCCACGAAGCAAAATTGGAATGAAAAGGAAGGCAATACTGACAGAATATTTAGAACAAGTTTGAGAAATTGTATGAATGTGTTGGAAGCGAGAGAAGTATGTCAAGATCGAGTTTTGTAGCGCTTGACTCTCTTTGCCTATCCATCCGAGGACGCGGCGTGATTGGATAGAGAGAGAATGTTTTATTGAAATTTCCTAATAGGTACTAAACTGAGTTTGCGTTCGAAGACACACATCAAGGTGTTCGAAGGTAAACACATCAGTGTACCTATGAACAAAAAGGAATAGTTTACTTCAATTATTTTTTGCTACCAAACCTTAATAGTTAATGAAATACAAGAAATATATGTGGTAGCCAAAACCATTCTCTACCTTACGATATATTTTTTTTCCTCGTGAGTCAAAAACTTACTGAGATAAAAAAATACAAAATAACTTTGAAAATAAAATTTGTTCGAAGGTACACTAGTTGCCCTTCGAACAGTTCAAAGGTACACGCAATAATGTGTTTGAAGGTACACTCGGACTAGTATTAAAATTAAATGTCAATTAAAATGTTTTGAGGTAATGTACTTCAAAACTAAGTATAAAAAATATACAATAGAATATTAAATAACTCTCCAATTTAGATTTTAGAATTCCTCAATTATGTACACTCACACGTTCAAAACAAGTAATAAAACTTACTTTTTGCGTTGAAAATTTTTGAAGATCTCTCTCTCTCTCTCTTTGAATAATGGCCGTGAACTTGTATATATGAAGGAGTGTACGCCAGTGTCAAGTGATGATATTCTTTGAAGATCAATAAGAGAGTCACAAAAACAGGCAAGCATTTGACAATAGAACAATGTTGCTACTATGAAAAAAACATCGTATGTACTGTTTTTTCTTTTTTTTTTCTGTTATTATTTTTGATTTATTTTGTCTGTTTCAAGGTACACGCGTTCGAAGGTACACTGGTTGCCCTACGTATTAACAAAATTAAATTCCCTAATATATAAAAAGAAAAACTTAAAAAAAGAAGGAACATAACTAATTTCACGCTGTGTTGAGTTTATTTAGTAACTGATGGTACATTATTTTTTCAAGCTAATGAATTTATTACTCGAAAAATACATACAAGAAAATATATATATTCAGTATATAAAAACTATATGATGATAAGCGTATGTACGGTAATAATTTACAAATGAACATCCAATGGCCATTGGAGTGGATTTATTTCAACAAACTGTCAAAAAATAGGATACTTTTTTTATTTTATTTCTTGAAATATATTGCATTTTAAAGAGACATTGAGGTTACTATCGAATTTCAAATACGCGCACTACTAATTACTTCTAAATCATTAATTCATTTATTAATCAAATATTTTACTAAAAAAGATTTCTAAGTAAAAGAAACAGAATAAAATTTAAAAAAGTTGATACATACGTATATCTCTAGTAAAAAACATATATCATACGTATGATATATATCTACGTACATTTCTAGTATATATCTTACATTCACATATCTCTAGTAACAAAATACATCGATGTGATATTTTTTATTCGTAAAACAGGAGAAAAATAACAACAAATTCTTCAAATTACGAACTAGATCCTTTCTTTCAAGGATGGATCAAAAGTCAAACGAGGGGTTGGTTGGACATAAGAATGAATGTGAAAAAGGGAGTAGTACAAACATTCAGAAAGTATGGGGGAAGTTAACAAGGACACAAGCTTTGTAAAAGGATAACAATACAAGTTCTCAGCTACGAAAATAATAATGTATGGACAGGTCGTTAGTTGAAACATCCTGAAATCCTGAAAGGGTAAGTGAAAAGGTTGACTGAACTTTTTGCAAGGTCGGATTCAAAGTAAAAGCCTATAAAATCAGACTCCGACATAAAGAATTATTTATTTCTTCTTTATTTGTTCAACCGACCAAAACTTTTTTTATGAAATACAATAATGGTATTTTATGTGGTTTTTAAGGCGTTTTAGTTGGTGTGTTTTGATTTTTTATGGTGTTATTGAATGAATCGAAAAAAATCAAGAATTTTAATGAGCAACTTAGAAAAGGATATTTTTTATCACAAGAATTTGTTATTGTATAATTAACATTTTTAACTATAATTACGATTTTCCTTTACCAAAAAATAGTGTAAACCACAGATAATTAAACAATCTTTCAGATAAACTAAATTTAAAAACATGGTTTTCTACCTATAACCTCTTTTCTTGTATAATTGTATAATATCTAGTCTTGAATATTTTATTCAAGTACAATAGAATGTAGTATAACAATATTTTGACTATAAGGCTACTCATTATAACATTGATAACTTCGCAATCTTTATGTAACACTTGCCATGAAAATTGATTGAAGGGCGGTCCGCTTGCTAACATGCGTATCTCATATGCCAAGGTTTGTGGATTAAAATTCAGTTAGTACCTAGATTTTACATTTAGAGTTTCAGTTAAGTTTTCGCTTAAGGCATCTTGAACATCTTAAAGATTGGTTGAAAAAGATGGCCACGTGGATATAAACCCACCAGGTTACAAATACAAATAGTTTTGGAGTATATTCTGATGGAATACAAGTAGGGTTCCTGTATGGCTAAAAGATTTTTGATGCATGCCTGCGATAGTATTTCTAAGTCATATGACGACTTTTCCAGCCAGCTACCTGTCTTCTTCAATCATTATAAGTCCGAAGGTTTTATTGATTAGTGCTTAAGATATTACAGTCTCACGACTTCGATTATAGTCTCACAAAGTCAGCAGTATTAATGCAGAGATGTTAACGAGTGGCAAACAAGGGTTTCAAAAACATAATGACTGAAGGTTTTTGAGTTAGCGAGTCAGGAGTAAGATACCATCACACCTGTCGTAGTAGATCAAGAGGTGCATGCCGCGCGGTAACGCACTGGACTTCCGTGCAGAAAGTCGCCGGTTTGAACCTTGCGCTGTGCTATTCCCCTCTAATGGCACAGGCGTTTTTGCCGCCTAGTATTCGAGGGTATAAAGATACCTTTGACTTCAGTCATATCTTTTATTTTTAAAAAAAGGGAAAAAACGGTTCGATGTGCTCCAATCGTCTCACTTTAGATATTCTACTGGATCCAGTACACATGTGTGGCCGGTGAGTTTTCAGATGTGCAACAGCTCGCTCACTTAAAGAGTAGAAAAAAAGAAGAAAGAAACGATTCCACGGCACAGCATCACTTTCCAACTACATTGACGTTGGAATTGAAAGAGGATCCTTGACTACGAAGCCCAGCAACAAACGAATACATAAAGAGAACAGAGTATCAAAATTACAATCGCGACAAATGATACTTCGATCACTTTCTCTACACCAATAAACTCTACACTTTATATTATTGATCCTTCGTTTATTCTTAACACTTTTACCTTTTTAAAATTGCATTAAATTGAATTCAAGGACATATAAGCACTTGGGATGATAGTAATAGTGATAAAAAAATAGGTGTTTGAACAAAATATAACCATAGGTTGCATATAGTTTTCTTCTACAAAAATAAGGTTGACATTGAAATAAGGGCAAAAGAATAACTTAGGTGTAGTAGGTATTATTGATTTGACTTGAGTGACCACTGGAGAATATAATATTGTTGTAGCCAGTATATTTGTTCAGTCGTCCAAAAACTAGCAAAACACAAAATTTCGTCCATAATAATTGAGAACGCTCGTAACTTCTCTCATTATCTCTAAATCGGTGTTATTCAAACAAAATAACACAAATTATTTTGTTTGTAAAATGCTTTATTTGTTCATTCTCCAACTCTATATCCGAATTTTATGAACATAATCCAAATAAGAATATCTACTAACATTTAATATACACATATATCAAACGAGATTTTTGATAATATATGAGTTGGTTTTAAAGTTAAAAAATATAACATAATATTTTCATTTAAATGTAAATAAAAACTAATTATTAACGACTATGCGGACGTATGTTATTTGGTTGTTACGGAGGAACAACTTAACAAATATCAATGAATGCAAAATATTTGCGAACGTTTCATATTTAAACTAAGAAAATACGATCGTGTATCAAACATTCTTAACTTGGTTGAATGGGAGATATTTCTATTCTTAAATGTTCTTCTGCCCCTTCATCTTTCGTCGAAAATGTTTATTAGCTTTCTGATACGTACTTGCGCTATGCTGGTAGGTGCAATTTCCTTTTGTTTTTTTCCAGTTGACAGTGGTTAGAATGGAACGAGCTAAGCAAATATGACTCAAACCATTACTGATGTACTTCAAAAAAAGAATTTACAAAGATTGCATATTCCTTTAGTAATAAAGAGTGTTTTCTGTAGTTCTCTGTGATTGCATTAATCACAAAACACCATTTTTTTCGTTTTTATTGCTTTGGTATTCTATAGTTTTTTTCCGTACATCAATAACTTAGATCGTCTACCTTTAACTAAATGTTGTACAACACTTGTATGATTGGCTGAAAGAGATTACCATTTTGCAATAAATCGTAAAAATTGTACTTTATACAATAAAATGTTTAATTAATAATTTTTTTAAATTGATAACAGAACAAATATAAATAACAAGCTTTTTTATACACATACATACGTATCATCACGCCGTGTCCCTTGCGGATCTCCAAACTTTTCTATCCAATCACACAACTTTCGCCACCTCCACACTCATATATCTCATCATGCACAATCTTCTTTTATTCATACTTCTCCCTTTACCTTATTTCAAAATCTTATCCATTTGGTCCACCAATGTTTTCCTCTGTCTATTATTTTCACACTCCCTTTACACTTCTGATTTGTATACTCGTTTATTATTTTTTCCTTCATTCATTCTCACCAGATGTTCAAACCATCTTAACGCTTTTTACTTCATCCAGCTTAATTTTATCCATGAATTTATTTCTGATGTCTTCATTCCGCCTTCTTCATACATTGACACTCCACAGGTTTTTCTTTCTGCACGCATCTTTACAGCATGAATCTCACTTTTATTATTTCCTTACCAAATCTATGTTTCCCTTACGTCAAGGTGAGCACCAGCACATTCTTATGTATCGTGATTTTTGTCACTTTGAATGTAGTGCGATTGTTGTATATTACAATAAGTGCTTCGTTAACCTTGTTTCCTATCGGTATCCTTCTTTCTATGTCCCTTTTATCGTCCATCATATGTAAACATACTGCCCACATAACAGAATTCATAAAACGCTCACATTCAGAATTCACTATACCTTATTTCGAAATCTGGTCCATTTGGTCCAGCTACATTTTGGTTTGTCCACCTGTTTCACTCACGCATTGCACTTCTGACTTGTGTTTTCGCTAAATATAAGGAAATATAAAAAATATACACAAACATTTTGAAAAAAAAAAATTTCAGTCAACTTGACAAAAATTAAAACAAAAGGGAAGAAAAACAGTTCCCAACCATATCAATAGGCAGTAAAGATGAGATAAAAACCGATTGAGATATTACATATCCTTATTTCACACTATTTTAATACCGATCCATTCAGTCTTACCCAATGTGACATCTTAAATACATGATTTAAATAGAGGCACGATCTATCGAGTTTGATTTTCATTCACTACATATTCTTTGAACATTATATTTTGACACGATCTAAACGCCTCAATTATCACGTTAACCAAAAAACTTTTGAAAAATCAAAATGTCGAAGATTCTCTCCTTTAGTATTTATATTGGCTCAAAATAATCGCGGTAAAATATTAAGCCCCATAACTTATTTTATAGTCATTAATTATACTTAAACGTAAAAAGCTTCAGGACTGTACCCTTCCGAATCTGACAGGCTCTGAGGTCCTTCCCTTAGCGTTGCTGCCGCAGTCCCGCAGTTTTCAGACGCTGTAATTTATCATTCTAAATATAAATGAATTTAGGCTTATTTTGGCTCAGAAATTTATTTACCACGAAAGACCATTTTTCAAAATTTTGCACTTATGAAATTATCTTGTGGGCACTATGCATGATTCATAACATGTTGGATGGTAATATATGTTAAGTGTGTTCAAAATTAATTATTCAAGATGTTGTTAGTGAAATTCAATTACAGCCCATCAGCTTTCAGAAAACAGAGGTGAAGAGATTACAACATGTTCATACGCTAGTGAAGAGAGGGTTAATTTTGCTTTCAATCATTCATGATTGTTCTAGTCAGACAAAGTAATGAATACTTTATTAAATGTCTTGTTATCAGACCACAATATATATTTTAAATATTATGAAACCAATTTAAAGATTAAAGTTATTATTCAATTTATGATTTGGTTAACTACAATATTTCACCATTTTATAAATGGTGTATTATTTGATAGACTTTATGGTAGAAAATAGACCGCATGTGAATAACTCCTAGCTACCTCTCAAAGTCTAAAGCAACCGCTATCCTGCCAGCACGGTCCTTAGATATCTCCCTTTGCAACATCAACGTTTTGCGTCTTTTTTACAACACCACCAAGTTATTGTTGTCAAAAACACTCTAACGTCCTTAATTCTCCAAAAAACTCAATTGATGTCTTTAATTTTAACCACCTACTAACAAAAAAAAAGGAGTAGTGTTTTTTTCAAATCTATTTAATTTGTTAAAATACTAATTTATGCATTACAATTTTTCTTAATTCATGCAATGGAAACAACAACACATATATTACATATTAAAATTAAACTATACAAAAAAAATTATAACACATTTTTCAAATAGTAAATAAAATGTAAATTTCAAAATAATAAATATAAATAAGAGACAAGGATGCAATGCAGAAATCATTTATACCAAGATGATCGTACAGAATTCGAAGCAGTGTGTTTTTCGACAGTCCACACCTTGATATTTCTTTTGATTTAAATATTCAACTATCCGTAGACAGCATCTCGTTTTAAACGTCGTTAAATTTTTGCTAGGGCTTTTTCCCCTTTTTTTTGCAAAAAACTTTACGATATTTAATATGAAGCATTTCTGAATATAAGGAAACGACGTGTTCTCTATCGGCTCTAGTTGATATACTATTAGAGATTAAGGCATCAAAAGTTAACTGCAGCCGCACCTGATCATGCGTGGGCGTGGTTGACGTGATATTGTTTCCATCTACCCATAAACGCTAAAACTAGTTCAGGCCGGGATATTTGGACTTAAGTTGTATCATACGAACTTATAGAATAAAATTAACACAAATTCTGATAAGAATATCTTTTTTTTATTATTCCAATAGTAACATCAATCTCAGCGGTGTGTGTTTCTACCTCATATTTGAAGAATTTCTATAGACGGAATGATAACCCAGGCAAACATTTCAATAATAAGTATTAATTCGCCTGAAGAGATCTCCAAAATAGGAGATATACACACGAGTCCTATGTATAAAACTAGTGGAATAACAAAGTAATTTTCGGTTAAATATATATTCTAATGTTTCCAAAGTAGGTAGTTTGAAAAGAAAAAGCCAAACATAATGAAGACTGACGATAATTTGATATCAAACGTGGAGTGCTAAAACTGTGGACTGACCAGGATGGAGGCATTTTATCGCTTTCTTTATAGAACTTATAGGATGATGATGATGGAAACATGTAGCATATGAGTTTTTTGTGGTTATTATACTTCAGAAATTGAAGCACGGGTCCTATGACAGTTCACAAATTTGCCCCAATACAACTTTGTAACGACGTTCAGTAATTTTAATTATTTTATCAACTTTAATATAAGCCTCGATTCTAATAAATAGCAAGTTATTTAGGTAAATATATTACATAAAACTAACAATAATGACAAATTAATACATCTTGTTACAAATAAGCCAAAATGTGGCAGTTTGTTAAAATCAAATAACATTTGGCGACGTTTGTCAAAAGTCACTACGTTAATCTGTATTTGCTAGGGATAGGGGTGTACGATAATTGGATTTTCGATTTTTTTATACCTAAAATCAAATGTTCGTAATTAGTATTAATTCATAGTGGATCTTGGCCTATTTAAAGATAGATACAAATCATACAATACATTAGAAAGTCATTATACTGAAAATTAGGAATTAAAACGTCAGTTTAGAGAAAAACTATTTTCGATTTATAAAAAAATATTCGATTTGTAAAAAAAAAAAAAAAACAATTTTATCCCTTCCCTTTGAGACATGACATTTAAAATGTTGCAGGACCCATCCTACATTTTCTGAAGTATAGTCTGCATATCTGCACTTCTGGTGCAAATGTGTTGAAGAGTGTGGTAAGGAAAAAAACATTGTCTTCAATCCCATTGCCTGCAGAATCATTTCTGTTTCAATCCTCATGTCCTCAGTGAGATACAGGCAAAAACCTAGTTTACTGGGAACACGACAAATGAAAAGTAACAAAACCAGATCCATTAAAATTGTGTGTCTGAATTAAATTATCTGTTGTTTTTTCGCAAATTATGTATATTTTTTGTCATGTGTAAAATACAATAAATAAACATAAAATCAAGGAGGTGTAAAAAAAATATTCTGACTGTTAAACCGCTAATATAATGTGTATTTTTTTTTTAAATGTTACCCCCCTAAAACGGGGGTAAATAAAAATGTGTATTTTTTTAACAATTTTACCTCCCTAAAACAGGGGTGATATTATACTTTAAAAAATACATAATTTTCAATGCAAGCAAATATACAGCTGTGATACATAATTGTAAGACACGTTTTGTACTATTTTGCACATAACGAAACATCTTCCTCCTGTCTCTTTTTTTCTAACCTACTGCTATACACTTCAAACATCAATCACATTATAAATAAATTGACTCAGAATTAAACAAGACAATGAAACACACAGACGTCAAATCGAAATTTGGCCTTAATGGGGCAATAGGGCGACCACAAAGTAGGCGGAACCCTCCCTGGGTGGTGCAAGTTTATTACTGTATTTGGACAGCCGCCCGCTACCGCCGCCCGTTATTGTTCCCCAAGTCCGCTCGTTAAATGGCTTATTAAATAAATCCCGACCCGTCCCGGAGCCATGGTCACACTATGACTTACAGCCGATATAACTTAATTAAATTGTTCAACAAACGGTTTATTGCAACTATAAGGGATATTTTTGTGAATTTAATACAGTTCACACTTTCATGTATTCATATCACTAGCCGCAGTATTTTTCCCAACTCAATGGCATTTGATTCAATAGTCTATCAGTAGCTTAATTTAGAGTAAAATAGATAAATAAATAAAATAAAACAACTAATGTATACAGTTTAAAAGCTACCAAATATTACAAACAACCTTCATGGCCTAGTTACAAAGAAACCTGCCTTTGGGGGCTGGGATGCGATTCCAGGTGATATAAAAACATTAATACTATCACACATCCCTATCGGAGATCAGAAAATGGTCGGCTTTCCTTTAGTGACACAAATCTTTTGCTTGTTCTACATACGTGTATCTTTTTATTCAACATTTACAATTTCTCTGACTAAATCACATTTTCTTTAAAATATAATTCAATCGATCAAAGTATAATTTAATCAATCAAAATATATTATCCTTGTTCTTCGTTTTCTACTTCAACCGCTCACATTTCGATTACCGTTGAAATCCAATTTATTTATAAAACGTGTCTGGTCTGGTTTTCAGGTAAGGCCTCTTAACATCTTCCTGGTTGATTTTAAGAGATTACCACATAGTAATAAACCTGTTAGGTTTTACTGTGTATAACGAAATTGTAATACATAACACTATAAGAGTAGAGAAATGTTTGAAGAATTTGTCATTCTTATATTTCGCCGTGCAAAATGTAAACTACGTCATTTAAATTTTTAACGAAAATTTACTATTTCCCAAATAAGTGCAATTATGTTACAACCAATTGGAATTATTTGTGTAACACTTTCGATGTATACAGTACATCCTCGCGAATGTATCAGCATCTAGCAATCTGTTCCTACCTACCAGAAGTATGTTAAAGAGGTAATAAGTGAAAACCAGTATACGAGTACAGAACCATTTTTAAAAACATTGGTTTCTTTTGGGAATTGAGCCCGCAACCTCAGGGACGGACGTTAAGTGTTTTGCCAATTATTACTGTGATGATGCAAAAAAATATTTCGTTAAATGAGTAAGTACACTTACTCGTAAGTGTCATTAATATGAGAAAAAAAAAAATAAAAAATAGTATACAATGTTTTTTTAATTCTTCCATTAATTACCTACATTAATTACCGCTATACATTTATCTACTTCCTGTCCCGAGGTTCTCTTCAGGTGGGATAAAGCCTTGGGATTGGAGGTAAAAACACGTATAGCGGGTATTAATGTAATTATTGAAAAAATAAAGTAATTTATCAATAAATATTCTAATATGGAGTTCCACAAAAATTTAGCATAACCTTTGATAAAAATACTTTTATTTCTAGTTAGATGAAAAAATATGTGGATAATATAATTTTTTATATGGAAAGATTTTTTCAAAATTACATATTTCTTTAGCCGATTCTATATACTTATGTTTATTTGAATCTATATTTTAGTAACTAAGAAAATGTTGTTCATTAATATATTTTTAGGAAATTCAAATATCTCAATTGGCATTTTTTTGAGATTCTAGCAATCGTTACAGTACGAATGTTTGGAAATACATATTCCAAAACAAAATTTAAAGATATTTCGACTGTTACAATAAATAAGCTATTTGTAGAGTTTGTTTCTTTGGCCAAGGCGTGTTTATTGCTAGAAAGCTTTAATTGATTTTATTAGCCGAGGCGCAAGTCTGCTAAATGTATGATACCGCTGCAGTAAAACTTTAATTAATATTTGGATTAACGAATAAACGTAGTTGAATACATATTAACGCTGATCCTGTTAATTGGTTAACGAGCGTTTTTATTTCATCATGAACTGATATATAAATAGAAGGAGCTTCTAAATTTAAATAAAAGTGCTTTTTACTTAGATTTTTCAAAGCTTGCGTTCTAATTTCAAATAAATAATTAGACTTGAATTCATATACTGACTGAAGCTTTTATTTTTAATCATATTAAAAAAAATTGCAATAATATTTTAAAAATAATAGGTACTTACTGGTCAAAGCTTTTTTCTTAATCATATTGATGTTATTTAATATTTAAATAAATTCATGTGTCAAGGAACAAGAGAGGTAAACTATGACATTAATATAAAATAGGAATACTGATGGCATGGTTTAATAAGTAAATTGTATTAAATATGTGATGGGAAAGATCTGAGAATGACAGTTTCAAAATCCAAAGTTATGGTGATGTAAAAATGTGAAAAGAAAATTAAAGCGATATGTGGGCAAACAATTAAAAATTGACACAAGTTAAGCAATTTCGCTATTTGGGTAGTAGTTTTTTCTGATAATGAAAGAGTTACAAGATATATTGAACGGTATATAGCGATAGAAAACCAACTCAACTCTTAAAAATATATTAACTCGAAGTGGGCAGTATCAAAATTTGCCAAGATAAATTATTGACGGTATTTTATTATCAATTTTGATGTGTAGGAGTGCAACTTGGAAAAAAAACAAAGTAGCCAAATAAAATTCGTACACTGAAAATAATGCATGGGATGACAATGTGTGACAGAATATTGAATGAAGTGATTACAGATAAATGTGTACTTAAAGCATTATAAGGTAGGTTAGGCATATAAAATAAATGAACGATGAAAGACTAACACAAATATATGGTGCAAATGTGAGTAGCAAGGAGTAGTGGTAAAGAAAGTCTATGAAAAGTTTGGTTGGATCAAGTGAATTATATTTTGAAAGAAGGAAACGTAGGAAGTAAGAGGTATTACAGGAGTTATATGAGAGGGTAAAAGAGTCAAAGCATTGCATGTCGAGAGAAGAAAGTCAAGCGTTCTGTCCTTTCTGTCTACCCCGGTAGGAAAAAAACGAGAAGGTATGTATGTATACTGATGTCCTATATAGTCTGGTTGGTAAGTCGCTTGACGTCCGTTCGAGGGGTTTGGGTCCGATTCCCGATTGTACCCGCGAACAAGGTAAAAAAAGGTTTAGTTTACTTAAAAAGTTTGTCTATAAAGAAAACTACCTCATGTTAGACATATGCTAGTGTTGTTGCCTCTTCCAGTGCGATAGTATCACTAACTCGAAGATTACAAATAACGAGTTCCGTGTATTTTCTAGAAGTTTTAAACCCGAAGGATGTATTAATGAGATCGGACATAAAGTTGTCTCTCAGCCACGCTCTTAAATATTTTATTACCAATATAACAATAACTGTTGGCTATAACTGGAGACACAAACCGTAGTTGATGGTCCGGACACGAAAATGAAATATATGACTGAATCACTAATTCGGTTAAGTCCCACACGCATGAATGAATTCAACATATATATTTTTTCGATTACAACTTATTTACGTAAAAGCTTTAAGAAGGAAAAATATATGTCAAAATATCAGAGCATGTTGATTGAAATGTGTTAATGAAGTATTATATATTCTTTAATAATGTAGGCGGGCGTTCCTACGGGCTATTCTCAGTACACGGTCGCCACTTTAGGACCCTTAGTTCATCTTTCTGTCACCATTCATGCGACATGGCCTGCCCAGTTCCACTTTAATCTTAAAGTCCTATATTTTTTAAAAACATCACTTACTCTGGTCTGGCTTTCAATTTTCTTTGCGTTATACACGGTTTGTCCAATGAGAAAGGTGACTGATTTTATTTTCGCGTAACCACCAGCACCATCTGTGGATGAATAAATGAATTAACTAGTGACACATTTCAACTATCTTCCGTAAAAGTTTAAAAGCTCTGGCACTGCTAGTTCATTCGTAATGACGTAACAATTGACAGTACCTTCTGAGTCTCGGTCGGAAAAAGAACAATGAAGAAACGTGCCCACATTAAATTTAGTTTTAAATTAGGTAAAAGTGCCACAGAAACTTTTGAAACGATTCGAACTATTTATGGAAGTAAAGAAATGAGTCGTAAGAACGTTTTGAAGTGGTATGCAAGATTTCGTAATGGTGGAGAGAGCATTGAAGATGATCAACGTCCTGGACCAGCATTGACAGTTCAAAAAGTGTCGTGTGAAAATGTTCAAAAAGTGGCTGAAATTCTTTAAAATGGTCAGTGTACATCTACTAGGTTCATCAAGGAGCTTACTGGAATTCTTAAATCCACTGTCCATCTCATTTTAACGGAAAATTTGGGCAAACGACAGGTCATACACACTGACTGACGATTAAAAAGTTTACAGAGTGGAGCACCGCAGACACATGAGAAGAGCGGCTGATATTAATCCAAACTTAATATCAAGCATTGTAACAAGTGATGAAATATAGTGTTTTCAGTATGAGCCGCTTACAAAGCACCAGAGCTCGGAATGGAAGGGTCCACGATCTCCGAAACAGAAAAAAAAATCGCGTGCAGAAGAGCCAAATGAAGACTCTGCTCACCGTTTTCTTTGATTCAAATTATCCAGTATGAATGCACGCGAAAAGGTCAGATGGTGAACATCAATGTGTACTTGGGTGTTTTGAATCGTTTAAGGGCCAGGGTTCTTCAAGTTCGACCCGAATATCGGGAACAAGGGGCATGGTTTTTGTTGAACGTGCACCGGCGCACAAAAACAAGATTTTACGCGATTTCTTGGCCAAAAAAAATATCAATCATCCCCCGTATTCACCTGATTTGGACCCATGCGACTTCTAGCTATTCCCAAAACTGAAATTGACAATAAAGACAATAAAGAACACAATTTCAGACATCCAGAAGGCTTCGACCGTGATTTTGGAGACAATTCCGAAAAATGAGTTTCAGGAGTGCTTCAGGAAATTTTACTACCGCTTCCAGTATTATATTGACTCAAAAGGAGTGTATTTTGAATAAACGGTAATGTAAACTAAAATAAACAAGATCTTGAATTTCATTTCCCGTCAGTCACCTTTCCCATTGGACAGATAGTGTATGTTACCTTTGCAGGAATACTTAGTGCAAGTCATTGTTTCTGAACCGTATGTTAAGATAGGAATAAGTAAATTTGATATGTTGCTCTGAAACGTTAAGGTAATACCCAAGAGAGTTTTATTCTCTTTTCTATTTCAATTGTTTGGTTATCTCTGCCAACTGTTGTTTTGTGGCCAAGATAGACAAATCATTTACTTCCTCTACGTGCAAGTTCAGCAATTAGTTAATACTTTGGTTTTACCATAACTTATATTGAAACTAATTTGGCCGATTCTATTTTTTAGCTGCTCAATGGATGAAAGTATTTCTGCATCTGTGCTTTAGTTTTCCTATTTCAGATGTAAAAAAGTTATCCACGGCCAAATTGAAAAGCTTTGATGATATAATATTTCCCTGTATTACGCATCTCTCAATGATCAATTCGTCAGTATTTTCATGGAATGTATAGGTATAACTGATGTTGCATAGTAAACAATATCTGCCATATAGTTCTACCGTCATTTAAAGTACATATCACTCTACCAAGAAGCGATATTTTTTATACAACTAAAGTACAATTTTTTTTTATGTCATGTATTTATGTTATTTCTTGATCTTAAATTTCGTATTTTGTAGATATTCGCAAACAGTGCAGTATTCCAACTTGAATCCAGCCTATTCTGTCGATTCGTAAATGTTTAATTTTTAAGTCAATATTTGTGAATAATTTATATACGAGTATATGAAACAGAAATATTTATCAAGTTTTGTGGTGTGACCTTTCTTACAATGTAGTATTATGACACCGTTCTTCTAATCAGATGAAATATGTGACTCTTATCTGGCATTTCTCAAGAGAAGAGCTATGAATAATCTAAATGGTTTGGCGGGTGACTTAAACATCTCGGGAAGTATTTTGTCTTTTCCTCGTGATTTACAATTTTTCATTTACTTAAGAGCCAGGTTTATTTCATGTACAAGGATTTACGAAATATTTTTTAAGTCAACATTATGTTCCGTTTTTTCACTGGGGATGTCATAATTTGAAAACTGGATTGGTTTGGGATCTTTTGATGTGCACAGGTCTTGATAAAATTTGTGAGTGATTTCAAGCAATTCTGCTCGGATGGGAAATTTTATCACCATTTTCGTTTGCGAGTGTGAATATCTATCTATCTCTTTGTGGCCGTTTGCTTATTTTTCTTTTAACAACCTTCTGCTAGGATGATTCCAAGCATGTTTTGTTAATGCCATGAATGTTCATCCGTAAATTAAATATCTTATAAATAATATAAGGTCAATGACCGCGCGGTAACGCACTGAACTTCCGTGCGGAAGGTCGTCGGTTTGAACCCCGCGCTGTGTCAATTCCCTCAAATAACATGATTTTTTTCCGCCTAGTATTCGAGGGTATAAGGATAACTTTGACTTTGGTCGAATCCATTCTTTCAAAGAAAAGAAAAAAAATGACGGCGTCTCACTTCAGTGTGCCATCGGATCCAGTATAACGATGTGGTAGGTTTATTTGCTGGTGTGCAACGACTGACTCACTTAAAAAAGGAGAGAAATAGAAGAAAAGAAATAAATCTCTACGGCACATCTTGGCTTTCCAACTGAATTGACGTTGGAATTATGAGGGGATCCTCGACTATGAGGCCCAGTAACGACGATATAATATTATAAATATAATGCAAATACTATTTGATAAATTTTAAAATTGTTTTATTTTATGAATCCTAAAACACCATGTTTTCTTTTCTTTTATTAACAAGAATTTCGAATTCATATTCCTCCGTTTTTTTATTCAATTCAATCGCCATCATAATAAGTTGGCTCAATACATATAATTATAAATATCTATCGGAATATTAAAAATATTTTTGTTTTATATTTGCACACTTCCGTTACAAATAATACAACTTTAACGTTAACTGCCATATGATTATCTCTCTTAACTAATAAGAAAGGCGTTAAAACAAATATTTAGTTATAATTAAACTGGAACCTGTTTTAAGAAAATCTGGATACCGACTGGAGTCGAACCTATAGCACCCGGGTTTAAAAAAGGAATTTTACCAACTAGGCCATGGAGGCTGTTTTTGTATATTGTAAAAAATGATTTAAGAATTATTTAGGTTTCAGTGTTTGCAAATTCTTTAATAATAATAAAATGACACTTTATATAGCACCGTTTAGAGACCAGATTCTCTTCAAGAGTGCTTTAACTTGGGGCTCGAGCCCATTATTACTGACAGATTACAAAAAAACAAGGTTTTTGCAATGGTGCTAAGGTAGTAGCTATGGTCAATACCTAAGGAATGGTAGAAAAATTATGAGGATATTTTTATGAGCAAAGAAAATTCAGTTTTCAAGATAAAGAAAAAAAACATTGAGATGATTTGGAATCATAAAAAGATGAATGATGAAAGATTTAGATGTTGTTTAGAAAGTAGAAATTTTTAATGGTAGTATAGAAAGTCTGAGAAATTATGTGAAATTTGGCATCAGCAACTCAATCAAATTCTGAAATAGGGGTGAACGAAAAGCCTTTGAAATAGGATAATATGCATGACAAGGTGTGTAGACGTGGCAGAAACGAAATATGTATACCAGGATAGAATAAAGCGGAGATGTGTTCTCTCTTCCTATTCCAATAGGGGTTTAGCTTGAAAATACTACAAAAATTGTTTGGAACACTTCTTATAATTAAACTAGTCGATTTATAAGTAATCACTAACAATAATTCTACATGGTAATTAACTATTTGGTAAGAATGAACATGAATAATCACTGCAACATTGAAAACCCCGCTATCAAGTTGATAGTAATTAATTTTGTTTTCCAAAAAGATAATTTTTATTTATTTGATATCGATTACCAGCTCTAATCTGAAAGATGTCAGATACTTTCATGTAAAAAAAAAACATAGATTTAGACCCTTCATCTGGGTTTAGATAGACCCGAGATCCTTTTTCTAGAAAAATAACTTGAAAAAAATTCTGTTTCGTTTATTTAAAATACCTCCAAACATTGAATACTTTGTCAAAATCAAACGAATCGTTTCATATAAATCACAGACCAAAATCAAACAAAAAAAATGGGTAAAAGTAAAAGCTTTGGAAGAATCCTCTCCACTCCTGTCAAAGTACCGCCATCACCTGTCTCGGATCATTTATCGTGAAATACGCCTCAGATTTGTAACTGTTGAAGCATTCGTATCCCTTGTAATTAAATTTACCTGAATCCACCGTAAATCTTCTCATAAATAAAATATTATTTTGAGCCGGGATTGAAAATCTGGCACCTGAAGAAAAGTCTTTCCATTCCACTTACATTACCGCTTATGTTTGTGCCCATGTATTATTACAATTTTTATTCCCGCCTCGTAAGAAAAGGAAGGTTGTAAAAAAGCTAACAAACTATAATTTGTATGTTACAACCTCGAGGTTACTATGTTCTCTACACGGTACTAAAACTCGGTTTAAGTGCGGTCTACCGGCGCACAGTTCTTCGATTAAAGTTTAATAATTCATTACCTTTTTGCCTTTCGTGAACCGTATATAAAAGACAACATGAAATCTTCAACAAATGTCCATGACTTTTTCTTTATTCAAACACTTTGCCAGAAGCCACTTTTTTAGAAGTTCATTTATTCATGTTAACTATCCTTGTAATGAATGCGAGAATCAGTCGAGTGATTTCGAAATAAAACGTATGTACACACGAAATAAAACAATCTACCATGACCCTTTTTGAGTAAGCACAGCGGACCGAACTCTACGCCTTTCTATACATGCATACAGCTTTCTCTCATCCACATTCATACATCTCGTAATAAGTGCTCTCCGGTTTCTCACAAATCTTCTTCTTCTTCAAAATAAAATCAATGTGTGTATAGTTACTAACTAGTTGAAAAATCAAAACATTTTTCAATTTCAAGCTAATTAACACTGGACTAAAAAACATGTTGAACTAAAAAAACAGGTAAACATATTATTAACAAGTCGAAAAATGGTCTAAGATTTCTATTAACATTTTTGTTTTAAACATATTATATTTAACCAAAACAAACATTCAATGAAATACTGGATCTAATTTGCGTGTTTTAACTTGTATTTTGTTTGTGAAATATTTAAACAAAAACATTTCTTAAATTTTAACTTAACGTGTTTACTTAATATGAGTATAAATAAAACATTAAATATTATTTCATTATTTGAAAAAAAAAAAAGCCTTTCTTTTGAACTCACATTGGAAGCAGTCTGTTTTTGAGTCAACAATAATACATCAGCTTGAAATCACAGAGGCAATGTATTCACATGTTAACTCAGATCAACACCCGAACATATACAGCAAAGGGGCTAGACTCTAGCTTTTGTGGTAAGGGGTGAGAATTCTAATTATTTGATCATAGGGAAAGTACCAAAATATCTAGATTCAGATAACATAACAAAGAACAACCCTTAAAGTACACAAAAAAGAGAAAAACTTTTCACTAAATAAAAAATATACAATTCATACATTTAGACACACTTTTGCTGAGCATACAAATCACAAGTTTACAGCGATTCGTAATATATTCTAACCAATTGAAAAAAGTAACGCGGATTCGTACCAACTGCGTGCTAATTAGTTACAAAATTATTTCCAAAAAAAAGACTTAAAGCGATAAAAAAAATTACAAAAAGCACCGAAGACTAAGAAAAGAGAAGGAAAATGAGAAAGAGCAAGAAAATAGAAGTCACGGTGAAGCACATTTGTCATTAAATAGAGACGTTTTATTTTTTTAGTCACTGTTCGAAGCAAGCCAAAGATTAACTGCGGGAAGTGTCATATAGTCTATGACCAAATAAATGTGTTGGTGGTTAAAATTAAGGAAATCATTTAGGATAAAGGAAATTTTAAAAAGCATAGAAATTCACTTAGTCGTTTGTACTTCATTTACGAAAAACTTATCCGAGGAACTTCCCACTCTTATCAGATCAGACAATACGATAGAAATAACACTTGTTATTCATACCATCACGCCATTTCCTTGGCAGAGTAGGTAAAGAGGACAGAGCCCTAGAATTTGCTTTCTCGACACACATCCTTAGCCTCCTCAACATTCATAAACCCTTTTTTTTAACCTGGCGAGTTTATTGCCATGTGGCAATCTCTTTCAACCTTCTCATACATCGTCTACAATTTCTCTGACTTTCTACGTTTCCTTCATTCGCTCTATCTAATCACATTTTCCTTTTCTTTTCTTAGTCTTTGGTGGTTTTTGAAAATGTTTTTTTATCGCTTTAAGTCTTTTTTTTTACTTGATCCAATCATATTTAAAAATATCGTTCACTTGATATAGTTATATTTTCTTTGGTGTTCCTCTTACACGTCTTCCACTTACATTTGCACTATTTGTTTTGTTAGTCTTCTTCTTTAATTCTTTTTTCATATCCAAAACATCTCTGCGTGCTACTTTTCATCTTGCTCAACATATTAGCCTTAAGTTCACATTCATCCCTAATCCCTTCATTCCATATAATGTCAAACATTGTAACCCGGGGTATTATTTTCAATGTACGCATAGTATTATTTATACGGCTCCTATCAGTCATTTTCCACGTCTACATTTTCCTCATACATCGAAGTTAGCACCAAAATACTAGATTGGACTATCATCTTAGCAGATTTTGATACGATTCAGTTCAAATATATATGTTTTAGTGCCCCATTGACATGGTTTCATATTACTACGACGTTCGATATACCTCGTAACTCTTCCAGATCTGAAAAATTTCTAGCCAGTTTACTACTCAAAACACTTAAAATACAATCCAAAACGATATTTTATATGCCAGATTTTCAGTTCTCTTATAACTTATTGGAAGAATGAAACTCATTGACATTTTGATGTGATAGGTAAACAATGTTATGATATCACCACCATTACTCACGCTGTCACAGACGATTTTTTTACTTCCTAGAACTACCATAAGTTTCACGAATTTTCATTCCTTAGTATGTTGAAAATACAATTTCATGCATTTACGATGAAAGAACTGTCAAAATGATGCTCTTTCTCTCGCTTTGCAATTCTGAATTTCGATAAAGATAGCGAACTAAAAGTCCAACTTTTCAAAAGGACGATTACTTCTTGAAAAGTAAATAAAATGGCAAACGAATTAAGACCTTCAAGAACTGAAAGACATGCCTTCCACATATAAAGATGCCCACTTTTATTGTCAAGTAGGTAACTGGGATACTAGGCAGGTCTTAAATATGTGGGTTCATTGGAAAGGGCCGAATGTTACCTATCTTCCAGAGTAGGATAATCACAAGGCTACGCCGGATCACAACATCCAGCAATGCTATCGATCTTAACGGAGCAAAACCTCATACCTCCATCGATTGTATCCAATACATCTGAGCAATAGCTAATACGTGTAGTACCCACCATTGAACGAATTTCAATTAATATTTTTCTGGCAATCGAGAACAAAATCATTTGCACCAAACACCTGACTGCTTATGAGGAACAGGTCCCATTTGTGTGTCGCCAGGGGCACGACAGTTTTGTTACTAACTTAATCTGAGAGATCATTTCCAGACCTCAGTAAATTATTATTTTGAAATGTAATATCTCAACAAAATACAAATTCGCTTCAGTAGTAATTCGGAGGTTTTACGAGACAATTCAGCCTGTTCCACAAGCCTCTATCACTAATTTGAGTCAGGCAGATTGCCGTCTTCGAAATAGGGAACGTGATATTATCCCCGATCATTATCTTTCCATAATCGGTATATGCTTGAATCACACAACATAGGGAAAAATAATTCTTAGATCAATTTTTGGGTTCCTGATTCCGTACAAGATGGAGGAATGCTGCATTTTGGGTGTAAACAATGCAAAAGGATACTGAAGGATCCTTTTGCATTGTTTAGGATACAAAAGGATACTGCTAATCAAGACAAGTGGGGATAAATTCTGCAATCAGCCAAGAATATGTACAAGTGATATTGTGAATGATGAAATAAAACCATAAAATATTAAAAAAAAAAAACACAAAAAACAGTATTTCATATATGGCATGTGAGTATCAATGTTGAAATAAAAAAATATTATGATTCTTAATAAAAAATAAGTTAACTGAAGAAAACTTCGAGTGGCCTTGGTCACTATATGGCATTATAGGTATAAATGTTATTCTTTGTTCATGTTCCAAATTTTTAAATATGTAAATATACCTAGTTTAAAAAAACTTCCTTTTTAGTGTTTTGATTATACTAAAAGTGTATTTCATTAGCTTTAAGTTATCAATTCAATAAACCTCGTATCATTTTTTTGCATTATAATTTTACAAATTGAATTGAAATTTCGCTTTATCATTTTTAAGCATAAAAGCGCCTATGCTAAGTAAGACTTAAAAAAATATCATAAATATTCTTCAACTATTCTCTCTCGCAAAGTGGAAGTAAACTTTTGCATGAGGAAAATTTATTTATTTATATATTTATTTTTTTCATGATAAGAAAACATATTATAATAACGAAAATAACACTTGACGTTAATTACAGATACGCTTCGACCTACTGACCGACTTACCGAGAGTTCATTTTGTAAGTCAACTAGTTTTATGTTTCAATCACAAAAAATAACTACAGTTATATATTAAGATCTGTTTTCTAGCACTTGTAAATGTCCTAGCATATTGTACAACTACTATTACTTTCATAAATAAATTATATAAATACAAATTTGCGAAATTAAAAATAAAATATCTAAAAGACGATTTTTTGTTCAATTAATGTACGAGTTATCCTTGATGTAAATTGACTCGAATGAAGTAATAACTTATCAAAGCAAAAATTAAACGTCATTGAAAATGGAAATTGAGACGTTAATTTACTAAACACGAGTCGGAAATTAATGTTTGCGAGTACATATATGTATAAAGCATTAAGACTTTCAAGTAAACGAAGCTGTAACGGACGGTTTATGAATAAACCATAAAATAAAGCGGTGAGCATTTAAAACCGGTCCCACATTAAAAGGTATGATAAAAGTACTTAATAAATTCCCTTTATTTCCGGTTCCCGTATCTGGCAATTAATCTGCAGGAAGTGACGATACAACCGCCCGTTTTCTTGATTTATACAAAAATAAGCTTCTTTAATGCCCATATTTTGATTTCGGGCAGAATTTACAGTTTTGGTCGCCGCAGTTATAGTCCAAAACTTGAAATTTATTACCGGGAAAGACAACAAAGTTGTGTCCCACAATATCCGATTCACTACCAACTTAGACTATAATCCGGCTGGTTATCGACACTTGGTTGTCGCCAGTGTTGCTATTGAAACAAACTACGAATAACATTTTGGCTATAAATCAAATTGCGATTGTACTTTCACCAACGCATCCCATCCCTTTAATGAGATTCTACGAGTATTGTATCAGAGATGGAAAGTTTTTGTAATATTCGGAAACTCTCCGTGCCAAGAAAAAACGTCTTGTTACATGTTATGATCTATAAATTTATCACTGAATATATTTTGCCAGCAAGTAGACATATGATTCTGTAGTTCTATACATATTTAGTATGCCTTTAAGTAGGTTTATAAAATATCAATATTTCTGTTTCAATCCTGTTCGGAAAAAGACTTTTTATTTTATTATAAACCGTCTTTAAATTTTTCGAAAGACTCGATGTCTTTATAAAAGAATCTATGCTTCAAAAGCAAGAAAAATTCAATGTCTCATAATTTATTTGGTCAATTTTTTTTCATTTTACATTGACTAATTGGTTTGTCATTCACAGTGAAATAAATAAAATATTTTAATAGCTTTTAAACTTCTCCTTTCTAAAATGATTATAAATATTTGAAGATTAAATTAACTCCTTCAAATCATTTTAAAGTCAAAAATTTAATACGTACTTTAGTATATTTGTATATAGTATATTTATACTTGGAAGTATAACACCGTACATACCTACTAAGTAACGGGTAATCATTCTATATAGTGTTAACTACGCTCATACATAGCCACGTTACTTATCTTCACCAACAGTGTGACAAAGCCAATTTTTGGTAAAACAGTGGTATTACATTACGCTTTCGTTGCATGCAAGAGCACTTGGCGCGTTCATTTCCACGGGAAATATCTTACAACCAGCCAGAAAGATGTTAAAGAAGACAGGTTAAAACTAGACTGATGTTATTTTTAAAACAATGACTGCCAACAAGAAACGAACCTGCAACATTCGAGTAGGAAACCATGTCTCTCACCAACTAGGTCATTAAACTGACGCTTATTAAATAAAATAGGTTTAGAACTTTTGTCTTAAATAAATTTGGTTTTCCTTAAAACATTTTAATTTATTCCTGCTTTCTTTTTAACCATTGTCCATTTTCATAATCGTGTGTTTTCAGAATGGGAACATGAGGTGACCATTCTGAGGATACTCGTCGAGTGAAACCAGCTTGGGTTTAAAAAAATTGTTATATTAAAATATTTTATTAATTAATGTATATAATATAGTTTCACACATAATTATCAGTCGAGAATGCATCAGTAATCAATTAATTTCTTATTTTGTACATATTTCGCAAAAGTATTTAATAGAAAGAAATATTTACAAGTATATTAAAAATGTGCAAGTATATTATAAAAAGAAATATATACCTGCCAAGAAAAATAATTATGTATACAAATATTTATATTTAATTCAATTCTTTATATATTTAAAAAAAACTACTTTAAATAAATCTTTAGTTTGTTTTTTAAAGGAACATTATAATAATTTTTAAATGTTATTTTTTTAAATCCTGATACGTTTATATTTTTATATTTAGTTTGCGTTCTGAGGCATACTGTATTAAATTAATGTCTTCGTTATTTTATGCAGTTGTTTAAACCTCCTAAAAAGATATTCGAATTATGAGGAGTAATTACAATATAATTTTGGTATGGTCTTCAAATGAAATATATGCATTTGTGGGTGTTTTTTTTTATTTATTAATTATAAATTTCACCGTCACAGGGAGGGAAAATTTAGGCGAAAAAAATTGAGAAAACCAAATTAAAAAATCATTGAAATGTTGATGAAACATTACAACGCTCTTGAGAAGAGTCTGCTCTGTAAACGGCGCAATATAAATTGTACTTTTATTATTATTATTATTATTATAAATAACATGAAAAAACACTTTGAAAGCAGAACAACACTATACGTAAACAAAATGAGGTAAAGACTATTGTGGAAAGAAAATTTCGCTTAGATATGAGAGGAACTATCATATAGTTCCTCTCATATCCTAACATAGTAGGTTTATGAGATTGAAAATTTCTAATAGTTTCAATCAATAATTACTGTAAACAGTAAAAAAACACGATAAAGTAAAAATGGCACACTTTTACAAATATTGCAACATAAGATATTAGATAAAAACAGGAATATGTTAATTAAAAACTGGAATAAAACTCTTGGAATAATTTAACTCAATGCTGTCACAATATAAATGTTTAACCAAACATATTTTTGAGTCCGCCAAATTGTTACAAGAACTGCTTTCAGAAGATACACAAACCGAAAACCACTATAGAGAATAAATAAGATATCTTGGTAAAGGCATTTGCATCAGTGGGTACAGATATTCAACCTCTGCCAGGAAAAGACGCATATTGTTTTAAAATACAGGAGCAACTTTATCATTACGTAACACCACTAAACACAAATTACAAGAGCTCAAAATAACTTATGTATCTGATTCTGCAGAAGTAACAAAAAACTGGGCATTCATTAAAGAAATAATTTTTACCCGAAATATTGCAACAATTGAATGGGAGGCTATATATGACAAGTCACTTCATTAGCCGACTCACATAAACATAGTAAGTGCGCATAATATGGTATTTATGGGAGACCCAGATTTGAACAAAAGACGAAATAGTTCTGCTACTTTGAGATCAAGTAAAAGTAACATGTAATTATAACATTAAAGCATACAGTCCATCTTCCTGAAACGGTTCAACCAGTTATGTAATTGAATTATGTTAATTTCCAATATTTTATAAAACCTTGTCTCTTTTCCTTCGATGAGCCTCAAGTACCCGCTTGAAAGTTGTATGATACACCTGGAACAGCTAGTTATTATAAGTAATTTATTATGCATGTTAAATATTTGAATCATTAGAGATTAATATATTACATGTTAAATAAAAAAACTAAAACAGCACTCATATTAATTAGAAATATCAAATAAACTTTTGTACATTGTTAGGAGTATATTATTTATTAAAGTAATATGGATATTAAAAAATGGTGAATCATAGGAGAATCCATTTTGCATAGCCGTACAGTATTCTTGCCAATAGAAGTAAATCCAAGTTAGCCGTTATAACTGGTCACCTCTGTTTTGCATGATCAAGTATGGCCGTTATAAAGTCACTCCAGTATTGCGTGATAGAAATTTTACAAGTGCGTCACGAATCTTTCGCCGCTCATTGATCCGGTAGGGATATTAAATACCTCTTCAATCAAATCAAAATAGTACTGTGTTTTCATTTATGTTTCCTTCCTCTGTTATGCTGTGAGAAGTCGACTATAGCCTATTGAGCCCAAAGAGATACGCCGCCGAGCTAGTCCATTGAGACGTAATTCTAATAATTGAAATATGTGAAAAAGAAGAATAAATGTAGAAAAATTGGAAACCACCGTAACAACATAGGTGTATTTTTAAAGCTTTGAAATAAATGTATAAAAATCTGTTACTTATGGTTTCAAAAAATGGTTGAAAAAAGTATATGTTCTGTAGATTTTTCTTCGTATAACCCTCATCAAAATATTTTTTGTACTTTAAATTAACCACTTGTATAGGTTATTTAATTTTTTAAGCTTTTCAAGCACAGTAAAAATATGATAAAAGTATGTAAAGGTCTCCTATTGTACATGACTTTCAAAATCTTCATTAACATGGTTTACGTTTAAGCGTTACATTTCGGGAACCAATTATCCGCGTAAATAGAAGGATCACTGTTTGTAATTAACTTTTTTTTTTCAACTAATGAAGGCAGCAAATTTATTGGGATAATTTGGAATTCCTTTTATAAAATTCCACAAAAATGTGTTATTAATAGAAAATAAATAGGAATTAATCGACAGTAATGAAAGTTTAAAGGAACTAGTTGAAATAGTGGGCCAAAAATCGTTAATATTTAAAGACTTAAACCGAGTTTGACATTAAGTATCTGCTAAGCTCCTCACAACGCAGTGTTGTAAGATGTAACGGATTTAATTAATACTAATATGACTTATCAGACTAATTTCGGGACTTTTAACGGCTGACTTGAGGACTTGATAAGATTTTAGTTTAATATAAGACGCCTACAGCCACGCGCACTTCCGTCTTAATTAGCTTTGCATACGGCAGGATACAAGCGTATCCTTTCGTTTCTTCCTTTACCCCTATCTTATTGATATTTCTGAAATAAAAAATTAACATTTTTTTACCGAATCTTCAAAAATATTGAATAGTATTTTTTTTGGATATTCCGAAACATTGATATTCAGTGTTAATTATAAAACATAGCAATATTCTCGTACATCTCAGAATATTTAATAATTTTGTATTTTTCTATTCCAGAAATAACACACTCTCTTCAACCGAAATAATTTCGGTTTATTACGAGAGAATGCTTAGGTTCAACTGGTGTCATGTTTCAACGTTGTGTGTGTCTATTGATCCAAAGATATTTTTTATTAACCTGTACACCGCGTTAAAAATCAAATTCCACGAATCCTGTGCGTGGTACAATTTCGGCGTTTTTTAATTTCTAAGTTTAAACGCGTATTTTGTTTGGAACCACTGATATTTGATTACAACACCAAGTAAACATGACATTCAAAGAATTTTCTGATAATAAATAATAGTCATTACTCTTAAGGAGACTCACTAAATAAAGGAGATAAACTAAACATTACGTAAAATACACAAAGGAATGCTACAGATCAGATCACAGGCGTTTGTGCTTCCCGCGAGGAACACGTTAAGGGGTGCAATTTTTGACATCGTTTGTTTATTCTTTAATATTTTATTTTTGCTTATTGATATTATGCATCTTTTTTATAAATAAAAATATTAAAAAACCTTTTCATATTTTTCGTAACTTAGAAGTAGACCGACTTGACTTCCTTCCTCACTAGAAATACTTGATAGTGTACAAACGAAAATATTAGTTAGTTGACAGAAATTTTGAATATGGTAATTAATGTATTTATATGAAACTATTCAAGATATGATCATTGGTGATGCAATTAAAAGCGACATCGAGGGAGAGCATTGGTAGGTAAAAAAAATTGCCATTGAAATAATCGAGCCTTTGGTTTACGAACCTAATAGGTGCGTGACTCTTTGTTAGTCATCTTAAATCTTGGCAATACAACCACACGAAGACAGGTAACAAAAATCTTGTGCGAAAAATCATTTATACGGTAATGTTTACAAACTAGACTGAGGAGGTCGCCGAATTCTGCCATAATGTAATATATATGAGAAAACTGTAAAATACTGATTGGCACGAAAATGTTTACAAACTAGGCCGATAAGGTCGCTAAATGGATTTAATTCCGCCATACTGTATAGTAAACAAGAAAAGTGTAAAATACTTATTGACATGGCAATGGTTACAAACAAGGTCGAGATTTTTTGATAAACGGTTATAAGTCCGCCATATTGTATATTAAACGATCGATAAAAAAATGTTTTGTATTAAAACATTAGATATTTGGTGAAACATGAAGACCTCGTCTATTTTCTTGAAATATCCAAATAGCGTATGAATTAAGAAACCAATAATTTTTATTACCTAAATTTTTTTTAAACTTTGTTATTAATTAAACTAATTTCGTTAGCACGGTTATGATCGTCAAGTAATACGAGTAAGTACAAGTTATTAGAATAGATTCGATGATACCATGTGTAATAATCTAACAATATAAATTATATTATACTTTTTCAATCTTCTTTAATTTTGAGCAGCTCGGGCACTATCCCGAATTTTAGAAAATATTATTGATATATAATACTTTACTGATATACATTCAAAACATTTATGTTTAACTCGCCCTTCCATTGGCATATATCAAGCACCAAGACAAAAGTCACTCATTATTGTTTCAGGCTATTTACCCTGACAGGAGTGTTTTTTTTTGTGAATTTGATACGAGTGAACACAAAGCTGACTACCATTGTGATTGTAACCATGTGCTTTATCTTAATTACTATTATGTGGATGGATGGAACATATTGACTAATTTAAAAACTTTATTGTGATACAATTAATTTGTTACAGACATCAATAGTAAGATGGAGGAGAGGCGATTGAGATGGTATGAGCACGTTGGACGCAGATCACCCGATCACATTGTGAACCAGGCAATCTCCATAGATCTTCCTCGAATAACAACCAGAGGAAGACCAAAGAGTTCATGGGTGGTGCAAAAAGATAACCTGATGCAGAGGCACGGCCTGGGGGACGTAGTCCGGGACAGAAGAGCATACAACCTGAGGACGAGGAGAGCTGACCCCAACAGTCTTCGCAGACAGTGATGAAGCCAGGGAGAAGAAGATTGTGATACAATTTAACAATAAGTTTGCCAAATTAAATAACAGGGAAAATTGTAATTAAGTTATTAATTTTTTTTTTTTTTAATTTACTTTTTATCTTTTGTTTCTGACTTTTATCGCTACATTTTTTATTTTTTTTATGTCTCACCTAGCAACAATTATTCTAGTTTTAAACGATTGATAATTATCTCGAATAAAATCTATTAAGTTTTAAAATATTTCTCAGTGACTTTTTAAATGTTATTTTTTTTTAAGTAAATCAAAAGTGACTATATGTTATAAACCCCACCAGACCTGGGAGCAATCGCTCTACTTTTAAACATTTAACTAGAATTTCGAATATAAACTATAATTAGGTTAAAAATGAAAAAGTCATATTAAATTTTACCTTTAACAAATGCTTCCTTCTCAGCAGTATTTTTTAAAAATAAAATTACGTATTTCCAAGTGCCGTATTACATTTTTCCATCATCAAAAATTCATTTTGTGTTTGATCCCTAAGGGGAACTGAGCAGAATGAGAAGATGTATAAAATAACGAATAAAAATGACATTTGAACATGATCATTGTATTTAACGGTGCTTCTGAGGACAATATATTTTACTTACTTCCACATCCTATTACTTAAAATAAGATATCTTGACACGGAGTGCTTTGAAAATGTGAGATTTTGGCGTATTATGTCACTCCGGAATACATTTATCGTGATAAAATTTATATTTCTTCTCGCGCTACAATAATTCTTTTATTGCTCGAAATGAAATCCTTGTCAAACAAACTCGCATTTATTTCACCTGATTTTTAAGTCGCTCCTTAATTTTTATTCTCTTTTCTTTCAAATCCGTTTAAAAACGATCGACGCAACCTTCGAAAAATCGTCTTTCGAAAGAACATTTGTCTCCCATTTCAGGTGAATCATATCACCGATTTCCAATACTAAAATAAGAAAGTAGTATTTTTCAGATTGTTCACACAATAACCATATGTGGAATTTCAGGTTGTTCACACAATAACCCTATGTGGTCTTTCTGGTAATTTGAAAATAAGCTCAATATTCAAAAAAAAATGTTCGTAGTAATTTATAATATAACAGAAAAAACTAAATCACTATACCTTCATATCTTTACATACACTTAAATTCCAAGATACACTCGTTGAATACATAATCAATCCGCATCACAATCTCAACAACCACACAAATTGCATCATGTTTATTAACTACTTATCAGACACTCATACTTATTACTTATTTTTATATGTATATTTCTCCTTAAAAAATCAAAACCAGCTAGAAAAACATTATTCATAAAGCTACAGGGAAATTCAACATTTTTATCGAGACACATTGGAGTTATGAACATTCGTCCTTATTTTATCATTAAATATCTTTGTCAACATAACAAGTGTCAATAATTTGGTAAAAGTTTAAATTGTTATTCATTATTGATACCCTGATTTTAAACATACTTTCAGACACCCTTCCATCTGAATTTATGTAGTGGCTCAAAAACAGCAAAAATTTATAAATTAAAAAATAATACACCCTTAATATATTGTTTTATGGAACAGTGCTATACAAGAAATTTATTTGTCGTTGTTGTTCATGTTATTTCGTTTCATAGCTACAGGTAGTATATTTTTTACATTAAAGCATCATCGTGTTATAAATATTCATAAGTCTAGGATTTAAAAATAATTTTTTTTTCATGAATCCAATTAATTGCTTGGCTGATCTACGAAAAGCAAGACTTTCATACAATCCTTTGCTACGATTGGGGTCAAGTGTACAAGATCCAATCGTTACGCGAAAGTTCGAGTCACCAAACATATGTAAGATTGATGTAAGAAATATAAAAAAAACATCGTCTGTTCTGATTTTATATAAATTTTAAGTAATGCGTACATAGTTTCGACTTCACAAAAGTTTTTTTTTATTTATTGGAAACTTTGTTGACTATATGGCAGGTTTATTACTAAGTGGTAATCTCTTTCCACACAACATAAAACTATTTTACAAAAAAAAGTGAAAGGTGAGAGATTCAAATTATTATTAAAAGAAAAAAAAAACAACTTGTACGGCCAAATTTATTTTTAATTAAAAACCATAAAAAAAATTAAAATCTCATTTTTTTTTCTAAATATAACAAGAGTGTTGAACTAGAACAGCCTTAACTATCGTAAGACTCAAGAGTTTTAAACATGAATATTTATTTAGGTTATGTGTAAATATAATTCAACCAAAAACACACTTTTAACATTTATTTATTGTAGTAAATAACCACATTATGTACAAAAATATTATATGCATATTATGGTTTAAATAATATCTTCTAAAAACTATGTAATGTTATGTCTTATTTCTCAAACGTGGTAAAATTTGGAATATTATATAATTTGTACAATTATAAAAAAGTATATTACACGCAATTTGTCTGTTTTATTGTTCATTGTGATTTTTTTTGTTAAAACGAACGCATAAAGAGTGCCAGCGCTCCTATTAAACACAACATGTTCAAAACAATAAACAGAGATATACGAATATTTTGTTAAAACGAACGCATAAAGAGTGCCAGCGCTCCTTTTAAACACAACATGATAAAAACAATAAACAGAGATATACGAGTATTTTGTTAAAACGAACGCATAAAGAGTGCCAGCGCTCCAATTAAACACAACATGGTAAAATCAAGAAACAAAGATATACGAGTATTTTGTTAAAACGAACGCGTAAAGAGTGCCAGTGCTCCTATTAAACACAACATGGTAAAAACAATAAACAGAGATATACCAGTATTTTGTTAAAACGAACGCATAAAGAGTGCCAGCGCTCCTATTAAACACAACATGGTAAAAACAATAAACAGAGATATACGAGTATTTTGTTAAAACGAACGCATAAAGAGTGCCAGCGTTTCTATTAAACACAACATGGTAAAAACAATAAACAGAGATATACGAGTATTTTGCTAAAACGAACGCATAAAGAGTGCCAGCGCTCCTATTAAACACAACGTGGTAAAAACAATAAACAGAGATATACGAGTATTTTAGTTTTAATTAATAAGACTATTACTCATTTTTATGAAACTGTTGATTTGAAGTTAAATATATTTATTTGCACTGCTTTGGTGATCATTTTGACTTGCTAGTTGCTAATTTTGTATTGTTGGTAACGGCCTTAAAAGCAGAAACAATAATCCAAATAGCAAAATACTTACATAAAACTTAAAATCAGTGTTTTGTTTTTTTTATTTGAATAATAACACCACACTTCACTTCCTGAAAATTAAGTTGTACTCTTCTAAAAAATTATTTTTACATCTTCGAAGAGGATTTTTGACAAAAAAATTATCTTAGTAATCTTCAATATGACACATTTAAAAGATTCAATACACAAGTTTCACAAGAACATTTTATGTGTTACATTGTTTTTTATGTATTTTTTAAGTTTTTATTAGTTACTGAAATCCCTTGGATTAAGCTGTAAAATCCTAAAAATGTACTTCCCCAATTATCATAAATTCCAAAACAAAACCATTTTAAAACTTCTGGATTGAAAAATTTGGGCACACGCATGTAATTTTTTTTTCAACAGTGAAAATATATATTCAGAACTTAAGATTGGTTTTTTTGATTTTTAATTAACTTGATCAATGTTTTTTTTTATATTTTTTTCCAAACTTGAAAAATTCATTAAAATGAAAAAAAAAACTAAATAAACTTTTCCACGCTTTTCAAATTTTAAAGTGACATTAAAACATTTTAATATGAAAATTCTATTGAAGTAAAATTTTAATTTTCAATGTTTTCAACATTTTTCAATAAAGAATATTTTCCAAGAAATGGTTCGTAACAATGTAGGAGTACTTCCTTTAAAAATAGACTTTTAAGCGCTTATTTTTTTTTCTTATTCAGCTTGGAAAAAATTTACTTAAGATTAAGCAAAAAAAATAACGTTTTTTAGAACTCTTTCCTTTTCCTGAATATTTTTAGACAAAGCAAATAAATATTTTTCTAAGAATCCATTTTATTTTTTTCTCTTTGCAAAAAAACATTTTATTCTTCATCATCTAAGGCATTCTATTATTTCTATACAGAATTTGGCCAACTGGACAGTTCAACCCATTCCATGAATTAAGTCCACTTCGTAACAAGACTCCGGGCTCCTCAAGTACTGCAGCGGGGGTGTCTCATGGACTGCACATCACCGCAGATAAAAGAATTCAATCCTTCACGCAACATTACCCATTTTGATATATTGTTTTTGATTGTTTTCATTTCTGTATATTCATATAAAGGTTAAATTCATAAAAGTGTATAAGCCAGTGTCCGTGGTCTAACGGTTATCATTCTAATGGTTACCGTTCATAAGCAAACGGGCACCCCAGGATTGAGTCCTGACAGATTCACTCCCGGACAGGTTTTACTCTTAGACCATATTACATTTGAATACATGGTTATTTGTAGATTGTGCGCTGTGTTTCAAAAAAAAATAGAGCAATATTTAAAGACGTAATATTTAGAAAATAATATTTATTGTAAAAGTAATTGTTTTGTAATATACGTTTGTTGTATACAGTGCAAATTGGCGAATTTATTGTGTGGCAATCCCTTCCAACCAGCCAGATATGTTTTAGAGGCCTTAAGTAAAAACCAAACTTGAATCCTTTTAAAAAAATCTGGTTTCCAACGGGATTCGAACGCGTAAATCCCGAATTGGCAAATAGGCGTGTCACCAACTAGGTCATAGAGGTCATAATTTATTTTCAGAGTATTTTTTTCATTTTGGTAAAGAATTTCCACAGTACTTAATATCTTCTTTGTTATAATAACTTTTTATTTAGAATATTTTATTTGACTCCATTTATTATTATTACAATTTAATCCAGCTTTAAGATCATGATAGTTTATTTTAATAAATATTGTGCATATTACAAAACCTGAAGGTGGCAGGTTCGAATGCCGGTGATAACCAAACATTTTAAAACAAGCTTCGTGTCTGGTTTTCACTTAAGACCTCTTGAAAATATTTCTGATTGGCTAGAAGAGATCACCATATGGCAACATATCCGTCAGTTTGAATTTATACAACGAACGTGTTATATTAATACAATTATGAACAAGAATAATATTGGCTTTGTGAAAAGTTATAGATAACAATTGAAATAAATTTGACTAAATTATTGTTTTATCTAAAATAGACAGAGAAAAGTTTTCTTTCCAATATTATTTCACATTGAAAACACATAAGATAATATTTAACCAAAGTAAATAACGTTCCATTCATACCAGTTTATCTACAAACTATAACAATAATCATGTAAATCCCAAATTCCCAGTAGTTGAATTATCTCCTCATCCTCGAACACAATATATTTATTCAATTGATATTTAAAAAGGTCCCCTCTAATAATAATGTTATCGCAATAATTTAAGTTAATCAAAATATTATAATTTTCAACAAGGTATTCAGAGTCCTCGCTGAAGAGATGTCCTTTGTCCTGCCCAACAAAAGCCTGGTCCATATTACATTTGATAAGTGTATGCAGGAAGTGTCGTCGTGAATACACAAAGCGTGAGCCTCCCCCGTACAAGGATACAAGAGATAACCCGATGGCTCAAGTATTAGGGTTGGTTGGAGCTCTAATGAATCCCCTTTTCCTTTTATCCTTATTTCATATGAGTACGTAGCTTGCTCTTGAATTACTTGCGTAATATACGTATTAAATTCGACTAAGTGATTTTTCTCAGATAAAAAAAACTTTATTTTTTTAAAACTTGGATTTAATTTTCAAATAATTTATTTAGAAATATAAAAGAACAAGAGTAAATAAAATGTAATATTGAAATGTAAGCAGTGGTATACAATAGAAAAAAAAACTAGTACAAAACGAATCCAACATAACAAAGGAAACGTGTACAATTTAACAATTTCATCCCAGCGAGAACAATTTTTTCATTTTACTTAAAAAAAATTCACATAAAAGCTATGGAACAAAACATTTTGGCATTTTCAACAATACATGGGGCTACATGATCAACAGCTACCGTGGTCTAATGATTAGAATTCTCGATGTGCTTGCGGATGTTCCTGGTTTAATTCCTGGCAATTTCCCTTCCTGACCGGTTTTTCTCTTTTACTATAATATATTGCATCAGAATTAGTTTTTTCGTAGCTCGTCAATTATTGACCATATATTTTGATAACACTAATAAGGAATACAAAATAGCACTCTGATCTTCTTGTCATCGGAACTTAAGGTTTGATCTGTGCATGTACTTGGTGCAACAGATTGCACATAATAAACCAATACACTATTTTTTATACGCAAAAAGGTAGACAATCATACACAGTGACAATGTATTCATTATTGTATAACACTACTTGTATATCTTAACTTATGTATTTTTATTACATTTGTTGTATATCTTATATGTTAAACCTATTCTGTATTGTAAACAGTACAAACTGATGGGTTTATTGTCATACAGACAACTCTTTCAACCGACTAAAAATACATTATAGAGGATTCAAGAAAATACAACATTAAAATACTTTTTACAAAACAATCTAGATTTAAACGGAATAAAACTCGCAACCCTTGAGCTGGAAAATAGATATTTTATTAACTGGACCTGAAAAGTCGTCAACTATTGTATTGTAAAACACTTTATACAACCTGGTGGATTAACTGCTACGTGGTGATCTGTTTTAACCAACAAGAAAGGTGTTATGGAGGACTTAGGTATGTAACAGCCAGAATGGAATACTTAAAAAAAACTGGATTTTAACGGAAATCGAACCCATTACCACCGGATTGAAAAACAAGAGACTTGCCAACCAGTCTATCGAGTTCGTCACCATATATCATCATCATCGTCAAGAGATAAAACATTAACGAGTACCTGAGTTTTTCTTCGTAAACAAACTTGTAAAAAATATTGAGTGAAAGAAATAACTACTTGGCAATAAAAAAAGTCTGATGATATATCAACAACAAAAGTTTAAAAGCTTCCCATAAAATATTTACATATCATCACGGCGCATATACTCGTATTTTGAAGTGTATGGTATATGTTACTTACACTTACCGTCATTTTTTTTTGCCAATTGGTATAAAACTTTGATTTCATCCATGATACATCAAACCCTATAAATACATTTTTTAATTTGTTTTTTCTCTATGTAAGTTATCAAGTTTTTAATTTGTTTTTGCTCTGTATAATTGATCATGTTTTTAATTTGTTTTTGCTCTATATAAGTGATCAAGTTTTTAAGGCAAATCGTACACTCACGAACACACATATATCATTTCCTTGTTGGAATCGGTAGAGGGAACACTTTCTCCAGATCCATACATATTCTCATGCAATTCCTTCGTTTAACTTACTCCTTACTTTTAGTTCTTTAAAAATTGAATTCACTTAGTACAACCATATTTCCATCGGTCTCCCTTTATGACGATTCCTAGGCATCCTTACATTATTAATTTGTTAAAGCAGTTTTTAACCTATCCGTTAAACATATTCAAGATACTATAACTTGTTTTTTTTCACCCTATTTAACATATTAGTTGTAGCTAACTTTTATACGTAACATTTACATTTCTTATTCTATCACACATAGACCTATCACATATTTTCACAGTGCACGCATTTTCACTGCATTTATTGGGCTCCTTTCATTACTTTTCCACGTCCACGTTTCACTATACATCAATTTTGGCATTAATACGTTGTTATAAACTATCATTTAGTAGATCTATATATTACTTGGCATAAATGTGTGTATTTTAGTGCACTATTTACTTTGTTTCCTATTGCAATCCGCCGTTGAATATCTCGTTTTATATTTCCGTCGTCTGAGAATATACCCCAATTAACAGCTTTCCAGTTCGTTATAATCTTTCACTGTTCACCCAAATATTGTATTTCCTTTTTCATTTTACCTTTTTCAAGGCTTTGAATTTTAACATGACTTTGAATTTTACAATATTCATTCTCAGGTATTTTTCTCAAATTTTAACGCGAAATTTTAACACCCTTGTTCTTTTTAAATTTCATAATAAATTGAATACTTTAATTTTTTTATCTTCTCAGTCGTGTTGCTCATTGGTGAGCGTCTTGGTCACCTTGAGTCTAAAATTGTTGCTCATTGGTGAGCGTCTTGGTCACCTTGAGTCTAAAATTGTTGCTCATTGGTGAGCGTCTTGGTCACCTTGAGTCTAAAATTGTTGCTCATTGGTGAGCGTCTTGGTCACCTTGAGTCTAAAATTGAACGTCTGATCTGCCATCACCTATCTCGATTCTAGGCCGCATTGACTGCAGCACTCAGTAAGTATTCAGGCATCTCTTTTTGGAGGCCACCCTTTTGTTAGTTACCTCAAAAAACTTCTAACTATCACCAGTTTTTCCAGAAAATCTTCATATCTTCTACGATAGGTAGTCACTCGTGATTGTCAGCCATTGTTTTTGGATTTTTTGCAAGCTGTTATACTTCAGCAAGCACACAATCTTGACAGATCAAACCCAAAGCTCCGATGGCAAGAATATCAAAGGTCCTAGTCGATCGTTAGGTTTAATTTGCTGCTTGCTGTTAAACATACTTTTTTTATATCATTGTAATTTGTTTTATCAAACACTGTTTATTCTACTTTTTGTAATGGTATAACCGATAGGCTCCCAAACTGGGCAATATCGCCCACTTGTGAGCGATGAAGGAATCTTGGTGGGCAATACTGGCTTTGGAAGAATTTGGTGGGCGATGGGAAAAGTCAAATGGGCAATAACAGATCGTTGAAAAAATAATGTCGTGTAAAAATGTTTTGCGCATTTTATATAATATGTAAAGCAAATATTTTTTGCATGAAATATAATGCGTTTTAGAGTATATTAAAATAGCCGCTCTACCCCTTTTTCCAGGTTTGGGTACTTAGATAAGTAATCCACAGTCACAAAAAATGGTACAACACTAATTTCTGCTAGTCATTAACCGACCAACTGTCAAAGGAAACATTTATTTTCATGTTTCGCGACTCTGAAAATTTTATTTTCACCCCTTCTTCGAAAATTCACTTCCTATGTGAAATTATAAAAATGCACATGTTACATGAATATATTGGTGAATATAAAAAAAATACGCATAGATACGCTTACTATTTACAATTATCTTAAATAGAGATACAGTTTTCCAAAGGTGGGCGATGAAAAATATTGACGTCGAAAAATGGACGTCGAGTCGAATAAGTTTGGGAATCTATGGTATAACCCTACCGATTTCAAGGCTTTCACCTCATTATCAGGGGAACACAAACAAGACTTGTTTGTGCTACCCTGATGAAAGCCTTGAAACCGGTAGGGTTATACCGTTACAAAAAGTGGAATAAACGGTGTTTGATGAAACAAATCACAATGTATTTATACCTTCGCAATGTTAATGCCTTAACTATAAATAATATGTCACAATACTTTATTTAAGCTTTGAAATTTATGAGAGTTTGTAAACAGTCTTTCTTTGACCTTTAAATACCGGAGAATAGACGCATTTGTTTATCTTGCAAACCATGAGACGCGATTCATTAATTGTTTGAAATAAGGTAATTAAAACCAAACACATATAGTGTCAAAAATGATAAATAAATATTTATTGGTGTTCTCGTAAGAATGTTAAAAAACTTAACTTTACAGCCTGTAGAATAAAATGACTTTATTCTGTTCACTTACTAAAACTTATTAACGACAATGTTATTAAGAAAACGCTAGTTTCACTATTTGAGAGAAAATTTATTTTCACCGTTAGAATCCTTATCTCTATTTTCATGAGCTACCTGTCAACACTCAGTGTAATATATACCTTCCCCAAAATTTCACGACATTCAGCAAGACTTCTTTATACTCTTATGAAATACAATTTTTTAATCTAAAAAAAAATTTTCATCTTACAATGGACAAAGATTTAATCTTATGAAAATTTATTTTATAAAATGATAAATGACGACATTTTAATATTATTAAGAACTATTTTATAATCTTGTACTGAAAAACTTTTTAATCTTATAAAAATTAAACAAAAGTGTCCTCTGTAGTCTAGTTGAAAAGACGCCTGTCTTTCATTGTAAGTTCGATTTATGTTGGTACATTTAAAAAAAAGTTATAATATCTGATTTTCACTAAAAGCTTAATTGACAGCTTGACAGGTTGGTCAAGTTGTGCTTTACACAGTACATTATTAAGAAAAACTTAAAGCACATGAATTCAAGCTGTTGTTTAAAAATGTATTTAATATTGTATACCTATTAAAATTTCTAGTCTTTTCGTGCTCTATTACCATTTTTAATAATGTTTTCTGGTTCAGCTTTGTGAGTACAATATTCTGTAAATTCTTCTTATTTTTTATATATATTTTAATCACAAGTGTTTTATCAAATAATATTGTTTAAGAGTTAAACCAGTGTCTAGAATTAATGTCCGCCAAAAATCGAACCTGGAATACCTGTTTATTTAGCTTAAATGCTTATGGTAATTTTCTATTGTATTTATGAAAGTACAAAATGCCCTTTTCTTATACAATATGGTTTGGCTATAAGTCGGTAATTACTTATTTTGTCTAGGTTTTTATAAAGGGGATCCGAAATTCTTTTATTTTCCTAAAAACCTGAAGTATTTTAGACAAAATAACTTCATCACAGGTCTGACCTAGTGAAGTGAATATCTATGGAATAGAAGGATGTATGTTTTATAATAAACACATACTACTCAGTTCTATTTAAACGAAATAAAATTTATTTTAATTTATTTATTATTACACATGACAAGAAATATACACAATTTGCTAAAAAAACAACAGGTAATTTAACTAAGACATACATTATTTTAATGGATCTGGGTTTGTCGCCTTTCATTTGTCGTATCCCCAGTAAACTAGGTTTTTGCCTGTATCTCACTGAGGGTATAAATTATATACATTTTATTCTGGTTAACAAATATGATTAAAAATTTAACGATTTTTTTATGATGATGTTTTTCTTATCAACAAAAACAATTAAGACTTTTATATTTATAAAAAAAAAACTATGTTACGGTGTATCGAAAATATTGAAGGATTAAACTTGGATAAAAGTCAATAAAAGTACTTAATTAAAGATATAAATACTTATAGAATATAATTGTTTGTTCAGGTTTTATTTTCTCAATCAAAAAAACTATTTTCTATATAGTTGGTCGACATGACCTTTTCTAAATGCGAGAAAAAATTGGAAAGTTATACAAAACTGTTTTCAAATACGACAATAATTTGTCAGACAGCAAAAAAGTCGATATTTTTTACCCAACATATGCACTTTGTCGCTTGAAAAATGGCCAATTCTATTTGATTTTCATTCCAAATTTTTTCTTGACTTCGAGTAACGCTCTTGAAACGGCCAAAAGGGTTATACATCGCTTGAATATCAAAGTTTCCACTGATATAATAACTTTATCGCAATCATATAGAATTTGGTAAAAATTCACTCAAATTACTCAGCGTTAGTAAAAATCACTCGAGGAAGCACATAAATGCTACAAGAAACCAATGCACGCAACTTTCATCAATATTTCTTCCCGATGGAACCCAAACTGATTAGGAGAGATAATGTTGTGCATATTGAAAAATTTCATCAGTCGGTCCTTCACTATTTTCTCAATAATTTTTGAGAGAATGCTTAATAAAGATATGGGTCTATAATTTTTTAAGTCATCCATTGAGCCTCCCTTGTGTATTGGGGCAATATGTGAACGTTTTAATGCAGTTGGGAAAGTAACACTTCTAAAACTCAAATTTATTACATGTTTCAGTGGTAGTGCTATAAATCTTTGAGTGTGTTTTACCATTGCAGATGTAATCTGATCAGGCCCCGGGGCGCAACTTGCCTTAAGTGTATTAATGGTAGCTAGAACTTCTTGTTCCAACGTTGGCGGCAGATAAAAAGTATATCTGGGTACTTTTAAAGAATGAAGAATAGCGTTATTCAATGACTGTTCAGTCGTTTTGATCCTATCAATTATGTTAAATGAAAGATTATTGCCTACATTGGCGAAATATTTGTTAATGCCACTACAAAATTTTTGTGGTTCTTGTGTCAATGATATTTTTGTGTCATCAATGTTTAATGAAGAAGGGACATTTTTCTCTCTCACTGTACCAGTGATGTTCCTGATAACACTCCAAATTATCTTTTGATCATTGTTTGAGGCTTAAATTTTTGCTCTATAGTAATTTTCCTTTGCCTTTTGGATGAGTTTCTTGCATGTATTTCTGTATTGCTTGTAAAATGTTATTGAGTATGGATCACTACATGTCTTGAGTTCCCGGTGCAGACGATCTCTTTTGCGTATACGATAAATCAATCCATCAGTGATCCAAGGTTTGAGTTTTGTGTACCTTCTGCTTCTAATGTGTATTGTCTGTGTGACTGAGTTGATATGGGAGTTAAAAGCATTAATAAAGCTCTCCAGAGCTTCATTTACATTATGGGATTTGAGAGTATCTTGCCAATTCTCCGAATCAATGGAGTACAAGAGCTCTGGTATGTTCGTAATTCTTTTACTTTTCATGCCCATACCCAAGACTTTCCATTACAACATTCAACGATTGTCAAAATTTACAACTATAGTATCATATTTTTTATATATGTTTCATTAGAAAAATAACAATTGCTTTAGTATTTTACAGATTATACTTAACTTATTCTAGACCAGTGAAGTTTTCAAAGTCAATAATTTACTCGTTTGTAAAAACATCACAACTATAAGAACAAGATATAAATAAAAAGAGAGGAAAAATTTGTAATAGAGAGAGAAAACAATTGTCAAATAAAGTTTAAATGAAAATGGAACTTTAATCTCTTTTAAACTTTTTTTTTCGCCACTTACTACAACCAATGTAACATTTAAGAAAATAACATTCAAATAAATATCAACCCCTTAAAACTTTGTCTGAAGACCACCGGTTGAAATTGTCTGACTAAGCTAAAAGGATATTATAACCTGGCCAGCTGCATAATGCTCCTACACTATTCAATGTAACAACCCATATAAAATAGACATTTTTTCAATACCTTACATTCTAACAAATATTTATTACTAAGTTTTATAGTTCTCTCTCCAGGAGCTCTTGGAAATCCAATTTAATTGTTTATGACTACTCATATGAAAAGTAAATAAAGATCTTTTACTTTATTCCTTTATTTATGAGATTTATTTTCTTCTTATTTTGGGCAGCATATCTGATGCTCAGTTGACAAAAAATATGTCAAGTATTCTTAGTTTCCCCGTTTATTCCATACGTCGATACCTTCCTGTTTGGTCATCTTTATTTTGTAATTGTCGGCGGCCGTTGTCTAACTAATAAATGTATCGATAGTACCCTAAAAATATGTTCCCAGTCCGTTTAATCGGCGACCGTAATCTAACAGTTATCATTTATGCTACGCAAGCGGGTGCCTCAAATTCGATTCCTAACGCATTCACTTCCGGACTGATTTCACTTTTATACCGTTTTAAATATAAATTTACGTGTTTCTGTAGCACATGATTATCATTATTACTTATCGCGCTGTAAAGCAACGCAAAAATAGCACTTTGCAAAAACTCTACTCAACAACCGATAATCGGCAGGTTTAATAAACCTGCCGATTATCTTAGAACTTTGATTTCCTTGCCATCATAAATTTGGGTTTGAAATGACAAGACTGTGTGTTTACTGAAGCACAACAGTTAGCACAGAATAAACTAATATACGCTCGGGTGTTTTTCATCCGCAGGATAACTGACAATCATAGTCAATTACGAGGAAGAGATTGCCTATCAGGTATCTTGAGCCGTGCATTTAAGAGTTTTCTGCAAAAAGTTAACCCTTTTTGATTGCTAGAGTAAACATATAATTTAGTAAGGACACTTGAGTTTGTTTCATAAATATTCACTTATTTATTATGTTAAATAAAACGCTAATGAACTTTTTTAAACTGCAGTTGATTAAACGTAAAGTGCTTGCGTGTTAGTTTGTAACAAATTATAAAGCGAAAGTTGTGCAAATGAATAGTATATTATGTTTTATTTACTCATGCATCTGCGTGTTCCTGATTTTCGCTATATTTTATTACAAATATACCATCACGATATTTTCCTGATAAAGAAGGTAAAGAGTATTTATTTGAGCGCTACAAATTTTCCAGTCATGGTCTTATATCTTTTAGATACTCGTATATTCATATTTACTTAAACTTTTCCTGGTGCTTGATATCTTATTTATATTACTTTTCCAAAATTCGATTATTTTTATTCATCAATGCCATGAGTTTCAAACAATATGCAACAGTATCGTTCTTAGATACCCGTATAACTTATTTGTAAATTTTTCAACAGTGCTTCTATTATAAGAAGATTTTCACATCTGTTATCCAAGAGTTTCAAATGTTACTACTCCGAGTTGGTAATACTCCGAGTTGTTGTCACGTTAAGTTAGCTTAAATGATGAATGACGTTTCATTTTCATTCTAAGGTTTATGACTAAACCGAATATAGTAAGCACGCAAGAAGCACTCATCCAATAGCACTTGCGACCGCAACGTGATCACGTGTAAGGGGTGCGACTCGCTTGCTGGGCCCTACGCTGATCAGCATGAACATGATTATGTTGCGGTCGTGAGCGCAGGTGACTAAACAGGGCACGTGTTCACTGATTACTTTTGTACCTGTTTGATTCCTTGTATTTTTCAATAAAGAAAGTCGATTGATATTTGAATATAAAAACGATTAAAGTAGACACTTTTGTACATACATATATCTTTTAATTTTCGAGATTATTTTGTTCAATTTAAATGCATGTATTATTTAACTAACACGTTTTTAAAACAAAGAATATTAAATTTTTTTGTTGATATTATTTATATTATTTAACAGTTGTTTTTTTTTATATATTTAAGTCCTTTAATGGGACGTCTCTATTGTATCTTTTGAATCTGTATTTAAGAGATAATTCTTCAAAGATGAGTCGAACTTTGACGTCGATTTTTTCATCATCTAATAAATTCCTAATCGATTCAAAATGACAGGGTATTTGACAAAAAATTGTATTTGCTGATCTTGTGGCGTGGAATTGTCTGCCTATTAGAGTTGGGGATATGGGTGGCGTGCACAGCTTTAAGAAGCAGTTAAAAATAATCGTGTTTAGGCGGTCTCATCAAGATGTATGATTATGAAGGAAAAAACGCACGTAAACTATACTACACCTAAAGCCGATTATGTAACAATCATATATTGGAAGATCTACAAAGATTTCTTTGTAGTTCGTCTTCTCTTTGCAAGTTTTCTGCGGTTTTTATCTCAAATATGTTTTTCTGACCATATGCAGATAAGGGATAGTACCGAATATATTGGCCGCAGTCACCTGATCTTCACTATGAACTTACGTGTATACATATATTATTTTATAGTATTTTATTACTTTCAAGTTTTCTGCAGTTTTCTTACCAAATATGTTTTTCTGAACATATGCAGAGTCGGGGTAGTATGAAATACAATGGCCACAGCCAATACCTTCTGATCTTTACACTGAACCTATGTATATATATTTTTTTGTAATATTTTTAATCTCTCAGTTGTGTCCCGAGTTGGAGCGCCCTTGAGGAGAGTTTGCTCTCTAAACAGCGTATTACACATTTCCTTTTTATTTTTAAAACTATTCAAAATCCTTTAATTTTTTTAGTAATAAGTAGTATAAATATGAGTATATAAACCATTCGAAACATTTCCAAATATTTAAGCATACATTAATATAGATACTTGGGCAAAAATGTTCAACTCACATTTGATATTTTTAAAGAGAAACTCTTTTTTCGGAGACTATCGGGAACCCGGAACACTTGTTTTGAAGCCAAGCATCTTATCGAGTAAGCCACAGAGGTCATTAAGGCTTAGATATATTTTAATTTCTATATTATTTCAAGAGTTTTAACAATATTCATTACATAATAGCAAGCCTGCAAGTTTGTATAACATACAGCGGAAGAGTAACACAATGCAATATTACTTCACGTTCACCCCCAAAGAGTAAATTGGATATCAATATTTTTTTATGAATCAGAGAGGCTTTCATTCGAAAATATTTTATCAAAATTATTAACTTCCCAAGAATTTAATTTTCTTGAAAGACTTTTCATAAAATTTCACGATTAATGATTTGGTTTCATACTAATTAATCCTAGATATGAATATCTTAATTGGTAATAAATTTATCTCATAATTCTGAATCTTAATGAGATGAATCTTATCGCTTTATTAATCAAATATACGAGTCAACAACAGAACTATTAACAATTGAATAAATTTGAATTGGTTTTTCCGGTCCATTTCCCACGTAATTATTTTATTCTTTCAATGTTATTTCCTGAAATTTTCGAAAAGTTCCTCGTTTTTTTGGCTTTTTCTTAAGTTATGTACTTTGTCTCATTGTTATTTGATATAATCTTTAAAAAAAAAAATACGTCAACCTTTGTTTCTTAGTTGGTATTACACTTTTCTTTCAACTCGGAGGTTACTAGTTCGATTCCTGGTAATTATTTTGCTAAAACAAATAGCTCAGTCTGGTTTTCACTTAAGATGTCTTTAACATCTTTCTGGTTGGTTGTATATTCACATGAAAATATGCCCGCCAGGTTTTACTGTTTACAGTACAAAGATCTCAAAATCAAATTTTTTATTTTTTTACGGTAAAAATCATGTAAACTATCTTACAATAGAGACAAAATGACCGGCAGAGAGAAGAGATCGCCACACCTCCACTACTTCCACCACCTTGTTTTGAAATTTATTCAATTTAATCATATTTTTGTCGGTTTTCGTGTTCCAGAGGTTGCATTTACATTTTAATCGTCAGGACCGTGGATCGTCAGCATTTTAACCCGTTTTCTTGCATTTACATTTCAAAACCTCGCATTTTCAATTATAAGAACATTTAAAATCTTGTCCTAGCTGTAAATAGTCGTCGTCCTAGCTGTAAATAGTCGCTGTAAATAGTCGCAATTAGTTACCAATTTTCTACAATGATCATATTCTAGAGAAGTATACTTCCAGTAGTAAATATGGAACCATTATCAGTTAATGTATAATATTGAACACCTTGATTGATTACTTTATTAACATATACATTTTCTAGAAAAAGTTTACGATCATAACCATAACCACTCCACTTCTGCTGTAATATAGACCACATAACCATAACCACTCCACTTCTGCTGTAATATAGACCACATAACCATAACCACTCCACTTCTGCTGTAATATAGACCACATAACCATAACCACTCCACTTCTGCTGTAATATAGACCACATAACCATAACCACTCCACTTCTGCTGTAATATAGACCACATAACCATAAGCACTCCACTTCTGCTGTAATATAGACCACATAACCATAACCACTCCACTTCTGCTGTAATATAGACCACATAACCATAACCACTCCACTTCTGCTGTAATATAGACCACACAACCATAACCACTCCACTTCTGCTGTAATATAGACCACATAACCATAACCACTCCACTTCTGCTGTAATATAGCATGGCTTCAGAAGAGGCAGATCTACTGAATCCAATCTGATGGTCTTCACCGACTATGTTTCAAGGGCTGTAGATAATGGCAATCAGATTGATTGTTCGTATCATGACTTTGCAAAAGCTTTTGATCGCGTCAATCACAAAAAAATATTAGAAAAAATGAGTGAACTTGGGATCCCAGGTAACTTACTAAGGCTACTGTCAGATTATCTTACAGATAGAAAACAATTTGTTTCACATGGAATCTACAACTACGATTACTTCACTGCCTACTCAGGTGTTCCGCAGGGGTCTAATCTTGGACCTACCTTATTTCTTATTTTTATTAATGATATAGGTAGAGTTATAAAAAATCCACGTTTCTTCTATTTGCTGATGACCTCAAAATCTTTCAAAAAATTCGTTCTTATACCGACTGCTTAGACCTACAGGCAGATCTCAACAACGTTTGTGAGTGGAGCCACAATAATAAATTATATTTCAACGCATCAAAGTGCAAAATTATGTCGTATCATTGCTCACACGTCTTGAAATTCCATAGATACACACTAGAATCTATACCTGTTCCCCGCACAGATAATATTAAAGATCTGGGTTTCTTGTTCCACAGCAATCTCGCGTTTGGTCCTCACATAGAAGTTATGTGCAACTCAGCTTATAAAACTCTAGGATTTGTTATGAGAATCTCTAAGTCGTTTGAAAACCAATTGGTGCTCAAAACATTGTTTAATTCATTGATCCGTAGCAAACTAGAAAGCAATGCTTGCATTTGGAGCCCGGTGGGGGCGCAGAACTCGCTCATGGTGGAGAAAGTACAAAAAAAATATCTACGATATCTCTACATGAGTGAGTTTGGTGTCTATCCGTGGCTATATCCTACGCAGTTTCTGCTGGGCATGCTCGGGTATAACTCCTTGAGCGTAAGAAGAGATCTGCGTCTCTTGGTATACGTTGTCAAACTCGTTCGAGGAGTTGTGAGCTGTCCAGCATTACTACAAAGATTAGCGTTAAATGTTCCTAACAATTACACTAGACTGCGCCGGCAGGAACTGTTCTCAATAACATACGCAAGAACGGGTCTTCCAGCCGCTATGTCTGTTAGAAGGGCCTTAACTCTTCTTAACGGGACTGCTTCGGATATTGACATATTTCATATCACATTACCAAAAGCAAAAGTAAATTTTCTTCTTAGATTAAGCGCGTTAGAAAGCACTCATCAACATACTTAAGTGACTGAATATATATGTAACATACGTTTGTGTGTAAATACTCGTTTGTATACATATGCATTATTTTTTATTTTATATAATTTAAAAAAAAAAAATTTTCCCTGTAATTTTTCTTCTTTTTTAATGTCTTGTATTTTTCAATGTAATTGGGCTAAGCCTGTTTTGAAAAAATAAATAAATAAATAAATAAATAAATATAGACCACATAACCATAACCACTCCACTTCTGCTGTAATATAGACCACATTACCATAACCACTCCACTTCTGCTGTAATATAGACCACACAACAAAGTTTACGATCATAACCATAACCACTCCACTTCTGCTGTAATATAGACCACACAACAAAACTGATGTATTATCTTGTATCAATTCCTATCAATAAGCCGAAAATTGAAAAGTGTATTATTTAAAAAAAAAACAATTTTTAAGATAATATAAAAAATCTAATCAAAAACATTCAAATTGGAAGAAAAACACTCGGCCACGGATGTCATTCACACACGTATGACGCTTGTCTACACTGCTTACCCCAACAGTGTAACTGCGTGAATGTATGAATGTATAATGAGTGACCTATAAGTCGTGGTCCAATGCTCATGTTTAAGGCATTGTTGTAAATTTTGCGGCTTCAAATCTTGCATCAACGAAATTTTATATAGGAAGAGTTGGTTGAAGTTGTTTGATCATCAACAACACCATCTTGTACTCTATGAATATTATTATAAGTGCAGATAACGTCTTAATCTTCCAGTTCAAGAAAGTCAACTACTGATCCCTGCGAGTGAAAACGTGCAATTTATCTCTTAATCGTCGATCTTCCTGGGCAATCTCCCATAGAAAAATTACGCAAATTTACGAGGCAGTATTCGAGCAATTGATTGTTTTGCAAAGTAAAATACAACCTCTGTTGATAAATTATCCATAATAAAACTTAATGATGTCTTTTAAATAAACCTAAAAAATTAAAAAATATGAATTTATAAAACTGCAGCTTGACATATGGACCAATCTTTATGTGTAAGAATTCATAATACAAGCAGAGATACAAATCTCTGCCATCTAAATTCGTATCCATAAGAAATAAAAGATCCTTTAATCTTCATATGTATAATGCTAGCACTCAAGGCGAGGTACGAAGACCCAATTTTCAGAACAATCGGAATACTTTGCCTAAGCCTAAAAACACGAATCCTTCATCGGAACGGGTCGCTTTTTTCCCTCACTTACCTCTCGTACAAAGCATCGGCGGGAAGGTAATATTTTTTTCCTCGGAGATTTGGTATTTTCCATTTTAATTCAGACGTTGAACATTTAATTTCAGCCAGCGCTGCGCACTTATTGGCAGGTGAGCGTAGAACGGATGATAAATTGGGAAATCGTCATTTTGGAAAAATATTTTGTTTTCTCTCTCTCTTTCTCTTTTTCCTCCCCGCTTGGCATAAGTCAGGCGGGCGGGAAAATTTGCCGATAGAAAGCGATTTGGAACACATGGTTCGGTTCACAATATGGCGCCGACCGAAATTAATAAAAGGTAAAACGTCGCAGTGATGACATAATTTATTATTAATACAAAAAAAGTATTGATATTTTATGGAAAAACTATTTGAACATTGGTTATATGCATATTTTGAGTATTAATAGAATGATCATAACAAGTTAACCTAGGTAACCCTTATCCAAATTTTGATTATAAATAAATATTGATATTAACTAAAAAAAATGTTCAAATATAAACAGATTTTCAAATGTTTTTTACATACATACCGCCACGGCGGTAATCATTTAAGGGTAGGCTGAGAGGACGTGTCTCCACACAAACAAGTTTTGCCCCATACTGTTATATTTCTCATACGTCTTACCTTTCAGTTAAAATGTCTTCAACTTTATCCTTCCATTCTTTCCTCAGCATACTTCTACCTTGCCCACCAATCATTCCAGACATGTACATATATGTATTTTAGAAGTCTTTCGGAACTCATTCTCTCGATATAACACTCATATTCGACGACCGTGTCTCGCAGTAGACATCGGATTGTTACGAACTTCTCAGTTTTATAATGAGAATATAGAAAGAATTTAACATCACTCATACAGTAGGTAACTTGCACAACGTAAAGTATTTTAGGGTAGGCTGGAAGGGCGTATCTCCACGTCTTCCTATTCAGACAAATAGCTTTTGCCTCATGTTCTTTCTTACCTTTCAGTCAAAGTTTCTCCAATAATATCTTCTATATGTCTTCAGCCTACTTCTATCTTGTCCGTCGATCATTCCAGACATGTATAGGAAATTTTGAAAGTTTTTTGGAACTCTTTATCTCGATATGACACTCACATTCGTTAGCTATGTATCATGTTTTATATACAATTATTACGAACCACTCCGTTTTATAATGAGAATATCGAGAGAAATTAACGGCACCTTTATCCTAGTATACTAGTAGAACTATTTAATTAGATCTTAATTAGTTCAATTTATTATTAACTTAAATATGCTATGACGACATTCGTGACCTAGTTACCTATCTCCAAACCTGAGGGTTACGGGATCAATTCCTGCCGGAACAAAATTTATTATAACGAAGAAAAAGGTTTCTAGTCTGATTTTCTCCAAAAGCTTCTTTAATATATTTACATTTGATTTTACTGTATACATTCAAAATTAATAAAATGGAATGAAATAGATAACAAGTTAAAAATATATTAAACCTTCATCGAATATAACCACCATAAATTATTTATATATGTATTGTAGTAATTCGTAAGTATGGGTCTTTTACAGTCTTGTCATATCGATTATTTCCTGTCTGGGTAATGGTGCAGCATTCCAGGAGGTCTGGTCGTGGAAAGTCACTCTATTCAGATTCAGCCACTGGATGATCAGCACCGTCAATAATTGCTTTCCAATCCCATCCTAGCCTTTGTCTCAACAGGGTCAGCTGAAGGAATTTTAGCGCCTAAGAAAATACTTTTATCTATGATACTCTAATATGGATTTGTTTTATTTATCCTTCTTTGTTAATATTTTTTCAAAAACATATTCATTATTATTTTAAATATTGAAAATATCACTTTTCAAACATATAATTTTTATTTCGAAAAAACGAGGAAGCTTCTTTAGAATCAGAACGCATCTTAAGAATCAGTAGCATCTTTCAGACAGTGTCGTTTCAATACCCATAAGTATTTTGAAGGATTTTTTTAGTGGCAGTCGTCTGGCACTGCAAAGTTAGTACGAGTATGTTTCATATGATAGGCCTGGCCTAGCAACACCAAAAGCCAAATCAAGGTAACTGAGTTTGTTAATTTAATTTGATCCAACAATAGCGGTTTATGTTTATCACTGAAACCATGATATCAAATATTATATAAATAGATAGAAAATTGGTCCACACGTGATAGCTTCTCACCCTAACCAAATCCATGTTTAAGGCTGCATACATACTCGTATACATACAAGAATGTACTTGTGTGGAGGAAAATAGGAAACCCTTGGATATACGCTCTTGAACGGACTTCTATTTAGTTAATGTAATTTTTATATTTCTTGTACAATATGTATGTACTTGTGTGGATGAAAATAGGAAACCCTTGAATATACATTATTTAACTGACTTCTATTTAGTTAATATAATTTTTATATTTCTTGTATGTAGGTACTTGTGTGGAAGAAAATAAGAAACCCTCGGATATACGCTCTTTAACGGACTTTTGTTTAGTTAATATAATTTTTATATTTCTTGTATGTATGATATGTACTTGTGTGGAGGAAAATAGGAAACCCTTAAATATACATTCTTTAACTGACTTCTATTTAGTTAATATAATTTTTATATTTCTTGTATGTATGTACTTGTGTGGAAGAAAATAAGAAACCCTTGGATATACGCTCTTTAACGGACTTTTGTTTAGTTAATATAATTTTTATATTTCTTGTATGTATGTACTTGTGTGGATGAAAATAGGAAACCCTTGAATATACATTCTTTAACTGACTTCTATTTAGTTAATATAATTTTTATATTTCTTGTATGTAGGTACTTGTGTGGAAGAAAATAAGAAACCCTCGGATATACGCTCTTTAACGGACTTTTGTTTAGTTAATATAATTTTTATATTTCTTGTATGTATGTACTTGTGTGGATAAAAATAGGAAACCCTTGAATATACATTATTTAACTGACTTCTATTTAGTTAATATAATTTTTATATTTCTTGTATGTTGGTACTTGTGTGGAAGAAAATAAGAAACCCTCGGATATACGCTCTTTAACGGACTTTTGTTTAGTTAATATAATTTTTATATTTCTTGTATGTATGATATGTACTTGTGTGGAGGAAAATAGGAAACCCTTAAATATACATTCTTTAACTGACTTCTATTTAGTTAATATAATTTTTATATTTCTTGTATGTATGTACTTGTGTGGAAGAAAATTAGAAACCCTCGGATATACGCTCTTTAACGGACTTTTGTTTAGTTAATATAATTTTTATATTTCTTGTATGCATATGTACTTGTGTGGAAGAAAATAGGAAACCCTTGATACACGTTATTTAACTGACTTCTATTTAGTTGATATAAATTTTATATTTCTTGTATGTATGTACTTGTGTGGATGAAAATAAGAAAACCTCGGATATACGCTCTTTAACGGACTTTTGTTTAATTAATATAATTTTTATATTTCTTGTATGCATATGTACTTGTGTGGAAGAAAATAGGAAACCCTTGATATACGTTATTTAACTGACTTCTTTTTGGTTAATATACTTTTTATATTTCTTTAAATTTGTTGCAGCATAATTAAATATTGTTACATTGTATTTTCATTTCTTCTCTCTTGTTACTGACACAAGTCATCGTGATAATGAATGAAATGTCTTTATTTTCAAAATAAAAGACGATTATGGTCAAAAGCGCTAATGATTTCAGTGCATTAAGCCTCTTAAAGAAATATAGACAGGCCATATTTCTTGATCGAATATAATTGCCAGCCATTCTGTGGGCTGAATACACCTGTTTGAGTATTTATTTATAACACACAAGCTGTTGCACTGCAGCAAGCACGGTTACACTGGTAATGTGGTCAAAGTTCTCAGATGATCAGCAGATTTAATCTGGGGCAGCTTTTTATTAGACAGAATTTTTGACAAAGTGCTTATTTTTAGTTACTTAATAGCGCTACAACAAATAATGTTAAGCAGCGTATTACAAAATAAGCAATAGATAACTCCTTGGACACTTCAACAATGGAAGTAATTTTTATAATGCAAAATGTATCATTATCAAATATATATTGCACTGTTATTTTAACAGATTGCATACCAGTTAGACCAATATGATGAAACGATTGGTGTAATATCTATTTTTGTCTTGTACTGGACGGAATCCAACTGATGTTTTTACCTCAATTCTATATCAGTTAAAATTCTCATACAGTAAATGCAGGGGATTTGCTTTATGATAACACCATAAAAATGACCCTCAAACTGCAGTAAGAATTCAAATTGACGATTTCGTTAAGCATAGTAATGCTCGAGAGTTTCAATCTGATTCATATAATCAAGTCTTATTTTATTAACCACATTTACAATTTTTATTGAATTATGTACACTTATAAAGCGGCACAAGAGAGTTCTTGATAACTTTGAGAGATAGATTTTTTTCAAATTTTTAGTTCCAATTTATGAAATAGCTCACATGGAACAAAAGTAAAACAATAAGCTCTTCACCTTGTTATGTGAAGCTAGCGTAGCATTAAATACAAAAAGAATGTTCCACTGTAGTCACTTTAACGCTATACAAGACACTGACCCTACAAAGAAGACTTTGTTCAGCGATCTGATGGGGCGTCCAAACAATCTCAATGATCATATCTTCCTCTAAAGCACTACAATTTCTTCCAAACCACATTTTTCCTAGTATCATCATCCTTAATTCTTTCACAATTATGTTTATAGCAGTAAATAATTATACGAGTTTATTAACAAAACTGAGCCTTTATCATTTCCATACCAGAATTATATTTCAATAAATACTTCAAAATTTAAAACACTAATAATAGGATAGGATTTCAACAATTTTAACTGTGTTCAACTGTATGTTGATTCTATCCAGAACCAGCACAATTCAATATCAATGTTAAAACTTTTTCAGTATTCTCAATATATATATTTTAGGTACTTTAAATTTTAATCTGACACTGGAACCCAACCGCAAGGTAGACCACCCGAGAAATGAAACGGTAGCTGACAATTTACTCGCAAGATTAATAGCTGCTTGGCGTAATCCAGAAAAACCTTGCAATTTTCAAATAATTTGTACTTTTCTATACAACACCATTTATTAATTTATTTCGTTCACGGTTAATACTAACGTCTAAATAATATGCTAATATTTATTCAAACAAGCAATGATATTGACGTTGTCCTAGTAAAATTCATTCCCTAACGGTGTTCAATTTCCAACATTTCAGAAAATAATGAAACAACACGTCTTCTTTCAGCTCTAGTTTACGTACTACTTAGGGTAGATGTACCAAATTTTAACTGCAATATTACCTGACCATGCGATAAACATGATCAGCGTGGCAAATGTTTATACATGTTCCAAGTTGTTCAGGTAGGAAACTTTTGGATCCTAGTGGTAGCCCTCTATCTACGATTATCTTAAGCTACCTGCTTCTAGTCATCAGGTGCCCCGCACAAAGTCAGTGCCTTCCGCGCACTGTCCCTACAGCGCTATATAACTGTTAAAATCTAAAAACCCAATAATATTCTGACTACAACTTATCTAGCAAATAAAACATGTATTTCGCGCTACATAAAAAAATATATATTGCAATTCGAATTGATATAAAAGATCAATCGTGCGAGAAGAAACGTAAATTTCACAAAAAAAAAAACATTTAAAAACATGCTTCATACGGTAACAGGAAGATATGCATGGTTTCAAGGCCCAAGGAAATTAAATTATTGAAAAAGAACTTAAAAATCAATTTTGATTGACACTTAATGTAAACAACGTTTACCTACATAATGTGTTCTAATAAATAACTGAAAATCAAATTATTCCGTCCAGTTTTGTTTAAATCGTATACTTATTAAAAAAAATTCAAGAAATTTTTATTACATGAAATGACCCCCCATCAGATTAGTTCAAATAAAAAAATACGTAGGTATATAGCATATATACGACGTAATGCTGAAGGAATATGTAGTGGGGATGGTATTTTAACGTTATGCCGGTAGAATAAAACATGTGAAGGAAATGCAAATAAATACTCGTATTTGGAATCATAAAAAAGTCTACTTAAAGAACTGGCATACAAATATTGTCAACAAATTTTATGTTTTTCGTAAAAATCTAAAAATTGTTTTCAGTTGTAATGATGAATGTTGTGAGATTAATGTTGATTGATTAAAAGCTGAGCCGTTTGACCAATTCCTAAATAAAAGTATGTTTAAAAATGCGAAAGCAAAATAATTTGTGAAAATAAAATTAACGAAAAAGATAGGATGAATAAAAAAGGAAAATAATTCCGTAAAAACACCAACACATTTAATTTAAATAAAATAAATGATAGTTCAAGTAAATTATAACTACGCCAAAGTTTCGATGATCATTATTTTAAAATGTTTCGAAAGCATAACTTCGGCTGTGGTTTAAAACAAGAGCAGATTTATTAGAGCTGCGCTTGCTTTAGGGTGTTGAAACCGCAAAATACTTCATTTTATTAACAAAGCATTACAAAGAATACATTAATTAACCAAATCTAAAAAGTATAATTTTAAACAATTGAGAGTGAAACTTAAAAAAACAATCTTAAATATGATATACGTGATTGCCACTTAATGTAAACTTAAAAAAAAAACAAAATTTTTTTTTAAATATTTATGCGTGACACTTGACTTGAAATTGTGTGTACAAATGCATTGCGAGCATAAATATTGGTTTTTAAACGTAGTTTAGAATTGTAAATTATACCAAGTTTTAAGTATAATAAGTACATGATATCGATAAATTCGATTGCATTATTTTTTTCTGTCAACTTTTTTCCTGTGTACAGTGGCAACCTTGTTATATTAAAGTGAAAGGTTGATCCTTGAAAGTGAGTTATAAGAGCAGAATAAATGCGACTAGCGTAGAATATTTAGCATTTCAATGTATGATGCACTAAGAAATATCAGATGAAAGAAAACTGTTTCTTAGAGATTGATGCTGTAATTTGAATTATGAAAGGAATCTGTAGATCTTTCACCACCACAAATATACTCGTATGTCTGAAATGAATGGAGAGGCAGAAAGAGGTGGAACAAGAAAAGAGTGAATGGATGTACTTGGAGATATATCAACTGGAGAGTTTGTATGACGGGGTGAGAAGTGTGTGCATGGAGTTCTGTCCTCTAAACATACCTCAAAGGAAACATGGCGTTGTATTGTATTATATATTTTTTTAAGTTATGGCAAGCACTAATATTAAGTATTCCCACCCCGTCCCCGCTTAAATTATAGATTCACTTTATAATTAAATGCAGGAGAAACAAAATTTTAATGAATGAAATTTTTTTTATTGAAAGAATATAACATTTTTTTTAATATTACTATCGCTATTTTACAATAACGTAAATTAAATAATATATTTTTGCTAGCACTGGCTCTCTCGATCACCGTAATTAGTATTACGTTTTAATCGATAGTTACTCTGGTAAATATTTACAAGCGAATTTTCATAAGAGGCTGTTCAGAGGGGAAAGGAAAAGAAAAATTACGGTGATCATATAATTAAATTGGCTTATCAGATGGTTCTCAGCCAGTGGTACGCGTTCCACTAATGGTGCGCAAGAGATGAACGTGGTACCTACATGTAATACATTTCTTCTGCAAAAAAAGAGCAGTTCATCGATATTTTATATGATTTATTGGATGATTGAGCTTTTGGATTAAACAAAGCAAAACTTTAAGAGACATTTACGATAGAGCAATTATGTTTTAATGTCATTTTAATTCTACATATTTAAAAAGTTTTCTTCAATATTGTACTTAAAAAAATATATATTTAAAGGAAAAATCAACTCACAGCCAAATATACGATTGAAATTTAATAAAGAAGAACCAGATATAAACAAATGTATAACGTTAAATCATTTTGTTAATCTTAATATAGATTAACGAAAGTACAACGCTAAATCGTTTGGTTAATTATAATTTTAGATAAGTATCATATTGTTGCTCGCATTTGCTAATAATAATTATTATTGTAAGAAACTAAATAAAAATATGTGACAATAACTTCGAGTCTTGATTTACATACGTATTTTTACTGGTTGTTCTTGAATATTTGAATCTTGATTTCAGTGTTACTCATTCATAAAAATATATAAAAAGAGACCAATGGAACAGTCAATTTTTAAAAATCAGTAATTATGAACCACATTTAATTTAAATAACAGTCGAGAAATGACGTTTTTTTATTAGAACGCATCTAACATACTCGTCTAATTTAATAATCCTCAACTTGATAGAATAAAATAACCCCTTTCAGAAAATATAGTTAGGATAAATCGTAGTTTCAAAGAATTAAGCGTTCAAATTGTGTACACGTCACAAGAGTTATACATAACAATAAATTTAGAAACATTATACATGCCTAAGGCCATAGTCAACAGTAAAACATTACTTTATAACCAAAGAAAACAAAAAAAAAACATCTTACTTAATTATTTTTTATAGGTAAATAAATACACGGCAACACTTTCGATTAAACATGACATCAATTGAACATCGTGTCTCAAGATTGGAAATAGAAACATGTGTAACTGGTATTAATAAAATGAGCTAAATTTAAGGGTGACTAATAGATTGTTAAACATTCTTATACGGAGTTCCATAAAGCTGCACCATTATTGGTTCGATTGTCAAAAATTAACTTTCCAACTGGATTTTCTTATTGGCAATTTCTAAGCTGAATTTATGTTGTGCTGGCGTAAAGAAGCATCAAAACATGAGCAGTACGAAACAGCGCGGTGTTAGTGCTCATAATATTATATTTAATTTTGATATATGGTCAAACTTCTCGTATATTACGTCTTTCATATTTTCCCAGTAAGACAGGCGACAAATGATTACATAAACTTTAAATGGGAACTAAAAACATGTATTGATAAAAACTATATATTTTTTTATACACACAAATATAGCATAACGCTGTGTACCTTGCGAGGTAGGCAGAGAGAACAGATCTCCAAACATTTCTATTCAAACAAACAACGTTCGCATCTTCCACATTCAGATATCTCGTCATGCGGAGTCTTCTACTATCATACTTCTTCATTTACCTACCTTCTTTCAAAATCTAGTCCACTTGATCCAGCCATATTATTCTCCGTCTGGCACTTCGAAGTTTACTTTGCACTTCTGATTTGTATACTTGCTTAGTTTATATTTCGTCATTAATTATTTCCACTTGTCCAAACCATCTAAAGCTCCTTTCTTCGTCATAAATAAAACTTCAACTTAATCTGACTTTAAGTGATATTTTTTCCGTCTATACATAATTTATACGGTAAGAAATTATCTAAAAAGAATGGTATTTTTATCTTTGGTAACGACTACAAAATGTTAAAAGAGGTGAACAGTGAGTTGCAACAGGAAACAAAGGTAATGGATTACTAAAAGACTCATACTCTAACCAAGCAATATCAAGATCGGCTAAATGATGGTTTACAATAGTGTTTTATAGCCAACATTGTTGTATAAGAGTAAAATGTGGACGTGGAAAAGAGAGAAGAGTTAATTTGATGAAAATGCGTGCACTGAGAAGAATATATAATGCGTCGAAGTATGACATAAGAAGAAATATAATATTACTGTACAGCACCGGTACGAAGACTGTAAAATACGAGTAGATGGATGGCTGCCGTTTAATACTAGGAAATTTCGGTTTACATACTTTTTGCTTTCCGGAGAAAGGTAGCAGGGTGAAGAGATTCTTCTTTAGCAGGTAGAAATTGGTCGTAAGTAAAACACAGTAGACGTTCCAGAAACTGAGAATATATTTTTGTCATTTTTCATTCCTACTATGCAGCCTATCGCTCATCGTGAGCCCCTTTATTCGCCCGTGTATGCATGCCGTCATGGCTTACTAGATACTTGCTAGATACCATGTGTACTGCACTCTCTTTGCGTGCATGGGCAGTCTGATTATTTATAGTAATTATTGCGAAAACCACGCATAAGGAACATTTCATTACAATAAGTACAATGATTACATTTTTTACAGATATCAACTCGACAATATTTACTCAAATAAAATCATATATTTTAGGTGACGTATACGTCCGATAAAATTACTATGTATAAATGTCAGAAAAAAAATTTATGTATTCAGTAGGATGAAAAAGATCTTGTTGAGGTGGTTTGAACATATTGAACTAAATCACACAAGTATGAATGGGAATCGTGGAAAGTACAACCGAGTTTTCTCGTAACAACCGAGTATATGTTAGATAACATGACTGAATTTTTTAAATAAAAAAATAAGATGTTAGAGAAACAAAAAATATCGTTTGAAACGATGTTATATATCTCTGTCAACCAACCAGAAAGATGTTAGAGAAGTCTTAAATGAATAGCAGACTATTAATCTTTAAATTGGGTCACGAACACGAATTAACCTCATAACCCCTAGGCTTGAAGACAGGTTTCTAAATAACTAAGCTTCGGAGGTAAATTAATCAATATAGAAATTAAAAGAAGTATTCATTTTTAAAATATATTTCATAATTCATGAAAATAATAAAAATTGTATTATGGGATATTGTATTATTACACTTCTGTTATATACAGTACAATCTAACAGGCTTATTGCCATATGGTAATCTCTTTTTACAGACCAGATAGGTGTTAAATGAAAATTAGACTGGAATTGCTTTACTTTTTTTTTGGTTCCAACGAAAATCAAACCCGCAATCCCCGGATTGGAAAACATGCATCTTGTCACCACCTTCCTATCCTTGCACTCACATTAAATATTTATTTATTTTGTAATACTTTTGATCTATCAATTACAGTGAATTATAATACCTAGTTAGAGCGACTATGAGGAGAGTCTGCTCTCGAAACTGCGCTGTATAAATTGTTATTTAATTATTATTAAAAACAACTAGGCTTTGAAGGTCATCAATCAAATAAATAGATCAATAAAAACATATAAATAAGTATTTATTATTGCCCTCATTTTTTTGATCAGATTCTCATCAAGGGCACTTCGACTCGAGAATCGAACCCACTATTATTGACAGGTTAAAAATAAAACAAAATAAATATAAGTCGACTGTAAAAATAGGTAATAAATAAATAAGTATAGGTTTATTGATTGAAACGTAGTATATACATAATATATTTAAATACACTTAAAAAACACATGAATGGCAGAAAATACATTTAAGAGAGAAGCTATCAAAAGGTCTGGGCTCATCTAATAACAATCCCAGATAATCTAGAAATGATCATAGTTAAAATTATATTTTTAATGTCACGATAATAAATATCTTAAAAAATCCCCCTTCTTAGTAAAAAGCGCAAAAACTTGCAAATCACTGAAACAATATTACTTTTCCGTTAATAACGTTTCTTGCATTCCTTTATCTGTTTGCTAACAAAACACGAAAATAACATAAACAAACGAGAAATCCGTCGCTAATACCGTTTTTTTATCTGTTCTCCTGTTTCTCTATATCCTGGACATGTGCAAACAATCCAGATCGGAATCCCGACAGGAATGGGGATGTTGTTTCGGTTCAGCAGGCAGTCGATTGTGTGCAAAGAGGATATTTTCTGCTTGACGTCAGTCACTTTCAGATCGTGTGTTACCTGCTTTATAATATAAAATTCTACACGGAAAAAATAATAACGAATTTGGTGTTAAATCAAATTATTACCTTTATTATTTCATATTAGTAATTAGGATATGTTAAAGAGCGTGGCTGGGAGACAGCATTCCCTTCGCAACAGAGCCTTAAGGCTTAGAACAACTAGTGTATGCACGGTACTCGCAGTTCGTCATTGCATTAAATATTATAACCAAAGAAATTCTTTTCTCAGACTGGGACATTTATTTCTGGGTGCCATAGAGAATCGAACCCCAGAAATCAAATTATTTAAGATTAAACACGTACTTCCATTTTAATTGTATTGAAATCATTGGTATTTATTTGTTTATATAAAATGTGTAAGTAAATACATCTGGTGGATTTATTAGTTCAAAGAAAATTGTTCCAGCCTACCAGTTTGTGTTTCAAAATTATTATCGGTATCCATGACATTGACTTACTTAATAATTTATTAGAACACTAATTTTTCCTATCGCGTCATAGATTTCCTTCGAAGCATAAAAACATAAGAGAATGTAGATGAGGCAAAGTCTGTGTGTGTAGAGATCTAACCTCTCTGTCTACCTAAAAAGAAATATGGCTTCAAGAAAGTCTGCATGATTTATTGTAATCAAAATAGCACATAAACTTTTAAATTGACGATTGGTGTGAGGTGCATGGCCGCGCGGGGACGCACTGGACTTTCGTCCGGAAGGTCGTTGGTTCAAACCCCGTGCTGTGCTACTCCCCTGAAACGACACAAGCATTTTTTTCTGCCTAGTGGTCGAGGGTATAAGGATACCTATAACTTCGGTCATATATATTCTTTAAAAAAAAAGAGTTTAATGATGTTGCAGAAAAAGAAGTTTTAAAATATTTGAGTTTTTGTACTATTCTTAATTTTTCTTTAACCACTTGCTAATATAGTAGTGTTTTTATTTCAGCGTAAGATTTATTTGGTATTGCAAAATTAATTGAATTTGAATAAGTGTTTTGATTTAGTACTTTAAACAGAATTTCAGTATTTACTTTGATATATGGGAGTTAAAAATGGACAGGGAAAAAATTAAAAAAACAAAGAAATTGTATTGAGACGGAATGAAGTGATAATGAATCAATGTGAACTTAAGACTTCTGTATTAATAAGTGTATTCTTAGATTGTTAGGGCATGTAAAATGTATACATTCAGAAATGTTTACAAAAAATTGTACAAAACAAATGTACAATCAATAACAAGACGTGACAGTAGAAGACCAAAGAAATTATAGTTAGATCACGTGAATATTTCAACAGGAAAAAATGTTAAAATTCAGAGGCATCAAAAAAGAAAGATGTTGAGGAGGCGGAAATGTGAACAATCTGGCGATTCGTCTTCTCCTCCTACTCCGACAGGGATTTGGCGTGATAGTGAATAAAGTCTAACGAACTATACACATACTTGTTTAATTGACTAAAAATTTAACTCAATTTAAAGAGTTTCTATACACCAATCGAACGTGTTTATGAAATAAGAACCCAACCTAAATTATCTATTTTTCAAATACGAGTATATTTAAAACATTTCATGTGTTTTGAATATACTCGTATTTTTACCGGTTTCATGTGTTTTGAAGACACGAAGGAATACACTTGTATATAATGTTTCAATAGAAAGTAGAATTTGATTTTTAACAAAGTTATGGGTTTTCAAAAATTCTCGAATTTTCAGCGTCTCTGTATGACATTTTATACGCAGTGAATGTGTTAAGTTTACTCGTATATTTCTAGGTTAAATGTTGATTATTTTTAATTAAAAATAATAAAGCGACGTGATGTTTTATCAATTATCTAAAAACAGGTAAAATGTGGGTTGGCTCTTTCATTTTGACTCATAATCATCATCCAACTGTCTTGCTAGGAATCTTCTCTCGCTTCTTTTCCCTGTACCTGGTTCCTACTCCAGCACTTTCCCTGCCCCTGGTTCCTATTCAAGAACTTTCCCTGTACCTGGTTCCTACTCCAGCACTTTCCCTGCCCCTGGTTCCTATTCAAGAACTTTCCCTGTACCTGGTTCCTACTCCAGCACTTTCCCTGCCCCTGGTTCCTATTCAAGAACTTTCCCTGTACCTGGTTCCTACTCCAGCACTTTCCCTGCCCCTGGTTCCTATTCAAGAACTTTCCCTGTCCCTGGTTCCTACTCAAGAACTTTCTGAGTTCACAAATCATCAGGACATTTGACGATGTACCCTGCTTAGTTCCACCTCTGGTTTGAAACTTATATTCATTCAATTAAAAATATGCTGGACGTAGTTTTATTGATACATTGATAAAAAAAATCCCAACAATTTTTTTTTGTATAATTTATTTAGATTAATTGAACAATTTACAAAAAGTTTGACTCATGGCCCCAATTAAAAATCAAACAATTATTACATTTTTTTTATTTTCCTGCTTCGTCCAATCAAATGATTTAATTGTCAAGTCAAATGGAATATAATAAATGCTTTGTTTAACTCCTTTGTTAGAAATTTATCACTCTATTGATTGAAAGGAGTCGTTGAAGAGGAGCGGAACGCTACCCTTACAAGATAAAACATTAGATTTTAGAATTTCAAAATGGTAGTTGAAATTATATGAACTTTATTATCAAAAAATAAATGACAATTAAAGCACTTTTTTTTTCAAAACATTCCTTGTTGCACCATGTGGCCACATACTTTTTTCCACAATGATAGATGTATATACATACATTCCATTTCCAAGCTGAGCAGGACTAGGCAGAGAGAACAGTCCGTCAGACTTTTCTGTCTTGACATATAAATTTCGCCTCTTCCACATCCATATGCTAATCCTACAATTTATATTACTTCTTACATTTCCTTCATTCAAAATATCATTTACACGATCCAACCAAATTTTCCTTGGTCTTCCTCTACCCCCCCCCCCCCTTAAACTTGTATTTGCACTGTACATTTGTTTTGTAAGTCTTTTTTCATTCATTCGGAGTGCAGAATGGTGTAGTACATATTTTTTTTGTATAACGCCTGCATAACAATTCTAGACAAATTAAGTAATCACTATGCGCATTGTATGAGCTTCATGAATACGTACATGGAAAAGTATAGGACTTATTCTTACAAGGAAGAATTAAGTAAATTATTCGGGCTTGCTTTTTTTTAGTGTTTTTTTTTTCAATTATATGAAACTGCTCATATGTAAATATAAATATGTATTTGTTATTTCTATAATTTATGCTTTGGAAAGATCATTTAACCGTTTAAATAAATATCTCAAAAACGCTGTGATTTTGAATAATCGAAAGGCACCAAATGTACGCCACTTAATAACTTTAGCGAAATAAAGTCTGAAAGTAAGATGAAAAAAAACAACATATCCAGTATGGTTACCAATAATCTTTCACATCATTAGTACTGGTAATGCTCTGTCCGAGTATTGAACTAATGTCACGTAAAAGAAACAATCATGAATCTATAGCTGTTATGTCTAGATCCAACACATTAAATAATTCATTAATGATATCTTTTTGGATATCGTTAGACCTATATTTTTGTTTCAATATATAGTTTGGATCCAGATTAAAACAGAATCTCAATTTTATTTTTAAATTATCTTCACGGTAAAACAGAAAAAATTCTCGAAAAATAAACTTAACAAAAAACAAAATAAAATTTGAAACCATGACAAAAGCATCGCCTCCACAATTCTCCCCCTCCCCCCCACGCGTAATCAAAGTAAGATTCGTCATATCGCACACCTGTTTTGTGCATACATAACGTTAGTGTCAATGTTTTCTTGAAGAAATCGTATATCATTCAAATCTTACAATTTCTGCGGGATCTTATTAAAGACAAATGGTGTCATGTAACCGAATCTGTGCCAGAGGGGTTTTAGGAAGAGACAGGTTGAATATTTTTTCCTTCACAATATCTGATAGCGTACTTGTGAGCGATTCGTTTCTTCGTGGAGTATTTAAACTGGAAATATACTAGCAAACATTTTATCTATTATTATTTCCTATCCAACAAACCAAAATAAAAAACGGGCATGTAGACGATAATCTGATTGGGACCTCATTAAAATAATAATAATTACCTAAATAAGTTTTAGTGCCTTTAAAACAGGATCTACGATTTGGTTACGTAGCCTCCCCAATATTCAATTCAATAGACTTCTAAAGACGGCACCAGTGCAAAATACACTGTTGAAGAACTTTTAGATTCAGAATCATGATTTCTGTGTCCTATTTGGTAAGGTGCATGGCCTCCCGGTAACGTACTGGACTTCCGTGCGGAAGATCGCCAGTTCAAACCCCGCGCTTTGCTTCTCCACTCGAATAACACAGGTATTATTCCACCTAGTATTTGGGAGAATAAAGGTACCTATGACTGATCATATATATACTTTCAGAAAAATAAAAAAGATGCCGATGTGCTCCGATCGTCTAGCTTCAGTATGCCATCGGCTCTAGTACAGCGGTGTGACCGGTTAGTTTGCTGGTGTGCAACGACTCACTCATTAAAAAAAAGAAAGAAAAAATCCACAGCAGGGCTTTACTTTTCAACCGAAGTGATGTTTGAATGGCGAAGGAATCTTGATTACGAGACCCAGCAACGATGACGAATTGCCTGTCTTCTTACTCAAGGGTTATGGATTTGGTTCTCGTTGATACTCAGATCTTTTTAGAAATAAAATATTCGTTTCTGGTTCTTTAACTTAAAACAGCTTTATAGTCTTTATGGTTTATGGTTATTGACAATAAGTCTCTCAGGTTGTACTGTGAACAACGGAAGTATTATACAATACATTCACCCCTTAAATTCTTAAATATACCAGCAATTCTTCTTATATGACCTGTTTATGTCTTTAGTTGGTTCTCTCATCCAAACTTGCTGCCCAAAATCAATTGTTGTATTTGTAACTTGCTCCAAACAAACACTTATCGAATTCACACAAATTTAAGGATTCAACAAGCACTTATCGAATATATGGTACACAGCTGACTCAATGAAAGCGTACTCTTCCATTTTTTATTGCTATAAACCAATACTGCGTAATAAAGTAAAAATTTCCAATATGGCGTTCAATTTTCCACATAAAATATTTCATTCCAAAAGATTTCATTTTTATAACAGACCGAAATTTCATTTTAAACGGATTATGGTTCGGCTTCGAGGGCGAGTAGGCATTATTCCTTTGCAACATTCTTTATTTTTAGGCAAAGAAGCTCTTTCATGTCATTGGCTTGCCGCTTGTAGGATAATTTTTACTTTTTGAATAAAGTGAATCAGAAAACGGGGAAACACTGTAATCGTAAGTAGGCTTACTTTTCAAGACTATGAAAAATAGCAAACTATACTTCTAAATACAGGAGATCTTCAACAAACGAACGTGTCCTTTGTCCACATACGAGTATGATGCATTTCAGACTTATAAAAATATTAACAAAGACATTTTTAAGAAAGATATAAAAGAAAGCAATCGGAGTCCCACTAAATATTTTTTTATTAAATTTATAATATATACATTCACCAAAGGCTATACTTTTATACAAATTTAAATCTTAAAAACTTATTTAATTTCTTTATTATAACTATAAGCTAACTTAATTTTAATTTACTTCATTTAATTTTTAATTATATAAAAATTATTTTTCTTACCTTTGTCGTCCAAGTCGCATTATTGTTTTATTAACTACAATAAAACGGTTGAGGATGTTTCTAATTTAGCTTTTATTTAATCGATTTATTGCATTATTATTTTGTGCATAGTTAAGTACTCGTATAATTTCACGTTGTTCTCTAACTCGTAAAAACCCATTAAAATTTGTTTATTTCGTAGCATCTGTTATATAAATGCTATGAAAACTCTTAGGGTAAAAACAATTATGATACGCAGCTGGGAAAGAAGCCAATATGATGTACATCCAAAATCCAGTGTTGAATCATACAAATTTCAATCTATTAGGAATTGAACCTAGAACCCAAAGTTTAACAAACCTGTATTATTATTGAACCCCAAGTTTAACAAACCTGTATAGTATATGCCTGCGCCGTGGGTGTTTAAAGTACCACAAAATGGGCGATAAATACGATAAAAGTATAATCTAAAGAAGTGAATTGTAAAATGAACACTTTTTGGCACTGCCACCTATATGGCACCATCAACTTTTGGAATAACTGAACATCAGTTTTTTTTAATTGACTTCCTTATCATGGATAATACTTCCAAAACATATGGCTTCGTCAACTGTCGAAAAAAGGCAATTAGTAAAAATTAACTATTATTAAAGTATTAACCAATTATGACACCGAAAATTATACCCGCAAAGTTGTTTGGCGGATCTCGGTCTGAAGGTGGTTTTCAGATCGTACAGCACAAATAAAATATTTTTACTTAATTAAAAGCATGTATCCTGAAACTTAAACGCAAAGAAAAGTTTTAAAATGGTTTATAGACGAATAGAAAAATACTTAATTTATTTATCAACATTAGTGTTTTGATAATGTAGACCACAAGGGCACTGGGTTTCGTTGCGAGTTAAGAAAGTTGGAACAATTGAACAAGACAATTTTGGGTCACATGAGACCAAATGTAATATAGAAGCTATCTGGAAATTGTATCTTCCCTCGAGAACAGAAGAAGCTGTCAGATTTTAAACAAACTTTCACACAACCATTTGCTGAGTCAGATATTTCCAAAAATTCTACGACTTCTACATAAAAGTGCATTTTAGTAAAATGAATTTATGTAAGTAATTCCATATGTTATTAAAAAAGACAATACATTTTTCATAAACCAATTATATTTTTTATCACAGTATTCGATATTGTAAATTTAAAATGTTTTATTATAATTTGTAAGAAAAAATCTGAAACCTATAATCTGCAAACTGAATACCCTTAAATATAATATAAGTAATAAAAAAAACTGAAAACTTGTTACCCTATAATCTCTCAACTTAATCTTGACCGAAATCGAACAATGTTAAATCGATTGTACTAACGTCGGTGTGTAATATAAGGTGTTGTCATTATAACGGTTTAATTAATATTATATTTACTTAATGTCATATTTAGAACGTTTTTTTTTTTAAATATTATTTGAGAGCTGTCGCTTCTTGATATGATTTTAAGACATAAAATAACAATGGCAAATAATGTATTTATTAAACAAAAAAATATAAATGTTAAAACGATAAAGCAGTTTGTAATGGATGAGCTTGCATGATTCTTCAAACATTTTGATTTAAAAATACAAAAATATTAGATGCATTTATCACTCTTACTTACTTTATAATATTACTATGTAAATAAAGGAATTTGCTTTTTATTATAATTTATATAATGTTTTCTGTACGTAAGAGTGGATTCATTCATATGCCTAGTTTTGAAAGGCTTTCTTGAAACCAGGACTTACATAATATACTCGGTTTTGAGTTTCGTTTTATTCAAATCCTACATCATTCTGCGTTAAGATTTTCAGTTTTACCATACACCGGAAACGGCTTGAACTGAAAATATTGTTGAAAACACCCCTAAAATATAAGTTTGTGATTGTGAGTTGTTTATTTTTTGATAATTAATGAAGAATTCGAGGCTTTTTATTATGAATCAAAATTATGAGATGGATGCAAAATTATAAGATGGATGGACAAAAGAAGCTGCAGATGTTAAAGGAAGACAAACACAAGGAGATAGCAAGACTTTCAAATAGCAGTAAAACGACGATAAAATGAATCACCACAAAGACAATCACATCGTCATATTAAAAAAAAAGTATCGTATTTTTGCCGGAATACGTTTTAAAATTATTAACATTTGGAAAATAGCGTTTATATATTTAAAAAAAGTTAAGTTCGTTCAGATTGTTTTACATAATTGAGAAAACGTACTGGCATTTTCCGCACCATAGGATCAGCAACGGCAAAAGCCTTGTCAAAATACCCCATTTTATTGAATGAATCCGAAATAATCAATTTATTCGATGCAGATGAGACAACCTTAAAGTTCTGTTCCTCTCCTAAGCGAGATATCTTAGGCACAGATTCAATAGATACAATGGAGACATATGTACAATCAATGGGCTTGAATACAAAGAGATAAAGTTTGATATCCAGATTTTTGCAACACTTAAGCTTATGTAAACTTTTGAGAAGCGGAGTAATAACATAATATTTATTACTACCACAGATCAGCCTAGGAACTGCATTGAAACGGACTAAAAATCTTTTTGAGTAAATGGAAAAAAATATATTGAATATTCACAAAGGACCAATCACTTACCGATAATTCAGGAATAAATATTAATTTTTTTTCTACACTCAAGAGCTTACAAAAAAATTATCCTTGTTCATATATTTCCCAGTTTTTTATTTAAAAAAATATTGCTGTTATTTAAACGTTTGCTTTACAGGTAATTCAAAAAACATGTATGTACATGTGTTTATTTAAAGGAATTTTGTAGTGTACACTTTCACATTATTAAAATAACAACATAGAGTTTTCGCTTTAATACTGTTCGTTCAACATTTCAAGAGATTAAAAATATCTCATCTAGTCACGTTGAAAACTGCCATCTACGTTCGGGTTTTGAAATTGAAACAAAGAGGTTTCCCGGCTTAAAATCATGCAACGGTTTTTATTTATTTCTTCCAGGATTTGTACAGCGAGAGTGGTTTCATTCATATGCCTAGTTTTGTAGGCTCTCTCGAAACCAGAACTTACATAATTTTAATTCAATTATTTTAAAAGCATCTCGTACTTCTGTCATTTCGAAAACAAGAAAAATGTTTCATTTCTTATAAACAATATCTCATGCTATTATGTCAGTAGATTTAAGAGATATTATAAGTAAGCTGTGTGAGAGATGACAAGTGAAAGGTTTGAAAATTAATGTAGCGAAATCAAAGGTTATGGTTACAAAAAAGGTGTGATAAAAATTGTGCATGATGTATATATGTTATATGTATGTATATAGGTTAACTCAAACAAAGTGGGCTGTATGTTTACGTGTAACGTGTGGGTTGAAAGGGGCATTAAAAGAAGAATAGCGACAGGAAACAAGGTAAGTGGAAGACTCTTTATAATATGTTGTATAATAACCCGCTTTATCAAAAGTAACAAAATTAACAATACATAATGGTGTGTTGGCGTCCACCTTGACGTTTTGAACGGAAACTTGGATTTGGCAGAAAAAGGATAAAAGGAAGATAATACTATGAAGATGCATGCACTTAATAAATAGTGAAGTGCCAATCTATGTTTGAAGACGGAACAAAGACGTGGAATGCATGAATAAATTGATGTTTTAAGTATGATGAAGAGACGAGTTTTAAGTTGGTTTGAACATGTGGAGAGAATGAATGACGAAATGATAGTTAAGCGAGTATACAAATCAGTTGTGCAAGGCAGACTAAGGAAAACATTGCTGGATCAAATTAATCATTTTTTTAAAGATGGTAAAGTGAGAAGTATGACTAATTTAAGATGATCAATGACAAGATGTATGTATGTAGTGTTAGGAGTGTATTTCTGTATGTGTATTTCTGTAATTGTATAACCATATGTGTATTTCTGTAATTGTATAACATTGTATATTAATGTCTTAATTTTTGTATTGTACACATTGTAGAAGTTTGTGAATTGTTAAAAAAAATTGTATGTTCAATAGGGGGGAGTGGAGGGTTGTTCTCTCTCCCCATTAAGGTTATGATTGTCATGTTTTCTGTTTTCAGGTATCTCTTGTAAAGGGCGCTCGTTAATGAGAGGTTTCACCGTGGTTTTCCTCTCATCGTGCTCTCTTAAACCTCATAAGAGAACAAATAAGGCAAATGCTAACGAGATCTAATAAAACGGCCACGAAACCGTATCCAGTAGAGTGGAACATACACCTCTCTCTCTTAGGTTAAATTTCCAAATCTGACATGTCTGCGCACCACTTCAGGCGATAATGCTTATCATTACTTACATTAATTTTTTTTTGTTTGTTTTTTTTTGTAACTTGAGATGGAGTGTTAGGAGTATATTATTTATAATAGCAAAATGGATATTTAAAATCGACAGTATAGGAGAATCCATTTTGCATGATTGGACAGCTCAAAAAAAAAAGGAATCAGAAAGTGACAAAGCCGTTATATCTGTTCACTTTGTGATGACGTGATGATAGGGGCTAACATCACGCTAGTCTTGTATGATCTTGAAATATATTCGAGAGATAAAACTTTAGATTTGCGTCACGAGACACGCCGACAAAGTGGTGGTGTGAAATCGAGTCTACGCCTTGATCTTTTAATAAAATTCCGACTGTGCAGGTGTGCTCCTGCTACACAATATCCCCACCATGGTTCTTGGCTGGAAGCGACCCCGCAGCGAAGCAGGCACGCCATTACTAGCTAGGCCCCGACCGAGTACAGAGGTCTTATCTCTGTGCTTAAGTTTATCGTAATTCTTTTAACTAATAATTACGTCTTGAGATCAGTTCTAACCTCGAGTGTTATAGAACAAAAAAAAAATTATCGAGTAATTTTCTTTGTATTGGAAATCCTGAGAGAGAGTACATAATTACTTCATTGTTTAGTTTAAACAGCTAGAATTCCTTGTATCGACGGAACTCATTTTCTTCAGAAGACGGAACGCGCAGATTACGCCATACTCCGGGATTACGTCAGGCTCTTCAAAACTATCAAGGAGCTGTCTGACGCCTTTTTTCGAAGGCTAGAAGGAAAGATTCCCTTCTGGAACGCTCCATATCCGGATCTCCAATTAAAACCGTATGAATAACGCTACGAATGGTGCGTAGACATCGACGAAAGCCATTGCTTCAATTTAAAGATCAATCAAGTGGATATTTAAAGGTATTGTGACTCTGTTTTCTTTGTTATTTTTTTGGTGATTTCTAATTCTATACTAAAGTTTTGATTTTTTTACGACGCTTTCAGAGCAATCGCTAAAGATAATCTCCCTTGCAAAGGATATTAATCCTACAAAGTAAACTCTTCAAGTATAACTGATAAGAGTCAAACCCTTACTTAAAAAATCTAATTAATCCTATTTGGATCATTTGATTCGGTAGTGTAATTAAATAATTTAACCTAAATTGTTATTGTGTTTCATTATTGTTACCTTTCCTCTAGTGTACTGTGATAATTCGAGTATTGTTATCTTTCGAACCTTTGAGATTAAAGAAACCTAATAAGCCGCTGAGTTATTCGTGGGAGACTTGATTCTGATAATTTTAATAACTTAAATAATTGAAAAGAATTAAAAAAATAATATAAAAATAGTATCAGTTTTAACAGTAGATGAAGCAAAAGTCGTATGCTTAGATATAAAAGTATGGATATATGTTCTCTCTATCTACGGGCATTGCGTGGTGATATGTATGTATGCAACTTAAATTGGCTAGTATATTTAACATATGAAAATTATGGGAGCAGATTTGTTTACATAAGCTTTAATATCAGTGTCAATATATTTATTCCAGATTTTAATGTACTTCCATATTGTAGACCTATAGAATTAATATACTCGTACGAAGAAAATATGATATACATTGATGCAGTGCAGTAACACTCGGACAGAGTTAATACTATATGGTACATACTTATGAAAAATCTTTTTAACTAAAAAAATATGAGAAGGAAGATAAAAACCTAAAAAAACGAAGAAGAAACTAGGAACTAGTAGAATTTATTATCTTCTACTCAGCCTCGGTGCTATGTATCTATGCAACATTCGAGCTTAAATGTTTGACTTGATACTAAGACTTATATTTTGTCTTCCTGTAGCTTATGTTTATTTATTTTGAGATATGTAAGAAATAAACATTAGCCACAAAAAAAAACATAAATTCAGATAAAAAATATTCCAAAAGTAAAACGAGTCAGGAAGTGAATATGCTAGGAATCGAATCTGGGACGCCTAATTGCATAGCGTGAATGATATCCGTTAAAGCGTGAACAATATTATACAATACAAAAACATTTGTCTGGGAAAACTTGGTCAAGGATTAAAATCCAGATACAAGATTAAGAATCGAACGGTGAAGGTGAACCTACTATATTTCAAATTCTCTTTTTTTGTAACAATAAGATAAGATAAAACTTTTATTTATCCCTTTCATCACTTGCTTTTATCGCAATATCTTTGATTCTAACAAATCGTAAATTTATGCGGTATAAAACCAAACCAAATCCACAATATCTTGGTTTCATTTTCTGGATTCTCGGTGCTGTGGAAGCCGCAGAAAGTCTTCTTTCTCCGGGAATGCTTAATTTCTGTCGTAATCTAGGAATTACTTTGCATTTTTAATGCCCAAAATGATCTAACGAATCGTGATAATTTTAATTTACGCTGAAAACCGGCGACTCATAATACGAGATTTGTTTAAACGGAATGAGGACTGTTTGATGAAGACCGTAAGGAATCTTAATAAACCGGAACTTGTTATATTTGTTTATTTTACAAATATATGGTATTTTTACGTTTTCAAAATAGAATCATTCAATATCTATAGATTAAGAAGTATTTATATGCCAAAGACTGAGTTAGTAAATGCACTTCACCGTCTATATTTGTGTACTGATAATGGAGAGAAATGTATTATAAATATATGCTATCGTTTTCGTTTACTTTCAATAATAAAAAAAAAAAATTATTTTCTTATATGCATTTTTTTAAATCTTTGTAGAAAATAAAGCAGAAATGTTTATTAGTTGCCATACATCTTCAACTACAGATTTAAATTTCTTTCAGTCATAAAATTCATCACCAGCAAATATCACTTTCGTTTTTGTATAACATGCAAAATAAGGCTATTTTATTTTATATTTCCATGTTTTGTTTTGTTTTTATTAATATCAGTATTAAAATATTTACAATTTAAATCATTTTAATGGAAAAGCAAGTTGTAGGGTTTAAGTGTATAATAATACAAATAACCCTTCACATCACTAAGTAAGGCCTTTTGACGAACTGTTTGTTCGTTCTTTTATCAAAAATTCCATATAATTCTCTTAAATACTAAAAATCTAGACTGAAACATTCAAAATATGCATAAACATTCTAACGCATACTTTATCCCAAATGAGCACATTCGTACATTAACTTAATTATAACCATATCAAAGTGGTATCGAACGACTCATCGTCACACTCTCTTCAATTGCACCAATCGTGTTTGAGTGGCAAGTTGCAACTATAGTTAAATTTCTCGATTTTGTAACCCAAGTAGAAGGCATTATCACAATCACAAAAAAGTTTAATCTTAACTAGAACCAAGAATCTCTGCATGAAAGTTAAAAATGTTATTCTTGTTCAACAAATCTGCCGCAACATTAAACTATCGTCCATTAAATTATCTTTTTTTGGATTATCTGTTAAATTAATCTCAAAAAACTTCACAACCAAAAAAAGTGAGAAAAAAAAACAATTCAAGATCAAGATTGAACATTACACGAAGACAGTTTGGATTGTTATTTTTTACGATACTTGAAAAGTTTCAAGCAAAACTTTTTCCATTTTTCGTTTTTTTTTTTCTCTTGGAAAACGTTTATTTCACTTGTTATACAACCTTGTCAACTTCAGGTTCTCTTTAAAAGAGTATTTATTTCGAAACTCGCATCCTTGAAAGTTGACATTTTTATATTAAATTTTTTATTTTTATTTTGATATCCTTGTTAAAATTTGTCGAACGGGCGATTGTTTATAACAAAGAAATTGTAAAACGAGTTATACAACATTTTTTACCAAAATAAGGATACGAGAATTCTTTTTATAGAAAATGTACAATACTTTTCACAGAGTTTTGAATTCAAAATGTAATCGAATGAATTGAAACATTCATATTCTTGATATTTTCAAAATAGCTTTACTTAATAAAACTTTATATGCGACACCCATAGTCTAGCTAACAAGACGCCTGTCATTTTACCCAAGGGTAGTCAGTTCAATTCCCGTTAGTACCTATTTATTTTTAAATATAGTTCTAGCTTTTTCATTTAAGACCTCTTTAACATATTTCTACTTGATTAAAAGAGATTGCTAATATGAATAAACGCACCAGGTTTTATTGTTAGCAAAGAAAATGTAGTTCAATGCAATATACGTAAAAAAACAAAAACGCGTAAGGCATAAATAAATATATAAAAAAACAATTAATTGGATTAGAGAACGAACTCTTTGAAAGGGCACTCTAATTCGAGATTCGAACCCGCTGACATTAAAAATATGCTCTTGTTTATGGTTATTATGCTTATTTTATATTCTTCCTTCCCAATTTAGAAATATCATATACAAGTATTACGTTTCAAACCGATTTTCTATCGGACATTACATAATCTGAATTTATATTTCTTTATCAAGTTGATTATCTGGAATAAATTATCCGCTAACTATGATGTAGTGTATACATCTAGTGGAATCTCAACCCCATCCGATCTTTTTGTAACGCTTTAAAATCAAGGACTCAGTTTCGATCTGTCATTATTTTGTGTGGGCTAAAGTACCAAAAAACTAAAGTTGTCCATCTAAAATAAACTTAAGTTGTCCATCTAAAATACAACAATTGCTCTCAACCTATTTTATCATCGTATCTGATGGCGCGTAAGCTATTTTTCAAGTACACATAATTCTAATAAGGCATGGGATTTACAAAAATATAATCAAAACTTTGTCAAATCTAAAGTTTTATTCAGCTTGTGTATATCAAATAAAACACAGTTATTAAAAAATAGTGTATATATGAATAACAACTTTGTTATATAGAGAAAATATATTTTTAAATATTGATGAAATAAAAGAAGCTAAATTTTGCTCTGCTGTTTTAATCCTTAGTTAAAAGGCTTATTTATAGACGTTTAATAGCTAACGTTATGTTAGTTATCTAAGGCGATAAAGTGACATTAGAAAAAATATTTACTTCAAAAATTATGTTGAACACGGTGAGTTTTTTTTCCCTGTAACATGTTACAATACCCTTCTCGGTTGACTTTCATTTAAGGATCAATGACGGCGCTTTCTCGTCGAATTTTCACTTTGATTTTTTTTCTGCCAAAGCACATGTCGCCTTTATCCATGCACAAAAACGTGACCAGGCAAATAATAACAAAAAAAAATTGGGTCGGGTTTTTTGTTTTCTAATGTAGTGGGTCACATTAATCTCGCTTGCTTTTGTACCTTCTTCTACGTATATCTTCCTTCTGTTTTGTTTAAAGTCACCACGCTCCGACGCCTTTTATCCCACTGCGATTGTTTTATTATTTCCCTTTCTATGGGCCGTAATGGTGGCAAACCCTTGCCTTTCCGACTGTTTACTCACTTTTCTTTATGCGGACGTTACATAAAAGGCGAAAATAAAATTAAGTCACTAAATTTGCTTATGATAACACATTTTTTTAAAGTGAAAAGGAATTTCACGTAAAAATATATAAGTTCTACGAAGCGTCAAGTTCAGTGTGTAGAAGTATTAGAACATTTATAAATTGATAGAAATAAAACACAAAACTAGGATTTAAAAAATAATCCTTGCTGGACTCCTAGTGAGAAGAACACTTGGTGACCACATCTTCATTGATTGGATAATGAGAACAAAAGCCATACCTTGGAATTATTGAGAATCCGGAATTCGATGTTGCCTGTAGCACAATTTAATAATAATATAATGGAACACACCGTACAATGTATATGCAATTGATCTACAAAACTGTGATTTATTTAATTATTAATTTATTAAGGATACATTTTTTAATTCGTGGAAGGTATGGCACTGAAAGTTTAATTATCTATGAAAGGCGATGATATTTTCATTCCGAAAGGATTAAAATAAACAGTTTAGAATTCATGCCCTTCTTCTATCCGGAAAGCTGCGTAAACCACTGTATTACTAAGGACAATTATCACATGGCTAATCTTTAAGGATTTTTTTCGATACAATATTTTTTTACATTGAATCCTTTTGATAAAAACAAACAAAATGTACGTCAGTCCAATTTATTTAATTTTTCAAAAATACGTGATATGTGCCATGACTAAATACATATATACTTTTAAGGTATTTCATCACGACAGAGATAACAGAGCTCCTTTTCCTGTTTCTTTTAGTATCATTTTTTAAAAGTGTGAAATTAGAGGAACATAATCTACAAAAATGGTATTTTGTGTATAGGTATGTTACAAAGAATAATATCGTACACATACATACACCATTTCCCTGGCGTGAGGGTATGTATATGGAAGAAATTAAATAAAAATAAAGGCAGAGATAACAGACCTCCTTATGTCGATACACATTATTCCCTTCTTATACATACGCACACATTCTCATGCAACTCGTTCGATTTTTCTGACTTCCTGCATTTCCTTCTTTGAAAATTTTATTCACTTGGTTCAACCATATATTTCTTGGCCTTCCTCTTTCAAGCCTTGTACTTATATATGTGCTTTATATTTGTTTTTTTAATATTTCTTCATTCATTCATGTCATGGGTATATGTAGATAAATAAACAATGAACACTCCACTAAATGCTTATGACTATATTAAATCAGATTTTATCGTTAGCTTTTTCTTTCAATTTAATAAATAATTTTCTATCCAAAGTACACACTGCCTAAAGTTCAAATATTTGGAAAAAAAATTCCTAAAAACTACGCGCAAAGAATTTGTATAACTGTATTCAACGGTTTTTTTCATAAAAAGGTACACAGATTCTATGTGAAATCTTACTTCAAAAGAAATACATAAAAATATCTTTCGGGCTGTAAATCCAAGATGTCATGATTTCCTTGAAATCATGCTTTTTGTCTCATTTCAAAATAATGAAATAAAATTGACAAGAACGTCCGAAAGGATAATTATCTTGTTTTCGTCTTTCCATGTTAAACAAAGGCAGAACAAAATAAATTTCTACGTATTTTTATTTTTCCCAACGATGAGATATGTCATTTTCAAACAACTTGAAAAAAAAAGTCTTGAATATATATTTGTTCTTCTTTCAACCCCTCGTCTGAAACGTATCCTCCCTTAACACATACATATATAGCAATTAAAATGGAAAACAAACAATAGTACAATGGACTAGCGCATTGTTAGCATTTCAAAATATTAACACAGCAAAATCTGTTGAGCTGAGCATAGAGCAGACCATCTCGTCAAATGCTGTAGACAAAAGAATGGACAGTTTGATCAAAAGAGTCGGACAATATGCAAAGAGACTTTATCTCAAACCTTCATTTGAAACAATCTTTTAACTCAGAGGTTCAAAACTTTTGTGTTCTTTTGTTCTATTTAATAGGATAAAACTATTGTCCGAATTAAGGACAATTGTGAACCTAAGTTCCATATAATGTGACTGGTTTTAAAGGATACACTATCGCGGAGTTCACCTATTCATGATACACAAACTGAGGTTTTAATTTAATGTGTTTTATCTAATCTTCACACATGTTTAAAACTCACTTCAACTGTTGAGAACTTAATCAACACTAAAAATAATTTTACAAAGTATTGTAGGTTTTAAATAAAAATTATATAATCATTTTCAAAAAAAATATCGTTTAGATATTCTCCTTTAAAACATTTAAATTTATCTTTTTAGATATTTGCTTTGATACAATTGAACTCGGTTGATTTAGTTTTCGAAAACATTTAGTGACAGAAAACTGCTCTAAGGGGGTACCATGATGACTTTTTGAATGTATAACAGTTTTCAATTATTTTCCTTCTAGAAGCTTTCGGATTCCACTCCGTACATAGCTCTATACATTTTTTTAGCTGAACAAAACCGAAAATCACAAAACAGAAGATAATGAAAACTTTGACAGTTCAATCTTTGTAGGCTGGGTTTCTGGATCATTGCTGAGGCGATGGATCTCAATGCATGATTTCAAAGATCAGAAAAGTTTCATGAACACAAAACTAAGATTTCAGTCTGACACCGATCAATCAACGCATTTGAAGTCCATAAGGTACGATGCATTTATTGCGCCACAATAACACTACAGCCTATATCAATAAGTGAACTGCTTCATTTTAAAAGACCATTAATGGAGACAAATTCTTCAAGTTTTTTTCTTTCGTATGCGATATTCTCACTAAATAGGAATAGGCCAGTCTCTCAGCCACATCATCGTTTCGTGAACACTATATTTACCTCCCGTTAACGATGTCATCCATGACCTACAGAGTATCGCATTCGTCGTGACTATGACCAACGACGATGTTTCAGCGTTGACCATTATTTTCTCGAAAGTAGAAAATTGGGTAGAGTCTTCGTTGGGTCTTCCATGAGTGGGTCATTTATCACATCCTTTTTGACCAGCTTTCCGCCATCGTTCTTCTAAAGACCGGTTATTACTACTCAAAGTAAATAAATAGTACATCAATGAACGAGTAAAACAGTACATTGATCTGAAGAACCATGATCAAATCAATAAAGGTAGTCATCATTATCATCCTTAATTTTACTTTACGAACACAAGGAAATCATAAAACGCATTCTTCCAAGCCAATACAAGTAGCTCTTCCATGAGAAAATCTTGCAACCTCATTAGAAAGTTTAAGGAAAGTGCAAAAATCTTTTAAAATACAATTGTTGAATAGAATTTTTTTTTTATTTAAGACTAGTTAAACTGTTCATTAATTATACAATATGTAATTGCTTTCAGATTGGTTGTACCCATTTCACATTTGAATCCGGTTGCTGGACTACTGTAGATGATCTTTGGGTAGCCAAGAAAGCAAAAGTGAGGAACAAGTGATTTCTAACAACATTGAATAATTATGTGTAACTAACTATACAGTATAAAAATTATTCTGAAAAACTTTTTGAATAATGTGTGAGAAAAATATGAAAATCTCAAAGCTCTCAACTTTGCACCCGTTGATGACTGACCATAGGTGAGTTTTTTGGAAGAAGAGCTACTTGTTCTTATTTTGAGCTATGGATAACATAGCTCGAAAGAAGAACAAGTGAGTCCTAGCAACGTTAAACGATCAACAATGACTATAAATAATTCTGAAATATTTTTACATAAGGTATAATGTTAAATATAAAAATATAAAAGCTACCAAGTTTTTTTATTTTATTTTTTCTTTAAATGAAGTTATATCCATGATAATCTTCAGATATTTTCTTAAAAATTTCTTTAGAATATTATTTCAAATTATAAAATCTTTTGATATATTTTCTCGAAGCTCAGACACATTGTCGGTATTTTTCTCTTTTGTGCTCTCTAAAGACACAAACAATGTCCGTCCTGAAAATTTTTCTTTATACTAAAATTGGCTTTGCGGCTTTCCGGCTAATAATGAATCAAAGAAAACTGAAGACCAAGCATAAAAATACTCAGAACTTAAATTTTTACATTTTGCTTGAAAAAAAAAACAAATCAAATAGATTTTATCAAGTTTTTTATTTATTTTGGTTAATATTGTAATTAACCGTATAATAACCGTATTTGATTATTTCTGAGTGAATCTTTTGCGAATAGAGAATCATTGTTCATACACATATATACAGAAATACAACCATCAAACCTTTTCCTCAATCAGATTACTTTTTAATAACAATACGCCTTCTCCGAATCCTTATCATACGTATCTTAAGACTTTACAATTACTTCCATCAAATTTTCTAGTCAAAATCCTACTCTCTGCTCTATGTTACTCTCACGCCTATTTTATGTATTATACTTTGGTTGGATTCAGAATAATCTGGTGAGCTTAATGCCTAATGCCTTTGGCAAACTCTTCCGAGTAACACTGAATATTTTAAATAGACTTTAAATCAGACTAACAACCTTTTTAAATTAAATTGGGTAACACCTGAAATTCAACCTACAATCTCAAAATAGAAAAAAAGGTGTATTACAACTATATCACGAAGTCATCGTGTTTCGCTTATATTTGAATTTCGAATTTGTTTTTTGAGACTTTCTTTTATATCCCGTGCTTGTCTAAGAGTGATTTTATTTATGCTGCTCTTTGAATCAGTTCTTTTATTTCATTCAAAGAATCACAACATTTTACAACACATACTCGTATATCCATAATTATGACTGATCGCCTTTTAGTCACATTCGGAAAGTAAATTTATTTTGTCAGTATTTTTTTCTTTTCTTTCGTTTAACAATCTAACACGATGTTTGAGTTTGTTGAATTCTACATGAGCTCTTCTTTTTTGATTTAAAAAAACATCGTTTTATTCATTGCTCAAATGATGAGTGATAAATTTTGTTTTCGGAAAAAAAATCTCAGTTTCTGGTTACTAATTAAAGAATAATCTCCTAAATTCATTTCAATATTTTTTTTTCAGGAAAATTATTTGCAAACATTTTCGTGGAGGGAAAAGATAAAATCGTGATGATGGATGTAGCGAGACGTTGAACTAATCATCTGGAAATTGTAATGTATTTTGTATAAACGTGTGGAGGACCTTTTTTGTAGACCTTTTAAATGGATCCTTAAGATGGATTACAGCACTAAAAGCTACGTATTGGCTAGTCAAATGCTTCGGCTTAGCGATGCGCAACCTTTTACAACTATTATTGACCCATAATTCTTTTAAATGGATCCTTAAGATGGATTACAGCACTAAAAGCTACGTATTGGCTAGTCAAATGCTTCGGCTTAGCGATGCGCAACCTTTTACAACTATTATCGACCCATAATTCTTTTAAATGGATCCTTAAGATGGATTACAGCACTAAAAGCTACGTATTGGCTAGTCAAATGCTTCGGCTTAGCGATGCGCAACCTTTTACAACTATTATTGACCCATAATTATTTTGAATGGATCCTTAAGATGGATTACAGCACTAAAAGCTACGTATTGGCTAGTCAAATGCTTCGGCTTAGCGATGCACAACCTTTTACGACTATTATTGACCCATAATTCTTTATCATAAAACATTTTTAGAACAAACCACTATATGTTGTAGCTTAATCGATGTTAAATTTGGAAATGGCAAATCGTCATATAAATCTAAACCTTATTTTTGTAAACAGTGAGTTAAGTTCTTAAATACTTTGAAAAAGGTTCAAAATTAGATAAATTAAAATCAATCAAAAGTATGAAACTTGTTTAAATAAATATTTTTAACAATTAGAAAAAACAGGAATTTTCTCTTAAGACATATTTCATATCTTAAGATTATAAATGACACGATGTTTTAACAAGGTATTTTCGTTTTAAATTCGCAAGTAAAAATATATTCAAAATCTACGTTTTGCACGTTTTTAAGGAATATTTTGTGATATTTGTGATAGGAAGGTCAGACGCTCACTCCTTTCTACCTACCCTAATAGGAAGACAGCCTGATGGTATATATGTTAGTATGTACTTATCACTCTCATTTTATAGTGTTGGTATATAAATCAATACATGATAAAGAAATTCGTAAGAATTCATAAAATTACATTTTATCGAAGAGTAAAAGATTAAAGAGATAAAATTAATTGTTTAGAAAGTATTATAGATCATGTAGCATACAAGTTTAATCAAGCTACAACATAATTTTTGGAAACTGAATCGCAAAAAAGTTATCAATAAATTTTGGATAAACCTGATTTGTTAAAGTAGCGATGAACGAGAAATTCTCAAAATAAATCAAAGAAAGTATAAGACCTGTACAAATAGGTCTAAATATATACCTACCATTTGCCTAACAAGATTATACAATATGTGTAAAGTGCGAAAATCCACTTTCCTTTCTCTTGAAAAAAATCTAGAAAACCAATATCGTCACAACTTGGCGTGGAAAATACATAGCCTATCGATGTAGAAGGGATATAACTGGAAAGTGGGAAATAATTTTTAAATTACATTCGTATATTTACGAGCATATATATGTATAAATTGCTCTCGGTTCTCACATTATCAAACATTTTTGAAAAAAAATTCCATTCTCAAAGAAAACAATCCTATGACAACACTGAAATATTTTCAATTCATGAAAAATCGAAATGAAATTTGTAACCTTTAATTTAAAACCACACAAATGCAAAACAATTATCATATTTTATTTGTTTAATGCTTACATACAAACACATCTCCCAAATGTTTTGCTCTAAAGCAATTTCTTCCAATCAACGAGTTTTTGTTTATATTCTTGGTATCCATAGTCCGAGGTACCATAATTCTGTCATGTAGCTCATGACAGAGCATCGTGACTCCCATGATAGCCTCTGACGACTCCTCTCCACTCATCCCTGAACTCCTAGGCTCAAAGGACAGTTTTTATGGGTAATCACTTGGTCAGTCCAACGTATTGAGATTATTCCTACTGTGCGTCGTCCTTCGACGCCTCCAGTAATGTAAACATCTCCAAACTGTCTTCGTGGCAACAAGCAATGGGTTTAAAGTCTGTGAGGTATAAATAATCAAAATGACATAAGCTATTGGTGAAGGTCTAATTTACCTTACATCAGGGCGTGCCTCGGCTCCCCGTGGGTACACCCAAACTATTGGACTACCAAATTTATCTCTGGCCATGGGAAGTATAATGGCAAACTATTTACCTTCAATCTTGTCTCTTCACCCTGTTGCGATTTTCGTGACCATCTGGATCAATCCATAGAGCACATTCTGTGGTACTGCGATGATTATCAAGTCAGTAATTTCCTAGGGATGGCATTTAGCCTTACATCGGTTCACCATCGAACCGATTGACTACTCCGATCTAGAGGTGTCAAAGGATAGTTTTGTTACATCTGAAATATTTGGTGAATGTACTGGCAACTTGCTGAACTGTAAGAACTCTAGGCTGTAAACTACTTTACAAGAAAAAAACTACTGCGCTGCGAGTAAGTTTCCATATCTCGTGATTTTTAACGCTCAGGTGTGTCGCCATCGGAGATGGAGTCCCTTTGGACAGTTCCTTCTCCGTCACTATGTGACGTCGCGCTCATGAAATAAAATAAAAGAGGTTTCGATATTTATATTTTTGTGTAGATAACGCTGGGTGGGGACTAATTTTGCCTCCCATTATACATTCGGGTGGTGGTGGGATCGAATTGAATTGAATATCTAATGTCGTATGAGATAATTCACTATAATATTCAACAAAAGAATCTTCAAGAGGGCATTTCTTTCAAAAGAGCAAATTGTAGGCCCATAAACCACCGTTGGATAATTTCTGCCTTCAGTAGGGAGCAAAGATCCTTTTTTCATCTCTTCCATATCCATTCATCAAAATCATAAAAACGTTTTTGAACTAAGATTAGCAAAACAAGGTTTAACCTTTAGTAGGCAATATACCGTAAGAGACAAACAAGTGTACAAGTTTAGTGAGCATTTTATCTTTTTACATATAAACCATCACGCCATTTTCCCCTCAGGGTGGACAGAGAAGACAGAACGCTGGACTTTTCTATCTCACCACATACCCTTCGCCTTTTCTTCATCCATGCACCTAACTCCAACATTTTCTGACATTACGTTTCCTTTTTTCAAAATATCATTCACGTGATCCAACCATACTTATTTCCATATTTCTCTACCATGCCTTCCACTCACATTTGCACTGTCGTCGTCGTTGCTGGGCCTCGTAATCGAGGATCCTCTCACCACTACAACGTCAATTCAGTTGAAAAGCGAATCTGTGCCGGGGAGTTTTTTGTTTCTTTTCAAGTTAGTGGCCGTTGTACACTAGCAGACTCAGTGGCAACACCACTGTACTAGATCCGATGGCAAACCAAAATGAGACAATCGGAGCACACTGGCATGTTTTTTTTTTCTTTTTTTGAAAGAAAATATATATGACTGAAGTAATAGGTATTCTTATAACTCCAAATACTAGGTGGAAAAAACGCTCATGTCATTCGAGGAGAGTAACACATCGAAGAAATTCGAACCGGCGACCTTCTGCACGGAAGTCCAGTCACCTCCTACTCACATTTACACTATATTTCATTCGATTTGCACAGTAAATTTGATTCATCAGTGTTTCTTCATTCATTGGTTCTGCGTGTTTAAACCATAGCATCAGCCTTAAGTTCACATTCATCCCTTATCACTTCATTCTGTATTCTGTCATACTTGAACATTGTATGGTATGTTGATCTAACTCATAAAATGATTTTAAAAAAACTATTCATTATTAGGTTCTGTAATTTTTATGACTTAGACAATTTGGATTTATAAAACATAGTGCACCAATAATAATTATAACTAATTTACGGATTGGAAAGAAATTACTTAAAAGTGAACTCTTTTCTTCTATTTGTTGACTCAATATATACCCGAACATAAGTAAAGAGGAACCAACCAGCATGTTACGTCTTCTGAGGCTTTCCATAGGCTTGCATATGATGTGTTTTGTTGGGAGATCGAATTTAACTATGAAAAACCTATTCAACTAACTTCGATGTTTTTTTTTCATGTTAAGGATTTATCTTTACTTCTTATAAAGAATTTATCTTTATTTCGAATAAAAGTACAATAAAGAAATTATTTCACGAAAAATCTAATTTGCACCTACATATACGGAAGTAGTAAAACAATACTATTTTCTAAAACGAATACTTTATACCCTCAATTACACCATATTCCTTTTAGGGTAGGTAGAGAAAACAGATCTTTATACTTTCTTATCCACACAAGTGACCTTTACCTCATCCACAATCACATCTCGTCATATATGCTCTTTAATTTCTCACATTTTTATCTCTTCCTCGCCCGCCATTAATTCCATACACATAATATTTTGTAAATCTTTCATAACTAATTATGTCCAAATTATCAGATTCCGCTTTTGATTTTACTTATAATATAATAATCTTATTTATAATAAGCTCTTAACTCTAGCCTTATTGCATATTTTATTATATAATTTTAATGCCAGCTAATATTTTCAATGCACGCATTTTTATCGCATGTATTCTGCTTTTATTACTTCTCCTCAATGTCCAGACTTCACTTACATATATCAAGGTGAGCAGATGTACGCCACTTAGTAATATCGTTTATAAAGTATTTGCAATTATTTTATTAGCAAAAACAGTAGCAACAACATGGAAGAAGGCATATGGGGAAACCGAGAAAGAGGCTTTAAGGCAACGTACAGCAAAACGAGAGACAGAATAGTGACAGCAAGTGGCCAATCGACTTAAAGAAAAATCGTCCGATATGCCAAAACTCGACATGAGTTATAAGAGCATCTACGGTATGTTAATTTGAATTTAATTTTGCAATGTCGATAAAAATTATACTTTACGTTATTCGAAAGATCAAACATAGTTCAGAAAGACGAGTACAAAAAAGATTGAATTCAGTTACAGTCGAGCAGGTAATGAGATTGTTTTAAGTAAGGGCCAAACCATTTCATTACGAACTTTCATAGTTGGTAGCGAATTAATATCTTCGTCTGAAACTTAGTGTTGTTAATTTTCTTATCTTTATCATGTTGAAAATGTGATACTTATAATTAAAGTGTTTATTTCCTCATCGAAAAGTTATTTCACTTGCTTATAAAGTGTAAATAATAGCTCAAATGCCCTGCACACTTCCATCTGATGCTTTGAGAAGTTTCCATATAATCGCTTGATGATCATACTGCGTGAAATGTATTTATAATGCGGAAATTGTACAATTTACTACTGTAACAGAAGTCGAGTAGCTGTTGGGAAGTTTTCAGAGACTAAAATCTAATTTGTGTTTGAAAGTTTCCTTATTTAATCTTATCTGTTAAAGAAACAATAAAATGGGTTTTTATTTTTTTTAACACTTAAAAAGCTTTTATGCAATAATATCCAATCCAATTTACTGTTTTTTTTATTAACATATAAATATTACGCATAATAGAGTTTTTCATTGTAGCCCTGGTTGCTAGAAGTTGTCTAAGAATGTTCATGGAACGCCATTGAGGTAACCGGTATGATGAAATAGCACTTTACAAATTCCAAGAGTTTATTTCGTAATTAGTATTTATTTATTTACAGTTGATTTCAACCATTTACATTTTTTTTTTGTAAAATACAATTATGATTCAAAGTATGAGTTAGAAATAAATAAAGGCTATTACAAAAAGGATATAAATATCGAAACACTTATATGATTCATACTATTTGCAGTTAAAAACATATGAATAATGGTCCGGAAAATAGTTTCATACTTGTAGGTCTAATTCAAATGCCAAATTGCACCAAATGCTAGTTGGACGGTAATTTTCAATATTTTTAATGTCTCAGTAATCTCTCGTAGCGTAGGAACAGGGGTAATCGGAATTATGGATGTCTTTAAACCACACATGATCGCTAGTTTTATCGTCGCCATACACTGTTCATATATTTTCTTGGTTTCCTTTTTCCTTTGCGGTAGTGAAAAAGTATCAATAACTGAAAAAACAACTTATTTTAGTCCATTTCAAAATGATGACAAAAAAGAACAAAACGATGGTCAGTAAAAATGAGTCGAAATATTACTTCTCATGATAAAATACATGAAATACGTTTGAAATGAAGTAGGCAACAAAAATTATCCTTTACATCTGCCAAGAAATACGAAACTACTTTCTGGGCAATCTTTTGATACACACTTAATACTGCACACAACGTGTCAAGTTTAATTTCGGAACAACGTTATTTCACATTTTTAAGACAAATAGAGTTATAAAATATAATATTTTTCTTCTCTTTGCTGATGACCTAAAAATCAAAGATTCGTTCCTATGCTGACTGCTTGTACCTTCAGTCAAGCCTGAAGAAGTTTGTGAATACAGTAATAAATTATATTTCAACGCATCAATGTGTAAAATGATGTCATATTATCGCTCGAATGTATTAATCTTTTTATATTTTCTATGCTTATAACCTACACAGACAATATTAAAGACCTGGGTGTCTTGTTCCACAGCAATCTAGCATTTGGTTCTCAAATATAATTTATGTGCAATTCAGCTTACAAAACTCAAGGATTTGTGATGATAAACCCTACGTCATTTGAAAGCCAAAAGGTGCTCAAAACGCTGTTTAATTCATTGATTCGTTGCAAACTTGAAAGCAATGCTTGTATTTGAAGCCCACTGGGGGCACAGAGCTTACTCATTATGTAGAAAATACAGAATAAAAATCAACGATATCTCTATATGAGTGAGTTTGGTATCTATCTATGGTTTTAAATTTCTTACTCAATTTCTGATAAACATGCTTGGGTATAATTCTTTTAGCGTAAGAGGAAATTCGTCTCTTTGTAAACATTCTCAGAGGCATTCGAGGAGTTGTGAGCTGTGCAGCATTACTAGAAAGATTAGAGTTAAATATTCCTAATAACACCATTATACTACGCCAGTAAAAACTGTTCTCAATCACATACGCACGAATGGACATCCCAGCTGCTACCATATACCTATTGGAAGGGCATTAATTCCTTGAATGGAACTGCTCCGGATTTTGACACATTTCGTATCTCATTGTCAAAAGTCAAAGATTGTTTTCTACTAAGACTGAAGACGTTAGTTACCACTTATTAAATTATTTAAGTGACTTTTAAAAGTTCATTTTTTTATATATATGTTAAATACTTTTGTAATTGAAAATTCCAATGTAATTGGACTAACCTTGTATTGTGAATGAAAACATATAATAAACAAGTCTCAGAAGGCCCAGAGCTGTATGCAGTGTAAGAAAACAAAACAACAATATTCTTTATCAACACAATTTAATGGACACGCTTATTATATCGAAATATAGATAAATGAAATTTGGTACAGATCTTGGTGATATTTTGATAACATAAAGACAGTCAGGTCTATTACAGATAAAAACATTCAGGGACATAATAAGAAAACACCCACATCCCTTTTATTTTAAGTGCTTATACTCGTATTTTTAGATAAATAAGGCAAAAAAAATCAATAAACTTAGTAGAAAAAGTGATGGACATTAGAATAAATGAATATATAGTGAACCTAATACTGTTATTTAAAATATCTTTGAAATGTCAGTGTGATCTATTCATTATTATATCTCTAGCCATATCCGAATTGGAGTTACGCGTTGGTTGGAAGAGATTGCCACATGGCAATAAACTCGCCAGGTTAAAAAATAAATAAAAATAACGGCATGGAGGTTAATTTGGGCATGTAAGCAGATCTCAGTTGATACGGTTAACAATCATTATTTTAAAAGTCCAAAATACGGAAGAAGGACACTTGGCAGACGAAAATAAAGACTTTCATACACTATGCACCAGGACCTCAGGAGACTGAGAGTAGAGAGAGACTACGATGGAGAAAACGATGGAAGTGATGGTGAGTACTAATCGGCTTGGAGAAAAATTGTCCTGGAGACTTAAAATCTAAAAAGGTGTATAATATAGCCTTTTGAGGTAAAGTGTAGAATTAGGGATATTATTTCAAAATAAAATATTTTTTATAAATTCAATAGTCATAAATACAACACGTGAAAATAAGCACAAAAAGACTGTCTCCCGAAACAGAGCCTGTATGAAAATCTAAAGGATTTTTTAAGCACCAATTTTTTTCACACACAGAGTCGGTTAAAAACAAACATCTGGCTGCTCAGACGATGTGCCATTAAGATAATTCCTTTAGCGAGATAACACAATTCAGGGAGAAGACCTCCTTAGATCCCCTTAAGGTCTTAACACTTCGGCTTATCTGATTGTCTTTTTAACGGTTTGTTTAATTAATATCCAATTAGAAGAAAAAGGACCGTTTAATTGGTATTTTTACAATTAAACTCATTATACTAAGAGGTGCTTAACTTCTTATGGAATATTGATTGTTTTATTCGATCTTTAAACTAAATTAAGAACTATCATATAATATTATTAATTTAAATATTTCAGACCATATAATTATTCAATTCTTATACCTACCACAATAAGAACTATAATGATGTAATTTGTTTAATCAAATACTGTTTATTCCACTTTTTGTAACGGTATAACCCTACCGGTTTCAAGACTTTGACCTCATCATCAGAGGAGCGCAAACAAGATTGCATTCTATTCGAACTCGTACCAACATACACGCTTCTAATTGTAAACATTCGGGTTGGGGACTGTGGTAGAGGGGGGGGGGAGGAGACAACCTCAGCGAGCAGCGGCGAGATTCTTGGAATATGTGTTTGCTAGATGTTCCCCCCAATGCACTGACTAAGACATTTCTAAGACCTCTAATCTGTCCAATTTATTTCCGTTACTACTGATATGAAAGAATTTGGCATCATCGGTAGAAAATGTACGATTTTCACGGAGACAATGATTAGCCATTTCAGAATGAATTAGAGGATTTGTGTTCACGAAATCTCTTTTCAAATGATCTTCCTGCCTTTCCCATATAGAAATGATCTCAGTCAGAACATAAAAGTTTATACACACCACTGTTGCTAAGTATTCTATTTTCACTGAGGATCACTGCATGGACAGTAAAGGACAACATGATGTGGACAAAAAAGTGCAGCAGTGAACTGGGAAAGCAAATGAACAAACTCTGCTAAAGAAAAGCACTAGTTTATGATCGCAAAGATGCCGAATATTTTAAAAGAGGGAGGGAATGCTTTTACAGTTAAGGATATCACACATATGTGAATGATGTGTCTTTTTTATTTATGACTCAAAAAGATTGCCATCCATAAATTATAATTTTTGATTAAAAAAACTTGAAAAACAATTCAAAAGTAGAACCTAATCGAATTATTTCAAAGTATTCATAAATTGTATTTGAATTATTTTATTCAATATTTAGTTAACAAATTGCAGAAAAAACATCAGCAGGAGCTGTGATTCGTGTTGAATTTTTATAAATCATTTACTTGGTGAGTTCACGGAAAAATAAAATTCAGTCCGTTTTTTTTTTTCTAAATAATTTTGAAAACTTTCTGTAAACCTATATCAATATATCCTGAAGCAAAAATATCTATCCTTAAATTGCGATAGGATTTTAGCTTTCTGTAAAAAAAAGTTATCAGAAATTCGCAAATTCACTTTGCATATTTGATAGAGCGTCGCGAAGCACTAAGCATTCAGATTTTCTGAATAAAATAACATTTGTGATATTTTTAAAGCTCGTAAATTATTTTATTTTATAAAGCTTTCAAATAATTTCACACAGTGATGGATTGATTTACTTTTATTTGTCAGAACCAGAATTTCATTTTGTTAAAGAATTTAAGACATTTAAAATAAGATGAAAAACAAGTGACGATCTATGTAGACAATTTTTCGGCCTTTGTTTTTTTTGGTTTTGAGTAACCTTCTCGATGGTGACTGGCGCAATTCTCCTTTTTTATTTCAATATATGCTGAAATATATTAAACATGCATTTTAACTTTGGTGCCTTTAACTTTGGTAAGTTTGGTGCCTTTACTTTGGTGCCAGCTTTGGCGTATGAGAGTGAAACGTAGACGTGGAGAAAGACTGAGATGAGCCGAATAAATACCATAGAGATGCGTGCATTGAGAAGAATACATGGAGTGACAGTGTAAAAAAGAACACGGAATAAAGTGATAAGGGGTGAATGTGAACTTTAGGCTGAAGTGTTAAATAAGATGAAGAAGAGCATACTAAGATGATTTGGGCATGTAGAACGAATGAATGAAGAAAAACAGATAAACAGTGTAGATGTGAGTAGACGACGTACGAGAGGATGACCAAGAAAAGTATGGATGGATCAAGAGAATGATTTTCTGAAAAAAAGAAAAATAGATTGTCAGAGAAATCGTACAGGTTATATGAGAAGGTGTTTGGATGGGGAAGAGGTTAAGGATGTGTGTCAAATTAGGAAAGTATGACACTATATATTATCTGCTTACCCTGACAGATAAATAGCGTGATGATATGTATTTATGTATCTATTAATAAAAAAATATGTAAGCAATAAGGCCTGTTTTTTTTTTAGAACCAGTGAAGTAGACACGTCACCGAGCGAAGAGGATGAACTCGAACCAAACTGGGAAACGTTTTTTGTATGATTTCTTCGAATGTCATCGGCAATCGAAGGCTAAACCCTGACTGTCATCTTACTACTAAATCACTGATATTATCACTTTTGTCATATCCAGTCGTCGTATTTTATATTTAAACAATACGACAGTAGTTCATTAGTTTAGGTAAAATACTACGTTGCTCTGAATACAAAGATGGGAAAAACTACATTGGTCTGAATACAAAGATAGGAAATACTACATTTTTCTAAATATAAAGATAGGAAATACAACATTGGTATAAATACAAAGATAGGAAATACTGCATTGGTCTGAAAACAAAGATAGAAAATACTACATTGTTCTAAATAGAAAGATAGGAAATACAACATTGGTATAAATACACAGATAGAAAATACTGCATTGGTCTGAAAACAAAGATAGGAAATACTACATTGTTCTAAATATAAAGATAGGAAATACTACATTGGTCTGAAAACAAAGATAGGAAATACTACATTGTTCTAAATATAAAGATAGGAAATAAAACATTGGTATAAATACAAAGATAGGAAATACTGCATTGGTCTGAAAACAAAGATAGGAAATACTACATTGTTCTAAATAGAAAGACAGGAAATACAACATTGGTATAAATACAAAGATAGAAAATACTGCATTGGTCTGAAAACAAAGATAGGAAATACTACATTGTTCTAAATATAAAGATAGGAAATACTACATTGGTCTAAATACAAAGATGGAAAATACTGCATTGGTCTGAATACAAAGATAGGAAATACTAAATTGGTCTGAATACAAAGATAGGAAATAAAAGAAAACAATTCACCTACTCCTCGATTTACGCGATTAACGTTTCAAAAAAATTTACGGAAATCAAAATTGAGAAAACTTAAACCAAATCGGAAAATGTATTATAGAGTATCAAAATCCACATACGAGGCATATCCAGAAATAAAGTGTACTGAATTTTTGTAAGTTACAATTTTTTTTATTTAAACAAAAAAATTACGTGGTTACCGTATTACATATGTAAGCTATTTTTCGACATAGTCGCCATTCCTCTCAATGCAGGTGGTGAAGCGGGGTATCAACTTTTTTATGCCTTCCTCGAAGTAGTTTCCCGCCAACCCCTCCGTCCACTTCTCCCCTCCTCCTTTAGCTCCTCGTCGGTTGAAAACCTTTTTCCACCCATGTGCAGCTTCAGGGAGGTAAAGAGATAGTAATCTGAAGGTGCTAGGTCAGGGGAATGCGCGGGATGGTTCAGGACATCCCATTTAAACGAGGCGAGCAGTTCCTTCGTGGCGTTGGCCATGTGTGGTCTGGCATTATCGTGCAGCAGGCAGACTCCCTTTGTCAGCATGCCTCTCATCTTGTTCTGAATCGCCCTCCGCAATTTCTTTAGGGTCTCACAGTATCTTGCAGAGTTGATGGTCTCCCCTTGAGGCCTATATTCAATTAAAATTATGCCTTGACAGTCCCAAAACACGGATGCCATGATTTTCTTGGCGGAAATTGTGGTTTTGAACTTTTTGGCGGAGGGTGAAGAGGTGTGACGTGACCGTTTTTAAACTCGCGACACCACTTGTACACACTAGTACGATTCATAGCTTTATCACCATATGCAGTTTTCACCTCATTATAAACCTCAACCGGAGGTTTTCCCTTCCAAACGAGATAACGGATGATGCCGCGTATTTCGCACTTGGCGGGAGATTGGATTGACATTTTTCACGAAACATGTTGTCGCGTCGACACTTCTCAACGTACTGACCTCGAACCGGTCTCGTTGCGGAGGAAAAGGGTCAGGCTACACGGAAGTGTAGCCAACATGTCGAAAATAAAATCCATCCGGTCGTGAGAGCCTCAGTACACTTACTTTCTGGATACGAATAGTAGATTGAGATACAGAAGTCATGTAAATATCGAATAATGGTGCCAAAAAAATTCATTTACTAGTAAAAATATTATTTTTCGATACACTGGTACATACTTTTGAATTTGACGCTCAAATTGAGTAAAAAACTGTAGTAGTTATTTATGATGGAAATATTTTTTATCAGCGTATCGCTTATTTATTTTATCAGTGATGTTAAAAGTTTCTGGTATATAAAAGTACTTACCAAGAAAAACTTGAATAAACACAAAATTGATAATTTGCCAACCTTTAAAATAATTTTGTACGCCTCTTTGTCTACATCACTCTAAAGGAAATCGCTTTCTTGTTATACACGTAGATTATGTCAAAAACACCATCGCAATAGCCCTAACGCAGTATTATTAAAAAAAGAGAAGAAGAAACAAAGGTTAATATGAAATCAAAGAAAAATCATGGAAAAAATATAGTTTCAATTAACGAAAAATATGGCAGAGCAATATTTTTACCGACATTCCAACAAAGCAATATTTTACCCTTTAACATTGATTTTACATTTCATCAATTTGCCAAATCCTTCGTATAAATCCGTCTGTTTTTTTTTCGAGTGTGTCAATACGCTACAAACCAAATAGTTGATATACGATGGTGTATTCGACAGAAGTGTTTAATTTTCAGTTCAAACCTTTTGATGTAGCGCCCCCTTTAATTTAATTGTTTCAAAACGAAATAAACATACGTTTTCAAAATAGATCCAATCTACGATTGAAATTTTAAATATCGAATATGAATTCCATATATGCATACATGGAAAATATAACCAATCCACAGAACGACTTTGTTTATTTTTTAATAACAATTTATGGCATGGAAATATAATCCTTTTTGCCAGGTTCGAACTTTTCTCTCATTAGTAGAGTTTACTTCTTTCCATAGAATGGCGACGAGCATGCTCGGTGGAAAATCAACCTCTCTACATTTTCAATAATCCTTGTCTATTACACCAGATAACATTTAATTTTCAATAGGAGGAAGGACTGAAAATATAAATACTAGCCAGTCTCAATTTATTAACCTACTGACATGTGTAACCTCAAAATTTCTGTTGAATGACGGAGTGTCTATTATTGCGGCAGGTTAATGTTTTCATTGAAGCTTTAAATATCCTTTTTTTCGTGTTGCGTGGTTGATTTTTCGGAGAAGTTGTATGTGTATCTTTACTAGATGTGGTATTATTAACGTAGGAAAAAATATCCGGTGCAACGGGCAAGGATTTTTAAGGATGTCTTGGCAAGGTTGTTTTTTCTGTCGAAAAGGATTGCCGCCATTCCACAGAAAGAAGTTAACTCTATCCGTAATGGGAGAAAGGAATAAACCTGACAACAAGGATCATATTTCCATACCATAAATTGTTACTAAAAGAAAATAAAAGAAAAAACAAAATGCTGTAACCTCTCAAAATATTTCGGAGGGAAAAATATTTGCACGATGCTGTGTTGCTTGTAATACACTTTCAGGGTGTAAAATTCAACCTTAAAGTTAATTGCCATGTTACAATTTCTTTCAACCAAACAGAAAGACGTTTAAGTCCTAAAGTGAAGAACAGACTGGAATCCTTTTTCAAAGGGATACAAATGTGAATCGAACCCGCGACCCACGAGTTGTAAAACAAGCATCTGTTAACTAGGCCACGAATGTCGTCTGTCTATCAAGGAGGTTGTGGAGCATTTGTGAAGTGCGTAGCTACGCGGTAATGCACTGGACTTTCGGGCGGAATGTCACCGGTTCGAACCCCGCGCTACGCTACTCCCCTCAAATAAAACAGGAATTTTCCCCGTCTAGTATTCGGTGGTATAAAGACACTCATGACTTCGGTCATATATGTGTGGCGTTATGGCAGAAGTCATATGTCCGTTTTTTGTCATTTTGTGTTTATTCTTCCAATTTATAGAAAATATTTCTCAGCATGTTGTGGCAAAACTTGGTGTGTCAGTCATTATCCAAACAAAAGATATTGTTTGGAAAAACTTAAAAAATGCTTATTTGTACTGATTTTAACAGCTTATCAAAGTTAATATTGCTTCTCTTATAAACTAAGGTAAAACGGACATATTAACTTCTGCCATAACGCCACAGATTATATTCTATCAAATAAGGAAAAATCAAGCCGGTTTGCTCCGATCGTTTCACTTCGGTGTACCATTGAATCAAGTACAGCGGTGTGGCCGGTGAATTTGCTGGTGTGCAACGAATCACTCACTTAAAGAGGAGAAAGGAAGACTGAAAGAAAAACTCAACGGCACAGCTTCGCTTTTCAAATGAGTTGATATTGAAATGGCGAGGGGATCGATAACATAGGGTTATTTTCAAGACATTGACGAATCTTTCTATGAAACTCGGATATCGGCTTTGAAACTGGGAGCTTCAAGAAAATTATATTGAAAAATAAAAATGTTACCAACAATACTACGTAAGTATTTTTTTCCAATGTTCAATTGAAAAATAAATATTTTACCAACAATGCTTAAATGTGTTGTTTTCCCTATGTTGAGTTGAGAAATAAAAATGTTACTAAAAATACTCATGTACGTTTTTTTCCAATGTTGAATTGAAAAATAAAAATGTTACCTACAATCCTAACATGTGTATTTTTCATATGTTGATTTGAGAAATAAAAATGTTACCAACAATGCTCAAGTATGTTTTTTTTCCAATGTTTAATTGAAAAATAAAAATGTTACCAACCAATGTTTAATTGAAAAATTCAAAAATTCAATGTGTTCTTTTGCCTATGTTGAATAGAGAAATAAAAATGTTACCAACAATACTCAAGTATGTTCTTCTCTAATGTTGAATTGAAAAATAAAAATGTTACCAACAATACTTTAGTGTTTTTTTCGAATGTCGAACTGAGAAATAAAAATGTTACCATGTACATAGTTTTCTTTTTCATGTACATAGTAGTTTCAAAACTTTCAGCACAAGGGTATGAACATGTGATATAATGAAACAAACAAAAAAAATTCTCAATAGTCACCATGTAATAGTAGTTTCATATACTGTTAGCACGATGAATCGATTTTGCAATGCGACGGAAAAAAAATTCTGAAATTTTGTTTTTAAGATGATGCAATACAGCGGAGATCAGTCTTTCGTCACTTTTCATTTTTTTCTACACAAATTAGATTTCAGTTTTGAAAATAAAAAATATCCACTAAAGGGCAAATCAAAACAGAGTGGGTGCTAAATCACAGCCTTAACAGAAAAAGAAGTATGCACTGGAATATTGTCGTGCAATAATCTTTCACCGAGTGACAACTTTACTTGACGTTTTGTGTTAATGCAATATATCTTTTATTTTTTCCATTAACAACGCATGATACTCGCCAGTTACCGTAGTGCCTTTGAAGTCAATCTATGGAATTCCCTAAAAATCACAAAAAATTGTTCCCGTGGTGTTTTTTGACTTGAATCATCTTGACTTTTTAAAACCGTAGTGATCATGAACGACACCATTCCATCAACTTTTTTACCCACAGAGGATCATTGTACAAAACCAAATTTTCATCCCCCGTGACAATTGATTAAATCATTCCTTTTTATTTCCCATCGCATAGCATTTCGAATGAATTATTATATAGAACAATTTGTTGTCTTTAGATAGCATTCAAGTGTTTTTCCAACCATCTTGCGCTCGCATAACCTATACTAAGATAATCATGTAGAATTAGATGCAAAGTGGTTTTGCAAAGCATGCACCTTGCTGCCGTTTCTGTTGATTTTAGTCTCCTATCTAGTTAACACTTTCTTTTGCACTTATGCATCAATTTCTGAAGAGATGGTATTTCTGCTGGTCTGCCTTACCGAAGATCATTTTCAATCGATTGGTTACCTAAGTAAAACTGGTAAGTCCAATCTTTCACTATGGTATATGATAGGAAAGGTTCTCTGTAGACAGCATCTAAACTTCATTTACATTCTGCCATGGTGATATAAAGTGTTCTTAAAAAAAAAAACTTAATGCCGCGCGATATTAAATTTATAAGATTTCAGAATATTACGAAACAACACGTATTCTATTGACTTTTCTCGACGTTCAACTGAGAGCAGACACATCAAACTATAACATCTCATGACCATGCGAAATGGTGGCGTGCCATCTGTCTATACACGCTCGTATTTGTTGAGGCTGGAGACTTTTGGATCTTAGTGCATGTGTGTGTACTTACTTTCGGTACAAAATAGGTAAAATTTGGTTAATCGTTTTTGTGAAATGAAAGTCTTGATGTAAGAAAAAAAGTGATTAAAAAGAGTTCGGAAAAATATCAGATCGCTGGGCTACATAGAGTTAATGTAGTCACATATCTCAATGGGTTATTTGGTTTGAAAAGGAAAGAAGTTTGTTACGAGGCATTTGGGGCAACTTTATTTCGTTAATTGAAAAAGATAAAAAAATGGGTCTAGTTTTTGTAACTTTAGGTCTACAAGTAAGTAAATAACGATCAAGTTTAATTGATATTTCATGTTTTAAAATAATTCTTTATAACGTACGTAACTTGAACTCAAAATATCTCAAAACAATTGTAAAAATAGTTTTACGAAGTAATTGCCGTGTTGAGTTGGCTTAAATGATGGCCGACATATCCTAGGCGTCGAAACTTTAATCATCAGGGTGATGTCAAAAAAAACAATGTATTCAGTATTCAATTATAATATCGCTATGAGGATGGAGACTGCAATTGCTTCGAAACTTAATCCATAATTTAAGCTAGCCAACTCAAAACGCAACGACTTCAAAAAACAAAAAAACTTGTTGAAAACAGCTATGAAAGAAAAAAACATATTACAAAAATGATTAAATTAGCGATGGTACTTTTTTGCACAAGAATTCAAATAATATTTTAATAAAAATAATCCTCTTTTAAAAGTTCAAACCTTTAGACGTCGTGCCCCCTTTTATTTCAACGTTAAAAACAGTGAAAAAAACCTATGGCGGGACGGTTTACATCTGCCACTCGACATCACGTGCAGGATCGAACAAAATGTCCGGGAAATCCCCCCTTCTCTTGGCAATATTCTCGGTAGTGTATCAATCGCTCTTGTAATATCGAATCAATAACATTTTTCCAGTGTTGTTTGCCCGCCCCGGATGCGACAGTTCGGCATGTCGGATGTCCAACTGACCATACAAAATACGAACGAACCCAAAGGGCTTTGAGTTATCCAGAATTCAACGGGACAGAAGGGTTTATGTTGTCAACAATTTATTGCTGTTACTTGATCTAATTCGTTTTTTTTTTGCGGAAGGTCCTCGTGTTAGCAAAACGGAAATACAAAAATGTATCAATCCGATGGATTATGTTTGCCTCTATTTTCCTCTCGTCCAAACACCCAAAATTTTAAAAGACGTGAAACAAACCATATTGAGGATTTAAGATGTGTTAGAAAATGTGTTTGAAGGAGAAAAGGTAAAAAAAAGGTTTTTCTTTTATCGAAACACAAATGTATTATTTTGAATAAAATAGGATATTTAAGAATCACAAAAAATATGTAGAAAATATATAGATGTAGAAGAAATGAAGGATGTGTCTTGAGGTAGAATAGTAAAGCGCTTTGTCCTCTCTGCCTACACCGACAAGGAAATGGTATGATTTATATAAGTACAATTGTAAGGCGCAAAAGGGGTTATTGTAACATGTACGGTGACTCACGCGGTATATTTGATATAAAATGTTTCTTCCATTTAAGGGTTTATAATTAGATTCCTAATGATACTAAAATAATCAATTTAAAATGGTAACAGTTTAGTAACAGAGTTGGTCTGGTAACAACACCCATACGCAAGAGACTTGCGTGGGTCTCCATATTCGTTAATATTTCGAGCATGCACGATAACGAACTGTGAGTTACGTACTAACTAAATAAATTCTAATCCCGAAGACATGATTATTGAGATCGACGATAGTGTTATACTCGTGTCACACTCTTCAACATGTCTTCTTTACCAATTCGTATGTTGAAGGATACCATACGAATAAATAAATTAATAATTTTATTATATAGTAGTGCACGTAATATATTATATCGTAGTACCTGGTTGGCCTAATGCCATGCTGGAATCTCTACCGACCAACCAAAAAGATCTCATTTAGCGCTAAAGAGAAAACCAACCAACCAACCAAAAGGTTTCCACCTAAGGACTGTTTGGATTGGATTTTGCCACATAGAAGATTATTTTCTTACGTTAATTCATGAACTCGAATCTACTCCAGCTGCATTGTATTTCTGTCTGCATGACTTCTTAATCTATTTCCTGCAGCCCTACTTAGGTCTTGAAACTCGACGCCTTTCATCCAATTCAGTCGCGAGGATTTATTTTATTTATTTATTATTTATTTGATTGTAGAGTTTTTGTGGTCTGGTTTAAAATTATTCTAAACAGCCCAACAATAAATTATTTACAGATGATGCTCGGTCTTCAATCCTAAGATCCTATTCTTCTTTCAAATGGAACCCTCATATTTATTAAATTTTCATTAAACACATTTATTGCAAATACAATCTGACGGGTTTATTGTCAGATGGTAATCTCTTCCAACCAACCAGTCAAAAGTAAATGAAGCAAATCACATGGTCGCAAAAAACATTCAAATGACTATCTATCCACACAAAATCCATGAACACATACATGACACACAAAGACGGACAATTATCCAAACATTCCTTTTCATATAAAGTGAGATATCATCAATCAAAGGAAAAGGAAGGGATGGGGGAGAGGAAAGAAAAAAATATGGAATAAAATACGTTATATTACTGACTAGAAATTAAGAGTTTTCCAGTCGCTTCTTAAAGCATGCCAAGAACGGAGAGAGTCAACCATTGGTTTGTAACTGATTCCAGAAACTCACTGCATGAACAGTAGAAAGAATGACGTAAAAAAGAAGAGCAGTGAACCGGAAAGGCCAATAAACAATATATGTTTGACCGTAGCGCTAGTCCATGATCGGAAAGACGAACATGTTAGGTGAGATAAGAGGGGACGGTGGGACAGTTAAGGATAGTATACAACAGAGACAGTATGTGAATTTGGCGTCTATTTCTAAAATTCAAATCTATGTAATTAGGCTCATCAATTAGTATACCATAGCCGACCAAAGCAGATGCAGTTCCCACAACCTCCAGATAGTACGTAAGTTGGTCAATCATTTACAACAACCCCAAGTTCCCCTCGTGCTAAGTTACGAGTACTTTTTATTTGGAATTACCCCCTCACTACTCCACAAATGTTTTGTTTCTGCTATCCCCTAAACCTTACATACAAATTAAGTTCCATAACCTTTAAATACTGCTAAGAATTTAAAATATCAATTAATCTCCGCAGTGTTGCACTCTTTGAGAGAAAAACTTCAGCATTATTCTAAAAATCGAACTACAGGATACCTTTTTTTATCATTGAGTTGAAATATTTCGGACCTGACTACCTGTATTTTTTCTTATTTGAAATCATCCTACAACTAATCTGAAATGTTTTGTTTCTGTTAAACACCATATTTACCTTACTTTCACTGTGAGTATCTAAATTTCATCACCATAAAACTGATCTCATATGTTATATTTTAAAAAAATGCTTATATTGATATTGTTACTAATCTCTTCAGGCCTTATCAAATGAAATATTAATATTGAAATCTTTGAAAATGCTTGATCTCTATCTTCCGCTTTATCCTTTGGTCTTTAATAAGCTGGAGCCTCAGCACCTGAATAAAACGAAATTGCCTGGGCTTGTCCTGTACCATCTCACTGATTGCAATGCCTTCAACTTTTACACAGTTTCTTCATATGCTTTCACAATATATACTTTCGGGGAATTTGAGGTCACTCCCTTCAGGAATCACTTAAAGAATCTCCTTCGACAACCATTCTGCTGGCATTCGAAATAATTGTACAAGCTATACAACCTGTGACCTTGAAATTTAAAGTAACAAATAGTTTATGATTATGTGCAATCATTATACATAAACAATAAACAGTACCTAAAGCCGAAAGTGTTACTACCAAATTTACAAAGGTTTTTTTATTATTTGACTTATTTTGGTAAATAAAGGCGTTATAACTTTGATTCTCGATTAAGTGTGTCCATCAGGTGAGACTGGTCTAAAAACGGCTTTAAATAAAATAAGCTTTCATGAATACTATTATTATTCGCAACAAAAAAAAAACGAAACGTAGAGTAGACGTTTATAAAAATATACCTTAAAGTAAGTAATACAAGAATCAAATTCGCATGATTTGTATATGAAATAAGACAAATCATATGATATATCAGTGTCACTCAGATCTTCATGTCCGACACCCCATAATGAGAAACAGTATAAAAACATATCAAGATAATAATAATATATCTCCAAACCATGAGTATTTAAAGAACAGCACTGTCAAACTACCCTTTGTACACAAATTTTTTTATCCCCATATTCTTATTACATTTTCATTTATTATGCTATTTTTTATATACGAGAATGTAACTTGTGGTATGGCCATAGTGACTCAACTTTAACATGTGTTTATTGATTATTTATTAATTTCCCTTTTGCAGGACAAGGAAATACGAGTATATAAGTCGTTTAGTATCAAAAACAGCAATCTGTAGATTTTGCGTGAATTGAGTTAAAACCGAGGAAATATTCCTATTGTAAAACTACACATTTTTAAATGATAACATGGTAACAAAAACAACAAGTACCCTCATATTGTTGTTTTTGTTACCGTGTAAACATTCAAAAATGTTTAGTTTTACAATAGGAAAATTTCCACGGTTTTAACTCAATTCACGCAAAATCTACAGATTGCTGTTTTTGATACTGAACGACTCATATAACGATAACAGTTGTAATTGTTTAAATCGTCGTTGTTGCTGGGCTTCGTAGTCGAGGATTCCTTCACCACTCTAACATCAATCTTGAGCTGCTTTTCCACGTCGATTATGCACACTTCTGTGAGAAAACAGACCGATCCTATATGCGCACTTCCTCCCGTAGATGTCACAAGCATGTGGATCCTGCTGAGTTGCCTGGCAATGCTGCCGCATGTTCGCAGCCCGCTGGTTATTTATTTCCCGTCTAGTCATTGAGACGCCACCAGCCCAAGAACGTATGGCTATCCACCCTCCACGGTTCTGTACTACCTGTTCCCAGTCCTCAGGCACCCCGCATAAAGTCAGCGACACTAGAAGACTGTCCTTATAGTGCTTTCTCTGCCTATCAACCCTTCGTTTGCCCATTACTTCCTCGTACAAGACGCGTTTTGAGAGCCTATTATCACCCATGCGTATTACATAACGGTTCCATCGCAATTTTGTTTTTACAACCATATACCATACTCTACAGGTTTACAGTTGGAGCGTTGCAGGACCGAAACATTTGTGATATGATCACTCCAGTGGATTCCAATAATTCGACTAATGAAACGTTGGTGTAACATTTCAAGGCTTCGTATGTGAATAGTTCAAATAGATACACTTCAATATTATATTAAAAAATATATCCCCCTCCCCATCCTGATTTTACACCTGATTTTATGTTACGATCCGTAGTCCTGCTAGTTGACTTACTAAAAACTCTGGTTTTAAATCAACCAACTTATCATATGTCAATTATTTACTCTCGTCCCTAAAAACATCATACAATAAAAAACAAAATCTAGATTTAGAAAAAAAATAACTGGAGCAATAATCACAAAAAATAACCTAAATCAAACACGCATATGATGCATTAACAATATTTTTTCTGCATTTAATCGCAACAACGTATTAATAAAAAGATCTTCATCACTATTTATCGATGTGCAACAATACTTTAATTCGCCAATGCGCTAAGAAAGGAGGCTTTCATTCGCGGTGTGTTTGAGCTTTAAAATATTAAATGAGTTCCACTTGCGTATAAGTGGATCTACGTATAAATACTCGCCTCTCCACAATCCGTCAATTAAAGGTGTTGTATTTCTCCGGACACGTATCAAGACACGATGATACAAGTTTCGAAAAGACTGTCATGCTAGGCAATATTTTTGGTAGGAGACTAGAGGCCGTGCCCCTTACGTTGGAATGACTAGATCAAGGAAATTACCAACTGTGCGAGGCTTCACATCGGGGCCGTGACATAATTGGTTGGCGAAATATTGTGAATGCCTTATCATGAAGATCACGACCCACAGCTACGAGGATGACGACTAGAGAGAGGTTATGCGTTTGATACCCTAGGAACTAAAAAATATGCATTTGGCTATAATAAGTGTGTGTTATCCTTTTAACACTAAGCATTTTTTTTAACCTAGCGAGTTTATTGCCATGTGGCAATCTCTTTAAATTAATGTACCTTTGTTATTCATAAGAATTATTTTCAATCCATAATATTTCCTTATCTACCATTCATACTTACAAACCATCAGTGCGTCTCCTTGTCAAGGGAGCCAAAAAATAGATAAACTGGTTTATCGCGACACACATTTTTACTTCTTCTACATTCATATATCTTCTCTTAATTCCTACAGTTTATCAGACTTTTTACATTCGTATTACACTTTCATGTAAATAGTACAAACCGATGAACCTATCGCATATTTCTTCTTAGTTGACAATACCTCTCAACCAAACAGAAAGATATTAAAAGGCCTTAAATGAAATCCCTTTTCTAAAAAGCAGATTTTCATCGAGATTTGAAAACACAACCTCCGGGTCGGGGACAGGGGTCTTACCGACTAGACCTCGGAAGTCATCATTGGTCGTCATCGAAGGTCGTGCATTTCATAATTTCAAAAAATCATTCACTTTATTAAATCGTACATTCCTTGGTCCTCCACTACCACGTCATCTATTCATATTTTCTCTTAATATTTATTTTTATAGACATTCTTTAATCATTTGTTCTAAATGCCCAAACCATCGGAGTGCTCTTTTTCATCTAGTTATATTTATAAGCGGAATGCTGATCGTCATCTAGCTACATGCTCAGCAGAGTGCTCTTCTTCATTTAGCTACATGCATATGTGGAGTGCTCTTCTTCATCTAGCTACATGTTGATACATATCAGTATATGGTAGTGCTCTTTTTCATATAGCTACATGCATCAGAGAAGTCCTCTTCTTCATCCAGCTACATGCATCAGCGGAGTGCTCTTCTTCATCTAGCTACATGCATCAGTGTAGTTCTCTTTTTCATCTAGCTAATGCATCAGAGGAGTCCTCTTTTTCATCTAGCTACATGCATCAATGGAACGCTCTTCTTCATCTAGCTACATGCATCAGTGTAGTTTTCTTTTTCATCTAGCTAATGCATCAGATGAGTCCTCTTTTTCATCTAGCTACATGCATCAATGGAGTGCTCTTCTTCATCTAGCTACATGCATCAGCGGAATGCTCTGCTTCATCTAGCTACATGCATCAGCGGAGTGCTCTTGTTCATCTAGCTACATGTTCACATTCACCCATAATCGCTTCATTACGTATTCTGTCGTAATACTCGTATTATTGATTTTGGTCTTAACACCAAAATCTTCAAAAATTGCTCATGTGGATATCGCATGATTCTATGTTGTCTTAAATGACATTGGTGCTTGCTGATAACTTTTTCCAAAAATAATTTCTTTAAAAAATATACATATATGTATAGTAAAATTTTCAAACCATCAAACTATTTCATATTAAATTTTCGGTGTGTATATCTACGCCCACTTTTTGTAGGCCAGAACTGGGTTAATATCACTTCTGAGGCGCCCCTGGCGGACTACGCTTTGGGAATAACTAATAAAAACGTTTTACGCAAAACTAGTCACGTGCCAGTTATACGGGAGTAATGCCAGACGTATGTCCAAGCCGGGGGTGATGCAGGAAGGGAAGGCACGCCACTGACGGGCCTGATAAACCATTGTCTTAGAGATTGTCGAATATTGTTAAGCAGGAGGATGGTGTGAGATAACAAAGGGAATTTGGGATCTATGGAGATCTGTGATATCTTATCAGATAAAGGAAAGTGAATTTCTATACCTAGAACAAGACACTTTTCAGAATTGAATGATGTTTTTAATCTGTCAATAATAGTATGTTTGAATCCCGAGTTAGGTCGTCTAAATCTGCTTTCTAAACGGAGCTATTTAAATTGTCCTTATATAATTATTATTATGTTCTTATAAAATAATGTACAATACATCTTGACAACATTCACATACGCAGATATTTTAAAGCTGTTAGCTGAAGAGAGACTGCAGTGTATAATAAAAATATGTTATCTTTTGCAAATTGTAAAAATCTTTAACACGCCCTTATTAACACTATTTATTCGTATGGTAACCTTCAAGCTATTTAAATTGGTAACTAGAACATAGTTAAGAGTGTGAGCGGGATACAATTTGTCTTCAGCTCCATTTATAAATTCTTCGAGTTTAAAAACACTAACGTAGGCATGGAACTCATTATTCATTATCACACGACAACAACAGTTGCACAATTATAGCACTTGTCAGTATTGTTACAACAAAAATACTTTTACCAGACTATGACCCATTTTTTTGGGTATCATTGGGGATCGAACCCGAAACTCCTTAATAAACGTCAAGTGTTTACCAACTAAGCTACTAAGGTCGTTTAGGCCACGATTTATTTTAATTTAATTTGTATTTTAAGAGTAAGCAATTTTAATTAATTATTTTTGCAAGCAAAAATATTTTAAGTCTATTATGAAATAACATCAGCTTCTACTATATAACCCAGAAGAAAGAATTTTCGTGCGAGTATAATGCGGTAGCTGACTCGGATGTAGATATTTAGATCAATAATGTCAGAGTTTAGGAGGATGGTGGCTGAATTGACAGAGCTTAGGAGGATGGTGACTGAATTGACACAGTTTAGGAGACTAATGGCTGAATTGACTGAGTAATTTGTGTTTTATTTTTCCATATATTGTACAATATTTATAATATTTTCCCAGACTTGCTGATATAACGGAACTGTGCATGAGATGAACACTGGTAATTGAGATTTTTATCCAAGGTAATATTTATAAACCATATATTTTGTGCAGAAATCATGTTTTATTCCCTTTAAGTATTCTTTTTCATACATATTTTAAAAAATATATTATTATTTTACCAACAAAGTAAGTATGAGAATAAATAAAATATTCGTACTAACCCTTTTTCTTGTATTGCTTTCCTATGTTGTACAGCACTTCTGTTGTATACGATACAACTAAAATGGTGTCAAAAAGGCCTTAAGATATACCTAGTGTGGAACCATATTTTTTTAATAAAAACTTTATCGATCGTTCAATATTTAGCATCCTTTCCCTGTTGTGACTTATATAGCTACCAAGATCAAATCTCAGACACCATTTTGTGGGACTTTGAGTTAACTAGAATCTCTTAAATAAAGAAATATCTCCATTCAACTATACGTCGAAATACCTTCGGTCCGATATGCTACTTGAACTTCTGGCAACCTGGGACAGATCCAATTTATATGAAGAATTTGGTTGCTTCCTAAATCTTCAAAAGACTTATGAGTGGGATTTTTTTTAATTTTCTCAACTTGATTTACATTTTCTTTCTGTTCGTGGTATCTGATTTTCTGTCGGTGCCACCGCTATCATTTCCACACTCTATTGTGGCGCCAGCAGAGACGGGACTCCCTCCCTCCCTCTCCCCCCCTTTCTTTCATCATAGTGTGACTAAATCCAATTTTCTTGCGAGAGTATTATCGCACTGTTGGGACACCTAATGCGTTCCTCGAGATAATATGGCCGAAAAGTAATATTCCACAACTGTAATATTCCACAACTGCCAGTCAACCAGTATTCTCACATATTTCAAACAAATAGTCTGGATCACTTATGTCATTTAATGTATAACTTCCAGATAACTTACAAATTTATATCAGAGGTTTTTAAAGTATGCGACACAGTACGGTCACAATGATATAAAGTGGCATCTAACTAATACATCGCGGATCCCTCTATCTACGTAGTATTGAACCTCATCGATTCATTAGATGTAGCAAAACAGCTCTGTTTGGACAGTCTTGTGACAATCGTCGTCGATGCTAGGTCTCGTAGTCGAGAATCTCCTTGCTATTCCAATGGCAATTCAGTTAGAAAGCAAAGCTGTGCCATGATTTTTTTTGTTTTTTATCTTTTTTTTTCTGAGCCGTTACACACCAGCAAACTAACTGGGCACACCGCTGTACTAAATCCGATGGTATACCGAAGTGAAACGATTGGAGCACACCGGCATGTTTTTTTTAAAGAATAGATATGATTGTAGTCATAGATATCCTTATACTCTCAAATACTGGCGAAAAAAATGCCTGTGCCATTCGAGGGGAGTAGCACAGGCCAGGGCTTGAATCGACCGACTTCCGCATGGAAGTCCAATTCATTCGTTACACCTTGGAAATAAACATTAAATGCAAAAGTTGTCTATATGGAATTGATTTGGATTTGGACATCGGTAAAGGATGATTATTCTTTGCTGAGCTAGAATCTCTGCGATTTCTGATTCTGCGGTTTTTCGTGATAGCTCCAATAAAAACCAAATATCGTTCACAACTCAACGTGAAATAAGAAATAAGGATCACTGTGTCTAATTTGATTCCAAGATTAAAGAAGCTGTGTGGTGAACTATAAGCTCACCCATATTATTGATTGTTGAGCTTTTTTAGGAAGCTGTTAAATTATCTTTTACACTAAGAGCGACTTGAAACAAAAAAGTTAAAAACCACTGACTTATGTTATTAACTCTCTCTTTTATAACTTATTACACATGGAAAAGAAACCCATTGATAAACTTTTAGTTCGAGATATATTTTTATGAAAGTATTATGTCCTTTTTATGAAAATCAATAAAAAAGAAGATATATAAATCATTCTTTAAAGTTATTGCCCGAATTATATCTCATAAAATTTATCTTCTTCGGATTTTGTTTACTCATAAACCACTGTTGTGTATTCATAAACCATTCAAAATACAATTTCCAACGTGGTTTCACCTTTTTATGAGTTATTTCATCATGTCATACGCATGAAGTATAAAAAGAATATGGTTTATAATATTTTAACAATGGTATTTAAGAAAAGTTATCACATAAAATAGTTTAATGTTTGTTAAGTTACCATATTTACTTTAAACTTAAAAATGGTTATATTTTAATGTAAGTAGGTGACATGAGATAGTGGTAATCATAAAATTACTGATTATACTAATTACTGGTAATTTTAAAATTACTGATTATATATGAACACTAGACACATACATTACACCTAAAACCGAACATGTTCCTATTACATAACGTCTGATCTACAAAAGTTTATTTGTAGTTCGTCTTCCCTTGGTAAATTTTGTGCTATTTTCTTACCAATTCTGTTTTTCTAAACATATACTTATGCGTTGAAGTACCTTATCTAATGGCCAAAGACACCACCTTGCTATCCTTATGCGTTGAAGTACCTTATCTAATGGCCAGAGACACCACCTTGCTATCCTTATGCGTTGAAGTACCTTATCTAATGGCCAGAGACACCACCTTGCTATCCTTATGCGTTGAAGTACCTTATCTAATGGCCAGAGACACCACCTTGCTATCCTTATGCGTTGAAATACCTTATCTAATGGTCAGAGACCCCACCTTGCTATCCTTATGCGTTGAAGTACCTTATCTAATGACCAGACACCACCTTGCTATTTTGGTGTGGTGCTTAACTTGATACGTCGAGATGATTTTGATATGTCTTGTATTTAAAATAAATACAAAACTCAGGAATGCGGATAAAAGTGAGAGTAAATAATCAATGAATGGTCGAGTGAATAATAATGTTTATTTGTCTACAAGTAGGTATTTTATAGTCGTGCGTGAATGCACCCGCGATATATACTTTGTCTCACTCCTGCGCGTGCCCCAGTATAGCTGGTAGGATATTTATTTGCCGAAACGGCGAGACAAAGCGATGCGCTCTCCCTCTACCGTGGTATGCAGCGTAAATACTATTTGTGAGTACACAGTGTTGACGTTTCTAGTATGTGACAATTGTAGATGTCCAGAGGTTGATTCATCGGTCGTTGACCCTGTATGTTTGACAATTTATTTTGACAACAAATTATGTTTGACAATTATTTATTTAGGGACGTAGGTATCCTACACTATCCTTATGCGTTGAAGTACCTTATCTAATGGCCAGAGACCCCACCTTGCTATCCTTATGCGTTGAAGTACCTTATCTAATGGCCAGAGACACCACCTTGCTATCCTTATGCGTTGAAGTACCTTATCTAATGGCCAGAGACACCACCTTGCTATCCTTATGCGTTGAAGTACCTTATCTAATGGCCAGAGACCCCACCTTGCTATCCTTATGCGTTGAAGTACCTTATCTAATGGCCAGAGACACCACCTTGCTATCCTTATGCGTTGAAGTACCTTATCTAATGGCCAGAGACACCACCTTGCTATCCTTATGCGTTGAAGTACCTTATTTAATGGCCAGAGACACCACCTTGCTATCCTTATGCGTTGAAGTACCTTATCTAATGGCCAGAGACACCACCTTGCTATCCTTATGCGTTGAAGTACCTTATCTAATGGCCAGATACACCACCTTGATATCCTTATGCGTTGAAGTACCTTATCTAATGGCCAGAGACACCACCTTGCTATCCTTATGTGTTGAAGTACCTTATCTAATGGCCAGAGACCCCACCTTGCTATCCTTATGCGTTGAAGTACCTTATCTAATGGCCAGAGACACCACCTTGCTATCCTTATGCGTTGAAGTACCTTATCTAATGGCCAGAGACACCACCTTGCTATCCTTATACTCAACTAATATATATTTATTTTATAATATTTTTAATATTTCAATAATACTGTATTTGAATCACGAGTTTAAGCACCCTTGAGTCTGCTATCTAAACAGCGCTATATAAATTATGCTTTTGTATTTTATTTTATATGTTAAGTAAATAACTTTATTATTTTATTCCGCACGATAACAAATGAGTACATGGTAACCTGATAACTGACATGGTTGCTCAGTTTCCAAGCGTATTTTGTTCGAAACGGTCAGTTCTCATTTTGAACTCCCTTGATGAGTGTTCGTTCTCTAAACGGTGCTGGATAAATTATCACACCAGTGTTCGGTAATGTTTTTGACATTCCCTTCAGAATGAAGGTTGCAACATCTTCAAAACATCGGCATTATTCAATTCAACTCTATACGGCAACAACTCCGAAAAATGTTTTAAACTAAAGGGTAACTTTGACAACCTCCGTGGTCCAGTTGGTAAGACACTTGTCTTCCAGCTGGTTTGATTCCCGAAGGAACTTAGATTTAATTTAAATGGATTCCAGTTTGGTTTCCACTTAAGGTGTATTTAACATCTTCCTGGTCAGTTGGAAGATTTTGTCACGTGGCAATAACATCACCAGCTTATACTGTATACAACAAACGTGTATTACAATACAAAAACTTCGTTAGACAAAAAAAAATTATTCAATATGTTTACGCTATTTCAATTTAATAAATCTTTGTATGCCGATTCTAAAATAAAAATAAAAAAATACAAATAATCGCCAGAAAATTTTCAACATAGTGTAATTTCATATTATATATCAAGCTGTACAAAATGTTACAAAAAAATTGAGGGAGTTTTGAAAAAAATATTTTCCCTCTGACTTACCAAAGCAAGGATTAAAAAGAAAGATTCTTTACTGTAGATTGCAAGAAAAATAAAGAAATTCTTTGTCGAAAAATCATGAATATAGATCTTTTTTTATTTTTTGAAGATTTTTTCCAGTATTTTTAATCTTCGGTTTTAAAATGGAAAACAAAATGTATTCAATGATTTTCATTTCTTTTATCCTCAATACCTTACTCTTTCATTTCAACTCATATCATTCGGTAATCCGCGCTCATTCAACGGGCATAATGTAGGAACCTTTCGTCTTATTTTTCTATACACTTCTAATCCAAACCCCTCATACCAGAGATTTTCGCTTATTTTTAAGAATCACGAAATATTTGTAAGAAATAAAGCCTCTTCTCTTTTCTTGGAAGATACTTCGGTTAAATTTAGCGTAAATTAATATTTTAATATTTTATTTCTTAGAAAAGTTTAAAATGACTGTCTTAAAATCGCCCTGTCTGTTACTTTGACCTTCTTATCGTTTTTATTTATGTTATTCATAAAACAAATTTGACGATCTTCTTAGGATAGTGGGTAAGACACTTGTCTTCCAATCCGAGGATTGCGGTAGGTACACAATTTTACATATTTTTTTTATAAATGTATACAATGAAATTGTGGTATAATGCATCATAATTTGTACATCCAAACTAGATAGAAAATCAGTCACCACATTCTTATCCTTACAATCCACTAATACAAATTTATTTTGTAATATTTTTTTATTTGTCAATAACAATGGGTTCGAATTCCGAGTCGGATCGCATTTAACCTTTCCCTTCCGGTGCTAAAAAAATCGCTCATTCTGGTGCTGTGTATTCAATACACATGTAAAAATGAGCGATTTAAAATCGGAAAAAATAAAATATATTCATAGTCATTTGCTTAAATTAATTGAATTTGTAGTCAAAAGTGATAATAATTGAAATTTAATTGCTGAAAACATGAAATAACATCGGCCGACGTTCACAAAACGGGCGCAGAGACCACTTCATATGGATGCCCGCGAGTTACTGAGACGGGACTCTGAACACTAACACTGTATATGTTATGCCTCGAAGGAAGAAACAACTGCGAACTGAGATTCTATTTCTTGCGTTCTCATACACCGAAGTAGAGTGAGAGTGAGACATGAATAGCGTCGCTTCCTCACCCATAGCGGTTTTTAGAATGAATATACCTACGTCACACACTGGCACACGTTTGATTGTATTAGTGAATTTATTCCCGATTTTCACAAAATATCTCTGATGTTGCCGATAAATTCTAATTAATATTAATATTATTTTTTTCATTCAACGCGTAAATGTATTACGGAGGACTACCTAAAATCTGAACCCAGTATTTATTATAGTTATAGAGATATTAAAGTTTTTAGAAACAATGTGTACTAGTTACATATCACAGTGAAGGAAAATTTAAGGAGAGTTTCCTCTTTAAACGGCACTGTGTAAATTTTCATTTTACTATCATCACTTCTCTCGTATTGCAAAATGAGCATTGTCTAATTAACGATAAGGAATGACTGATATAATATAACTACCTTGATGTTATGCTAAGTCAAGTAGTCAAATGCTACAAATATCATCATTATCATAACCATAACACCCTATCCTTATTGGGGTAGGCAACGAGAACAGATATCCATCTCATTCTATTCTAGCACATATATTTCATTGCTATCACATCCATTCACCTCATAAACTCTTTTATTTGATAATTTTACATTTTTCTAGGGCATTTCAAACATCTCGTACCTTCGATATTGCTTAGAAATATTATTTTTGTTATTATTTCAACATTCGTTCTTTCTATGTAGCCTACGTAGTCCAAGTTTCGCTTTTATGTTTTGGGACTAAGATTCCATTATGAGCACCCAGTTTTACTTCTCTTAAAATACTCACCTTACATGGTATAACTTACAAAAGCCATTACTTAAGTATTTATAAACATTGGTATTTTATTGTGAACTGTGTCAGAATTGTTTCACTGCCTTTATCGTGGCATTTTCCTGTCAGGGTAGACAGCGAGGACAGAGCCTCAAACTTTCATTTCTCAACACACAGCCTTCGTATCTTCTACACACATACACATCTTTATATAACGTCTACGATTTCTAAAACTTTTTACGTTTCCTTCTTTCAAAATGTCATTCATTCCAATCACAGTTTTCCTCATCCACATCTACTCACATTTGCACGTATATTAATAAAATATAAAAATAAATAAAGTAACAAAATAAAAATGTTATATTTTATATCCTGTCAATTGCTTTTGTCGGTTAGAAAATAAAAGTATATCATGAAAACATGAATTGAAGCATTTTTTTTAAATACCATAAAAACGCTAATTATAAATCAAATTTCCTGAAAAAAGATTGCTCTGGTTTCTGTATACCCTGAAGGAATTAGATAATTTTTAATTAAAGAAAGGAATACGCTTAAATTTATTCTTCCTAGCTCTTTTCCATTATATGGGGTTGAATTTTACGAATCCTTGCTTCTCAGAGTTCCATACAAGTGTGGAATACGTTAATCATTTATCTGTGAGTGAATAACGATTCAGATGGTTATTCATTGTACAGTTGTTCAATGGAAGCGTTTATTGAAGACTTCCAATAGTGGTAATAACCTTGGAAGATAAAAATATTCTTGTCGTCTGATTTCATTCTTTTCCGATAGAATCGAGGAAAATTCGAGTTAAACCCAAATTTAAAAAAATGGCTCAAAAGACGATGTAACCAACAACATATCTATCACCAACCTGTCCTCAATTGCTAACCTTTTAGAAATTATTGTGAATCGCGTAATAAGGTTGTATGTAGACACATATATCCTTTCGTGCATCTCATACCTGAGCATCGTGTCTCTCATGATAGCCTCTGATGAATCCTTTCCTTCAATCTCTGTGCTCTGCGACTTGAAGTGTAGTTGTTAAGGGTAGTACATTTGCGTATTTCACTTAGTCCAATGCATTGGGATTCTTCCAATTGTGAGTCGTCTTACCACGCCTCCAGTAACCACAAACCTCTCCAAACTGTATCCTTGGCCACGAGCAATGTACCCAAAGAATCGGAGGACTCGTCGAAGGCATAATGTCGACAATACGTCGGTGATTCTTAGTTTTTGGTGTGGTACCATATTTATATATGGTGTGGTACCATATTTATATATGGTGTGGATCCATATTTATATATGGTGTGGATCCATATTTATATATGGTGTAGATCCATATTTATACTCGTATATGGTGTGAATCCATATTTATATATGGTGTGGATCCATATTTATATATGATGTAGATCCATATTTATACTCGTATATGGTGTGGATCCATATTTATATATGGTGTGGATCCATATTTATATATGGTGGGGATCCATATTTATATATGGTGTGGATCCATATTTATATATGGTGTAGATCCATATTTATACTCGTATATGGTGTGGATCCATATTTATATATGGTGTGGATCCATATTTATATATGATGTAGATCCATATTTATACTCGTATATGGTGTGGATCCATATTTATATATGGTGTAGATCCATATTTATATACGGTGTAGATGCATATTTATATATGGTGTGGATCCATATTTATGGATGGTGTGGATCCATATTTATATATGGTGTGGATCCATATTTATATATGGTGTGGATCCATATTTAACATATTAATGAGTAGTATGTTGTCAGAATGTCGCTGATAATTATAGGTAGCTGAAAATCCTACAGGCTGCGAAAACTCATCTTGACTTATAGGGCTGATGGTTATAAAGATTAAATTAAGTTGTATCACACGGACTTCTTTGCAGAAGATCGCCAGTAAAAAACTGCGTTATGATAATAATGGTATGGTTTTTTTCGATTTGAAAGACATATTTTTTAAGCACTATTTTTGTTTAGCTTACTACAGTGAAAATGAATGATAATAGTAGCTTAGAAGCTACTAAACGTAGATTCAAATGTAAAATAGTATAATTAAAAAAAACAGTCCGAAAGTGGCGCTAGCATACTTATTTCATTATTTTGTGTACATGGTACATCTGGAAGGCTTATTGGTTCACAGTAATTTCTTCCAATTAACCAAATAATCTAAGCAGTAATGAATTCTTTGAATTCATAATAGATTTTCTTAAAAAATCGTTTAAATTAATTTAAAAAACAAATATGTGACCAATCTCTTAACACAATAATGGCATTATCAGAGGAAAGGAATTCAAAGGTAAATAAGGATGAAAGAATATTTTTGTAATGTACAATAGTATTCTTTCAATTCTACCTTAAACGTAAATAAGGACATAAAAAGTACACATTTAAGAACTCTTGTAAGTTTGCCCCACATTTATACCAAGTGAAGCGCAAATGAAAATATATTATATGATATGAGGTATGGTGTGTTGGTATGCAAATGAGTCTCTCATCACCTGATTGAAGAGAACGTCTGTAATCTGAAAGGGAAATTTTTCGCGAAGGTTTAAAAGAGAATTGTGATTCCTAAGCCCATAAAATAATATCGACAGGACGTGAAGCCGTTGAAGTTTTTTTCCGAAATTCTGACATGTAGTTGTACTTCCTAAGGTTAAATATGAACTGGAGAGGTCATATCCAACATACCCTTGTTGGCATCCAAATAGCATACGTCACCATAGTCAATTAATTTAAGCATTAGATATTGGGACAATAGTACTCGACTTGAAACAGGTAGAAAATTTATCATCCTATAAAAAGAATCAAAAAACATATAGTTTACGTAACTCGGGGACACAATAATGCTATCGAGTTAAAACTTGAGAACTGTTAGACTACAACCATCCTCATCAAATATTTATCTATACCGGATCTTGGTTGTAGAGGATATAATCCATATTTAAGCAAATAAATTCCAGACGCCTTTAAGTGAGAAAACTCGTGTAAAAATTATACACGCATATTCTGAAATGAGAAAACAAAAAGAAATATACAAATATACATACTCAAAGATTTCCACGGCTGTTTTTCACTTGTCCAAAATGTTTACCGGAGTTGTTTCCGTATTCTGTTAACTTCTATGAAAGCCGACGTTTTAAATGCATTGCAGCCTTCATTCTCATGATATCAAAAAAAATATTTATCGGTTATATTTTTTAACACCGCCTTGAAGATGAAGGCTGCAACATTTTCGAAATTTCGGCCATAATCGAAGTCAACTTCACACGCTTACAATTCCGAAAAACATTTTGAACTAGCAAAAAAATACTTTCACGAAATAATTTTTAAATTCTATTGATTTTTGGACCGTTAGAATGTGCTTCAAGGCGTAGAGAGTCTTTTTGTGTGCCCATTCTAACGGCTCAGCAGTTCGCACATGTTTTTCAACTACTTTTAAACAAACAACTTGAATTTCAAATCTCCGCTTTGGCCTCCACATTTCAAAACACTATTTATTTTCCCTCTAGAGAAGCACTTCACATTTGTTGTTAAAGGCGACGACATTCAAAATGCAAACAACTAACTGTGATGCTAAGCTTCTTATAATATAATGTATGTACGAGTTAATGGCACTGGCACAATATTTAAACTAGACATTTTGTTTATTAAACATATATTTTAAAATATGTTAAATTTTCAAATAACATTTCTAGTACATATCGAATTTCGTAATATTGCCCAGAATTAGTTTCACATTTCTGAGATAGATTTCGTAAGGTTGTAAATTTTCGACGCTAAATTTATTCCAAACGTCCTTAATGTATAATATTTCGTTATTGGTCATTTTGAAAATGGAATAAAATTAAAAGTTTTTGGTGCTTGATATTTTTACCACCGCAAAGGAAAAATGATAGTTTCGGCACTTGTCACAAAGAGAAGGTAGATTTCGTGTATGTTTGAAATAAAAGGTTATTTCCTTTTTTATGTTACTCTGTATATACTACACCAATTTTCTCAAACAATTTTCATCATTATATTGAGAACATTTCAGAAGGTTGTTGAATGAAAACGAAATTACGTTTTTTTATCAAAACATTCAATGGAGCTCCACAAAATATAATACTAATATTAATCTTCAACGCGTGCTCAATGCTGAGCGTTGTGGTTCTCTGCTATATTTAACTTAGTGTAACACCTATCTCCATCCGTCCCAGGTCTGGGTCATGTTGAATGCAGTGTTTAAAAATAACCTTCTGAATTCCTTTATTTGGTTAATTCATCTTATAGCTTACCTTCCTCTCAACTATCCCCATGATAACTAGCTCTTACAGCGTTTTGTTATTCTTTCTAGCAAAATGTCCAAAGTATTTTAAGGTTCTTTTCCTGCATGATGTTGAAAGTCTTTCGGTAAATTTGAATTCTTGGATGATGGAGACATTGGTGCGTCTTGCGGTTCTTAGGATAAAGAGAATCAACCCCAACGACACACCTTTGAGGCCTGTATTATAATATTGTCTATGTTTCCGTTGGATACAGTGCAGGGGAGAAGACTAAAGATATATTTTTCTTCTTCCTGGCACTGTCCCAACTCATTGCCTAGGTAGGCTGTTAGGGTCGGCTCTTCTCGTTCTCAAGCTGTTTATTCTTCGATTCTGGGTGTCGCTTTCATCTAGGACGTTTATCTGCAGGATTTTGGAGCATTGAGTCATCCAGGAATTATTTGGTCTTCCTCTAGACGGCTGTCGAGGAAAATCCACAGATATTGCCTGATTTCCAGTATGGACGGTGGTCTCCATCTTGTGTGCCCGTACGATCTCAGCTGTCGCTCTTCCCGCTTACTATTTATGTCAGTGACTCCCAGGCTACCACGAATGCGTGAACTCTTAATTTTATCTAAGAGAATACTAAAGATAGGACTAGACGATTTGGATTCTTCTGAGTAACGACCGGCTTATCCATATCTTCGTCAGACTTATCATAATATTCTATTAAAATTAAAAAATATATATTTTGCACCGTTTAGAATTTCAATGGTGCTCTAAATCGGTAATCGACCCCACTATTTTTTCAATATATAAAATATATGAAAAAATAAAGTAAGTCATGTGTAGGGATATGAAAGAGGCAGCTACGGTCATTAGATTGGATGCTTCCTCGCGTCAGCATATGTTAACAAAGCATATTTTGAGACCAAGATTCCATTCAGAGTAACCAGCTTTAATAATTTTGAAATGTTCTCATAAGTAAATACATCGTACAATTTATCTGTTCACTCTATTACCTACTGCTACTCTTTTTTACGTGCCATTTTACACACCAATCCGATATGCACATGCTTCCAAGATACTCCCCAACTCGAATATTAAACATTAAAACAATAAGGGGGAAAAAAATTCTAAGGTATAAAAATACATTTCCTTGCAAGGTGCGAAAATATAATGTCGTCCAATTTATAAACATTTAATGTGATATCTTCTAAGATGCAAAAATATTTTATCTTTTGACATGCGAAAATACCAGTATAATGTCTTATGAAGTGCAAAAATATATTTATATCCAAGGTACAAAATATAACGTCTTCTAAGGTGTAAAAATAGAATGTAAGCTACAAAAATACATGGTCTCCTAAGGTGCAAACATTTTAATCTACATCATGCTCATTGTAATGTTTATGCTAAATGACATATTATTTATTGCCCAGGTATTTGAGATAGATTACGTAGACAAAGATTCTTTCTCAATTTTCTCATGTTTTTCAGTTCCCTTGTGAGAAACGAATGAATTTATATTTGCAGACGATATTCTAGTGAATTGTGAATTCTCCGCTTGTATAACGATATTCTAGTGAATTGTGAATTCTCCGCTTGTATTGTATAATTTTGGCATTTGACGTATAGCGTGGTAAAAAATATTTAAGAAGCTTATTATCCTGCCACGTTGCCATGGCGATGTCAGTAACGCGAGGAATTAGCCTTCGTTCTGAAAGAGAGTATTTTTAGTTAAGAATCCTCTCGAAAACTCAAACGGACTCTTTTACAAAAATAATTCTAGATAAAAGGCATTCCAACTTACTTACGAGTATATTTTATAAAGGCAAACCACTCACAATTTTTCACATTTTTTTAACTTTTTTTTTTCGAAAATCTATTTCTTCAAAATAAACTAGGAATCAAAATAGAATTCTTTCATAACACAGATCACCTCAAATGTACCTAAAATATTTATTGTTACATATGACAAGAAATATACACAATTTGCGAAAAAACAACAGGTAATTTGATTTGGACATACAATTTTAATGGATCTGGGTTTGTTGCCTTTCAATTGTCGTATCCCCAGTAAACTAGGCTTTTGCCTGTATCTCACTGAGGATATTTAGCATGAAAAAATAAATCGATACTTCTTCTCGATTTTTGATTACACAAAAAACTAAAACCCCGTTGCACGCTCTCATCAACCTGACAAACAGTGACACTCAACTACAACTGGAAACATCTTGCGAAATACAACTCCTCACACATCATCACTCCAGAAATACCAAAAATATCCATCCCACAATATACCGCACACAACCATAAGAATAAAAATTAAAATTAAAACAAAAAAAAAATAAATACACACACAAATACAAAAACAACCAAAATTAAAACAACAAGAAGAAACCCACACTTACGAGCTCACATAAATCCTTTTCACTCATCATTCATCCTGAAAGCCCAAGTACTCAAAATCCTGTCGCAATAACAACCACGCTCCGATCGACTGTCTAAATGGTTTTGTTACCTTTACCTTTATTGAAGTCGGCACGCCATTGTATGTAATGGGAGCCAAATAAGCATATTGCCTTTGGGCAAAAGAGATTTTAACTCTAGGGATGGTGAACATTTCATTAGTTGCCATGCGTGTCATGTGTGTCTGCTGAGTCTGCATCTTCCCTTCCTCTCGATGGTAGTGCCAGAGAATGGACTTGAGATGTAAATTGGCTATGTTCAGGACCTGATACTCTCTGAAAAGCTCCGCCGTGGGATACCGAGCAGGAAGTTTATTATTTATTTTCACAATCAATATGTACTTGATAAATGTTGAATGCCATGACAACTTTAATGAAAATGAAAAAAAACTTATAAGTAAATCCAGTCCGAACGCCTGAGTGCTAACCACCTAGCTACAACACCGATCAGACAAAAAATATACAATTTTACTATTAATTTGTTTCACTGACTGTCCTTTTTGAGTAGGGCTTCAGATATTGACGTTTGCAACATTTGGAAAAATGTTTTTAAAAAACGCATTAAGAGCTTACTGAGTAATGAGAGTTAGTTGTTTCGGATTAACATTTTTTTTGTTTATATTTATTTCTTATAATTGTATATATTTCTCTTTAAGATTTGTATACACATATATTAGCTTTATAAAATAAGTAAATGAATTATTGAGTGAGAGGTAACGAAGTACTTAAAACATAGAATTTAAATAAAAAACGAAACACAATCAATGTCTAGTTGATAAAACACTTAACTTCCAGTTTTAGGGTTTTCTCCAAAATCCACCAGGGGATGTCATCAAAAATAGTGTTAAAATTCTGTTTTTTTTTTTGTATGTAAGACATTTTTCATATTTCTGTTTGATAATAGATTACATTGTATAATATTTACATCAGCAGTTTGAGCTTCTCATCGGCTAAAATATAAAAATAATATAGACGAAATAAAACAAAAATTCTTGAGCTATCTATGGCGTACAAAAAAGGTGATTACTCAAAATATGCGCACCTTATCGAATTTCTCTGTACAACTATACGAGTAGAAACCTCGAAACATTATTGTATTCTGGCAAGAACTCATTGCGATATTTCTACTGGAAGTTCTTTCAGTTATTTTCTACTAACCCACGATACTAGAAGCACTTAGGTTATATGTTCCCGATAAATATAGCCGCGCAAGAAATCCCCCTCTGTTCTACATACTAACTGACAGAAAACATATCATGGTTTAACAATAATCTTGGTTGGATATTCTTCCTTGTGAATAAACCAACAAATATCAGACGCCCTTTGTATAACAGGAGAAATCCGTGCAAAGCGGTAAATAAAAAATAGTATTTATAATACTATGGAAAAACAATGCAACACAGTCACATTGCATTTTAAAACAATTATGAAATATACGTGTTAAGGATAGAAAAATTATATTGAATCAACAATTGATTTTAATTGGGATGTTTTGTGTTCCAATTCTTGATGATGACCTGAATAAAAATGTCTCAGCGTTAATTTTTCACATTTTTTTTAAAACTGGCCTAAATGGCAAAATGTGCTTATACAATTTTATTGAAAATTGTTTTCCATCGTCTCAAATGAATACTAATATTCTATTGTAGTTTGACGAGCTATTTTAAAATGTGAATTATATTTACTTTTTATTGAGTGAAGATATAATTGTTTATCAATTTTGAATGTTTATTTTTATGTTTTTACAAACATTTTTTACTGTGTACTACATAATTGAATAATTGAATAGGTTTATTAAAAAAATACAAAACTGTGCCGAATAAAACTGTAACGCTTAGGAGAATACATGTAGTGACATTTATTGCGGAATATGGAAATAAGTGATTAGGGATGAATGTAAATTTAAGGTTGGTGTGTTGAGTAAGACAAACAAGTACACTCTGAAATGGTTTGGACATACAAAATAAATTAATAACGAAAGACTAACAAAACACATATTTGGCGCAAATATCAATGGAAAGTGTGGCACAGGAACACCAAGGAAATTATGGAAGGATCAAGTGAATGATGTTTTAAAAGAAAGAAGCGTAAAAAGTCAGTAAAATCGTAGGCGTTGCATGATAAGATGTATGTATCTCAAATAGACCAAGGATATGTGTCGATATGACTGTTTTTCGAAAAAAAAGCGCGATGGTACGTATATACGTATGTTCATTAAATAAAATATTCCAATCAAAATAAGGTCGCTTTGAATATCCAAACAAATACGTACTCGTAAATTGGAAACAAGCAGAAGTCTTAACTTGAATAATGAGTCAGAATGATAATCAAACAACACTGGCATGAAAAAATCAATTCTTAGATCATTGTTGTCTTCAGTTGGTGCAAAACCTCTGTTTTTTTTTAATTGCTATCCAAGTTGAATTTATTAAAGGGATTCGACTTGACAAATTGTGAGGGGCGAGTGGTTTTCTCAAGCCTAATAAGCGAATAAAGCCGAAAATTTATTTAGACGGTTTGTCCTGTTGAGAATACTTGGGGAAAGGGAATAGGGAGATGCCATGGGGAATACCGATTTAACTCCCAAAGATATTTTCCTCTTCCTTTACTACATTCATTACGACCTAATAGATAAAAAGCCTTTTGGTCTTAAGCGAAAAATCTTCTTGTTTATTTTGGAAGAAACATACAGTTCACGTGATACTTAAAAGAAATTGCTCGATTTTTTTTCGTTTCTATGAACAAAGACAAACTTGGTATAGAAAGTGGGTGCTCGAGAAGAATAGCCGGAAATGGGGAGGCTTTCATCCTGCAATGAAACGACAAGCTGAAAATGATGATGATAAGAATGAACAAAGACGCAGATATCACAGATTAAAAAATTTCATAACCATAAAATATAGTCATTCGAATAACTCTCACCGTTTATTTTTGCGTTGGACACAGAACAAAAAACCAAAGAAATCAAAAAAATTAACGTCAAGAAGGGAAAGCTATCATATTAGGAAAAAATATGCCCTGAAACATGTTTAAAAAATGTGTTTTTTTGGTTTATTTAATTGATATATTTTTGAGTTACTGAATACGATTATTTGTACGGAACTTAATCATATTAATAATAATGATGCATCCAAGAAATTATATATTCAACTCATTTTTTTTAAACATCCTAATTTATCCAGTAATATTTAACAGCTGTTATTTTTTCATTAGATTACACAACATAGAATAGGAATAGAAAATTAGGTTTATACAATATATTAAGATATATGACTTGACTGTTTATTTATTTTTTGTTTATCCATTTACATGGCAAGTAATTGAATAAATAAATAATTTATGAAAAACAAAACAAATGACAATAACTAGTAATTTAAAGTCGACACTCACTTTATATAGATCTCGGTGTGTTGCCTTTCATTTGTTGTGTCCCCAGTCAACTAGGTTTTGCCTATATCTTACTGAGGATATATGTTACAAAGACGACCTGTGATTATTTGATATCTCTGTCACAAACTCGCATCAACAGTGATGTACTCGTAATATACGAGTATAAGCAACTAATACAGTCGTATTGCATGGCATTGTACTCAACTGAACATTGAGTAAATTATGCATTCAGAGGTTTAAAGAACTCCAAGTTTAGTGTTTTCATGCATACCGAATCATATTTGGACTAAGTACCTAGATATTGTAGTGCTTAAGATATGTTTGGACAAAGTTGTTTGCCATGTTTTGAGCGCCTACTCTCTAAACAACGCTATATAAGTTGTTCTTTTATTTTATTATTCGTATGCACTTCTGATGCAACGCATATGGAGAATAAATGAGCTTATAATGTGAACTGACAACTGAACATGAGTTATTGCAAGTCAACAATTTATGCTGTGTCGCTAGAGAATGCGTTTATTAGCAACAAGATAAAATTTTATTGTTACAAGAAGTGAAAAGTCTGGAAAAAAATTAATATTTGATTTTTTTGTTTTTAAATAATTGTTTTGTTTCTTTTTGTATTCTTTTACGTAATGGATTTACGAAACTCAGCATTTTTTATCTACTTAACATATATATAAACTATATATATTTCGTATGGATTTTGTTGCATTGAACACGTTTGCGCCCTTGCTGGGATAAATAAATAAATTTTATTATTTGGTATTTATTACAATTTAATTGATTTTGGTATACATCATCACGCCACGTTGACACTATAATCAAATAAAACATACAAAAAGTAAGCAATACAATATTTTACAAACGTTTTAGAGGTTTATTTTTAAATAAGATCGCAAAATAAATCGATTAAACTTTGCAATCATAGCGTTTAAATTTCGTCCCTTTGCAATAGCTCATTAAAAGTACGTTTGAAAATACTTTTCCATAATTTTCGTATACTTTCCACCACGTCTTCGTAATTTACTTTCATATTCAACGGCCTTATTTTCCCAGCAGGGGACCAACAAAGTTATTTACGTATATCTCAGACTTCGTTAGCAAGTCTCTATGATTTATTTTACACGGTGTTTTCGATCATTTGAAAATTACATGAAAGATTAAAATTAAATTGGATAAATGCGTATTTTTTCTTGCCAAACCTTTCAATTTATCCTAACGTTTCGTATATTTGAAACAGCTGTTTTTATTGATTTAATATATGTAAATAAATTATAAATTAAAGCACTTGCAATGCATGGGTGAGCAATGAAAAATTGAAATAAGGTGAAGAATTTTGCTGTTTGAGAAGATTTTCGAGAGATGATAAGATAGGTATATATATTGAAAGGCATGTAAAAAGGTAAATAGCGCACTTATTAGTATTTTTGCTAATAAATGAATAGCAAAATTTAAAAAAAATATGCACAGTGGTGTACTAGTGATAACCTTGATGGCTGATGAAGCCTAGGCATTGAAAGGGAGGGATAATTATGAAATAAATGCTGTGGAAATATATACTCGTACCTTGCGTAAAATACCTAATATTAAATGCTTCAAAAAGTAAAAAAAAGATTGTAATAAGGATAACTATTGTAAGAGATGAATGTTTTTGGTAGAATAAAAAAAAGAGATGATCCGTCCACTATAAAAATATGAGTTGCAAAGGTCTTACGAAACAAATATATACGAATATGTCTCAAATGCACGACAATCGAGGAATAGATAGACCGAGGGAAGAATGGAAGAATATGGTGGGGGAATTTCAACTGAAGGATAGGTAAGAAGTACAAAAACAGAAGGGCATGTATGATGAAATGTTTGACTGTGAACAAGGCGAGATCTGTTTACTTGAATAGAAAGACGTAGAGATCTGTGCTCTCTGTCTATCACAAAAGTGACATAGAGTGATGATATGTAGAAATGTAATATTGGCAATACGATTTTGGTTGAAAAAACTGCATTGATGCTTAAAAAGTGACCTAAAATAATGTGCAACGGCTTAATGACTCAAAGTCTGAAAACGAAAAAAAGTGAAAACCTTTTAAATAGGCACGGCACGTATGCACGACGAAGTGTATGGACATGACAAAATAGGCACGTATGCACGACGAAGTGCATGGACATGACAAAATAGGCACGTATGCACGACGAAGTGTATGGACATGACAGAAGCGAAAGATATGTGGCAGGAAATTACGTGGAGATCTTTGTTCTATGCCTTTCCCAATAAAGACATGGTATAGTATTGATGAAAAATTAAAGTTATGGTACTCAAATTAAAGGGTTAAAATGTTGTAATTTGAAGATGTTGACTCGACCAAATAAATCCAATTCAGAAAGATTGAAGAACCTTTATAATAAGAGGGAGCATGACGAGGTTTATGGACGTGCGAAAAGTAAAAATTGTGTGCCAGGATATACATAAATATTTTTTTTATAACTTGAGTATATTTCGATTTAAAATATTGATAATATTTGAACATTAATCTGTTCAAAACGTTCCTTGACAATATCAAGCTTCAAATGTACATATCCACGAGTGACGTTTGACGTTAGGCAGAATGGCGCCTAGTCACACGCGCGACAGGCGTGACTCTGGCCTTTTGGAAGGACGAGGCACGTTGTCGGCGCAAAAAGGAGCTATCTCCAGGAACATAACAAGGATTAGTGCAGCCCGTGTGAAAATAAATATGTTAACTTCCGTTAAATAAAATGTTGAAACAAAAGAAATAAATAAATATAATGGGTCCTTTATATTCCACTGACATGGAGTTTGGCAAGGAAGAATGAAAATCAAGCTCTGCGTTGTGCAGCAGACCATGAAGAGACGCATGATTGAAACGAAATCTTTTTGTTAACTCTCCTGGTTATGCCTTACTCCTGGAATCCCCGCGACAGCAAAAAAGCCAAGAAGACACCCGAAAACCCACTGGATTCAAAGATGTAATTGGAAAAAAAATTAAAAAAGTTTAAGGTTCTTGATTATGATAAATGCCTTTATTATATTCTCAATTGTCATGAAAACGATTTACTTTTTAAAGGAATTACAATAGAAACAGATGACAAGAAAAAATTCTACGAATATTCAATGAAATAGCAAGAGAGACAAACCTCCATTACTGCCTCTAGAGAAAAGGTAATTTTTTGTGTGTATTGAGGTTGGAAGGAATTCGCTAACATGAATTATTTGCAAAAAATCAGAAAAGGTTTAATCAACAAAAAGTCACCAAAGCCTGAAAGGTTTTTTATTTTATTTCTTTGATAAAGTGATACACACATTTGCTAAACACTATTATACCCATAAACAAATTTCTTACTTAAAAACTAAAACACTAATATTTTTTTCTATATTATAACTATAAACTAACTTTATTTTAATTTCCTAGATTTAATTTTTATATTTATTTCATAATAATCTTGATATTAAATTTCTTATAAATAGTAGAAACATACATACTAACTTATAACTAGATAACAATTCTTACAAGCAATTATTTCAATACTTATTACTTAACACATGTAAGTCCACTCGTTTAGTCTATTTGCAATTCATCACATTCACTCAGACCTTGGTCCTCCCTGCTAATACTTTAAGTGGACTAGACAGGCAATAAACAGATGATGCTTCAGAAGCCTATATTTATAACGGAAAGGTAAGTCGGACTTACCATCGTAAGACCCCAGGGCAGAGATAACTTTACGATGAAAGGTTTTATGTTTGAACATGAAAATACATCACCACATTTGTCTTTGATAACTCAACAAATGTGGTTGAAGTTGGGTTTGGAAATACAAATAACGAAATCGGCTCAAATTTTAGTTCCAACCCCATTTATCGCATAATTTCGAATTCCGAAACAAACAAAATTCAAATGAATTTTGGTTCCAAGCCAATTTATCACATCACTTAAAATTCTGAAACAAACGAAATCCAAACGAATTTGGGTTCCAAACCATAAATGCAAGTAACAACTCCCTAACGATTTTTTGCTTCAATCTACTCGTAATATATCACATAATCTACTAGGTTAGTCAAAAAGTTTTGAAAGCGGAAATGAAAATACATTTTTTTTGGGGGGAAATCACTTTTATTGCTCAGTATAGTCTCCCATAAGATCAATACACTTGGTCCAACGATCTTCCAACTTTGTTGTCCCATCACGGAAGTGTTTTTCGGAAGGCCTGCAAAATACTCCTCTACGACGGCTATAACCTCTTCGCTTGATGAAAAATGCCTTCCACGAAGGAATTTTTTGAAGTGTGAGAACAACCAGAAGTCAGAGGGAGCTAAATCTGGCGAATAGGGTGGATGCTGCAACAATTCGTACCCCAATTCACTGATTTTCGCGATGGTTTTTTGAGCTGTGTGAGCAGGTGCATTGTCTTGATGAAAAATGATTTTTTTCTTCTGCAAACCGGGTCTTTTTTCACAAATTTTTATATCCAACTAGTCCAAAAGGTCACAATAATAATCAGAGTTGATTGTCTTACCAGTTTGGAGATAATCTATCAATAAAATTCCTTTTGCATCCCAAAAAACTGACGCTAACACCTTCTTGGCCGATTTCTGGACACGAACTCGCTTCGGAGCCAAAGTGCCTAGTTCACACCACTCCTTAGCCTCTTGTTTTGATTCAGGATCATGGTGTTTTGAGTCAAAATCCTTTTTATCCTTTCGAAATTGCTCCAAATGTTGCTCAGAAAGTCGCATTCGAACGTGTTTTTGTTGCATTGTTAGCAAATGCGGCACCCATTGTGCACACAGTTTTTTGAAACCCAAAACTTCAGCCAAAATATGCCATGTTTTTCCATGTGAGATGCCTATGGTGTCAGCTATCACATCCACAGTCGATCGATGATCTTCCAAAACCATATACTGTATTTTCGCTATGATTTCTGGTGTTGATGCACTTTTTGGACGTCCTGAGCGTGGATCGTCTTCAACGCTTGTACGGCCACGCTTAAACTCCAAAACCCATCGGTGAACGGTTGGAAATGAAGGAAAAGACTCCTTTAATACTTTCACTATCTTTGCATGGATCTCAGTAGCCGATAAACCTTCCAAAACAAAGAATTTAATCACTGCACGATATTCGGATTTTTCCATTGTTAAAAAATACACTGACACGTCAACTTCAAATGGCTTGTAAACAAAGAATGAATTGACAGATTGAAATGAAATTTTGAGTACGTTCTTATGAAAGATGAAATATTAAAATGGCGTAGAAATTTTGGTTTTTCTACTGCTCCATAGATATCGCTTTCAAAACTTATTGACTAACCTATTATATAAATAAAAATGTAAATATTCTTATATTAAGATCTGTAATCTCCGAAAGTTCTTCACCAATTGCTTTGAAATGTTGACAAAAGGTTGCATTCGTAAACAAAAATATTTATATATTTTTATTTATATACAGGTGTATATATTGTAAAAAAGTTTATAAATCAGAAAAAATAACGTTTGCGCCTCCTGCAGCGACAAACTCAAACTAAACTTGACAGTTATGTCACATAGCATTTTCGACGTTTCGGAATCAATATTAAATAATTAAATCTATATAAATAAAATATTAAATAAATAAATATTAAATGTTTAATAATAAATAATTAAATAATACATTTTAAATTTTCAAATATGTTTATTGAAAAGTAGCGACATCAGCGCCAATTGCTGACGTAAAAATATACAACGTTTTTTCTGCCATTTTGTATTTTGACAGCGTCGTTTGTGTTGCGTATAAAAGAAAACGTTATATATTTGAATTAAATTTTAATAAAAAATAGTTTTTTTGTGATAAAATTGACTTCAGTGATTGTGGTAAGTTGTTGGGATTATATTTAGGTTAAAAATAATTTTAGTTGGATGTATTTCGGTATTATATGGGGGTGACGTTGGAAGAGTTACCCTTCCATGACGTTAGATATGACAATAGTCTTACGCTGAAAACAAATATCTTCCAGCTGATCAAGAATCGGTAATCGAAGAATTGGATCCGAATGACAACCAAGAAATGGAAGTTGATGAAGATGGTGAGCAATTAGAGGATTTAAGAGAAAATATTGAAGACGATTCTGATTCGTCAGATTCCTTATGCCTGTCAATAGATTTAGTTAGCTCCTAAATCACGTACATCTGAATGAAAATTCCCTTCAACTTGAAAGAAATTTACCAGACTTTGAGAAGTGATATAAAGTGCGACCATTTCTAAATGAATTATCAAAAAAAATCTAAAATATTTAAAACCAGATCAGTTTTTGGCTAACGATGAATCAATGATTAGATTCAAAGGCTGATAGTGGCTGAAAGAGGCCAGTAGGAATATCAAAAGTATCTTTTTTATATAGAATTTAATTTTATCTCTATTTTTATATTTCAAAATCTATCAAATCGTATGTAGAAATAGAGATTTTTTTAAATTAATTAGTTACACTTGTGTCTTCTCTTAACATTAAATTTCTTACAATCAAATCGTATGTAGAAATGGAGATTTTTTTTAATTAGTTTGATATTCATCCGTTTGAATCGGACCAAGCTTCGCTCTGAAGAATACGTTCATTTGCGAGATGCAGTTGTAAATTACGGTAATAGAACTAACGTTGGAAGACTATAACTTCTACAATTTAGTGATGTCAAAAGAAGAATTGGTTCAAAAACTATTTCCCTGTATTCAAATCAATTATAAGAATCACGATTGGCTGAGTGAACGAGCTATTCTTGACGCCAAGAACAAAGACGTCTACGAACTTACCAATATTATTCAGTTCCTTTTTTTAATGTTTCGCAATTTTATATGTTTTTGTTATAACTTTCTTTCTTCTTTTTCAGTGCAATCGATGTTTCATTTGAATTCAAATCATATCGTGAATTGACCTCTTGAAGTGACGCAATCGGTGAGCAATGAACGCGACAGACTGAGAGTGGCTGAAAAACATCAAAAATATTGTATACCCATAAGCATTGTGAAATTAAACATATTAGAAACGTGTGCTTTCTCTTTTCTTTCTTTTTCATTTAACCAGACTGAGCCACAGCAACGCGTAGCCGGGTACAGCTCGTTTGAAATAAATTTCGTCCCAAGCAAATTTATCATATAATCATCAACATCAAAATCAAAACGAATGTTTGTTTCAAGCCTACATAATTGTTAATATCAAAATTCCGACGAATATTGTTCCAAGCAAATATATTGTTTATATTTCGTATGGCGCAATATGCGAAACTTTTCAAGCTTCCATCATTTCCATGTCCGCATGTCTGTCTTCTTCTTTATTTAACAAAATTTTCTTTTGCTCCGGTTTATAAACTCGCACGTAATTAAGATACGGCCCTGGCTGGGACGCACACATGACGTCACGTACAACAAGGTCCCTTTCATCTCACCCTGGCCCCATAATGTGCCCATTCAAATTATCCGGATTTGGCATGTAACTGAGTTTTATGTGAATAGAAGTCGGTTTCGCAAAAGGATATTCGTCCAAGTGTTCGTTTACGTTTGGATAGAATTCGATAGCTTTTGTAAGGTCAGCTAGGTCGATATGTAAAAGGTGTCAGGTTTTTCGAGAATGGAAAAAGGTCATGATTTTTTCAATATTTTCTAATCCAATTGGAATGTGTTACTCGTATATTATGGGAAGTTGTGTTATGTAAACTGTGTATAAACCGATTTAAATTATGTGAAAAAACAATAAAAGTACTTTAAAGTACATGCAAACTTTCCTATCACAGCATTCTTCCTTCACTTCATCGATATCAGTTCATCTTCTCATACAGTTCCATCTGACTTATCTTACTTCTAACCTTGCATTATTTTGAAATTTCATATAGTGAACAAACATAAAAAAAATTCCAAGCGTATAACATAAAACATCAGACCTGTTTGAAGTTATTTCGTCTTCGTTATAATTGAACTAAAAGGATGGTTTATAAATTACCTTTTATGTTAAATATTACTACAGATTATTTTCCTAACCCGAAATTTATTAAAACTACGAGAATGTTTGTATATTATGCATTGTATGTTTTATGTATTTTAAAATACATTTGGTGATTAAAATAGTAATGGGGAGAAGGTGTAGGCTGAAAGAATAGATATACACATCTTTCTACCCATTAACACAGAATTTTCTTCGTTCACATCCATACATTTTACCAAACACATTTTTTTCTTTCATTAGTCCCACATTTTCTTCAAATGAAATGTCTCCAAAAATGTCATGCTTTCTTATTCTACCTGTATCTAACTTTTTTTGCACCCAAGACATATTCTTTTGTTTTCTTATAGTATTTTGCAATTCAACTTTCAACAACCGTATCAAGATTTATTTTTTTAAAATGTTAGTATCTAGAGAATAGTTTTCACTTATCCAATCATTCACATTTCTATCAAGCATTCTTCACAAGACATACATTAATTCCATTCTTGTTCAATGTTGAAGCTTCGTTTCCATTCATCAAAGTGGCCACAAACATATGTTACTACAACGCATTATAATTTTGAAAATTTTACCATTTAAATAATGACCTTGTGATCTTGTATCCGAGTGCAACACGCCTTTTATTTATATTTTTTTTAATTATTGATCTTGTAGTAATGTACTATATATTCTCAGTTTTGTATGAAAATAATGTATTACAACCCTGCAAACTTCAGGGTGTACTCATTGTTTCTCAGTTGGTGTAAATATGTCAGCCCAGTATGAAATTGGTCTGCCTGCAGGATATATTGCATTAAACGATACGTGTTACCTAATTATTGGATGTCTCAGACAAAATTTAATGAAGAATGTTTGCATTCTTGCTGGAATATCTCTCGCAGATATCCGCTGCAATATTGCATGCATGAGTGAAAAACACGAACAGCTTAGTGATTCCAAATACCTTATGTACGGCCAAATATCAAAACAGCTAAGACTGAAGTCTCGCAGGAATTTCATGATTACTCACGACCCTCTCAAAAGTTTTTCGTATAGTGAACCTTGGAGAGCTGCAACTAAATTGATTCTTGGAGAGCTGAAACTGAATGTTTGTGTCCATGGATGCAACAGTCGGAGTGCCGATGCACACCACCTGCCATAGGTCTTATGGAGATCTATTAATCGCCTACGTACCCAAGTGATTAGATCAAAAGAAAATCTCAGATCGAGGATTACTACAAAGGATCACACAGTATGTATGTGTGGTGACATTCACTCGATATCACACCTGATTACTTGTCCACTTTGCCCCATTAGTAACTGGAAAGAAGACCTGCTAACGGTAAATTCCAATCTTCACCACGGTCGCATCTTTTTGGCTTGATACGAAATAGACCTGGTGTATTTTAGAAATTAGCGTTATCGAGTTTTCATTACCTTTAAGACAATGTCTGAAATCAGATAAAAGTAAGAAAGGTAGATAAATGTTATTGAAATAAGAGCGTTACGTAGAATGCGTGGAAAACAATCTAGGGCATAATAAAGATTGAATAGATTAGGAAAAACATGTGAATTGAAAGGAGGGGTAGAGTTTATGATGAATAAATAAACATTTTGAAAATTAGTAGTTAAGAAGTTACTGAAAGTTTGAAAAGATCTAGAAAAATACGACGCGACCAATTGAATTAAATTTTGAAAGACGGAAGAGTGAAAACTTGTTTAATAAGAGAGTATGCATTAAGAGGTGTATGGTTGTGTCAGCAGCGCGAAAAATGTGTACCAAGGTAGAATGAAATGAAGATCTGTTATCTGTGTCTACCCCAAAAAGCACATGGCGTGATGGTGACGAAGGTGATGAAAACTTAAAGCAGCTGTACCTACATCAAAATATTAAAATTTAACGGGGGGGGGAAATCTTTTATCTCAACAGTTTTCAACTTTAACAAAGTGTCATTACGTCAAAAATATCGACATATATCATCAAATTACAGAACGATAAGTTCAAGCGGCCCGACTCCTCCCCGAAAATCCTACGCTCATAAAACATCTCCATTAGGTTTCTTGCGATAGGCGGCATTTATCTATTTGTCTGGCAGAGTTAAAGTATTTTTACATCATTTGGTTTGGTAATAATATTCTCTTCATTTGTATTCATATATTCAACATTCTTTATTATATTTCAAAACTTTTTCGTTCCCCTTCCAAATATCAGCAATACAAACCTATTCCAGAATTCACTGCATTATTTTTTATGTTATGCCTCGATCGATTATTTTTTAATTAGCTTTATTTTATGCATTCTGAATTTCATTGAAAAAATATTAAAATTCAAGTTATACTTTTCATACAAAAACTTCTTTTTTTTCATTGATTTAAAGACGTATAACTCTTCATATAAATTTATAGCATTTTTTTATTTCAAATGTGTATTTATTTAAATTATTCTACATAATACATGCTTATATAATTTGTCTCTTTAGGCCCATTTTCTGGTATGAGATTGGCAAAAAAATCGCATAACAACGATCCAACAAGTATGAAATATAGCGATTCGAGAGATTTAACCACTTTCAGCTAAAAAATATTAGACATAATTTCATTGAAACACCAAAAAGCTGGACGGACATATTTATTGTCAAAATGTTACGAAAACATCAATGCTATTGTCACCGTGCCGCGGCACAACAAATATTAAATTAATCAACTCATATGTTATAAACCTTTTAAATTATCACTTTCCTATAAGAAGTATTTTTCCATAATAATGTATAAAGTTGGATCTCAACAGCGCCGCTCTTCATTAATCTTGACCTCCGACCAATTCTACCAGTTCATCCTCAGTCTCTCCTCACACATCGGCTCAATCTACAATTCCTGGGGCGATCTGCTGGTATTTTTTTCTCTAGGATTGTTTTGTAAATTATTTTAACAAATTCTTGTGTCTGGCATTAATGGAATATGCACCAGCCATATTATTACTAAATATTAAAAGTAATAATTTTATTTCAACCAGTGTGTATGTTAGAATGGTGCAATGTAACACATGTCATAATTCAACATAATAGAGCAATGATACTACTAAGGTTCAAAAGATTCCGACCAAACAATTTAGAGCACGCATAGAAAGACATCACGAGCATGTATGGAAAAAAAACTTGATAACGCGATATTCGACTTTTTACGTTTCGGAATTAAACGAAACAACACGTCTTCTATTGACTCTAGTTGACATACTACTTAGAAAAATGTATCATCATTTAATTGGTATCGGTCATTACACTTAGTTATGGTATTGTCGTCACATTTCTTACTTGTTTAGGGCGAAAAATTTTGAATCTATGCGATAGTATAACAAAAAAAATTGTAATGTAACAACTGAAAAATAACATTAATCATATTCGAAAAAAAAAAATCAGAATAATAAATTGGTAAAATTTTGGTTTTCTCCTTTTTATGTTGGTAACAGTAATAATATGGGAGCCGAAGAAATGGTGTAAAGCTGCATCCACTGGAAACATGCGTCGTCTAAATGTTCGAGCATAACAGAAAACTGAAGAAAGTAACTAAAAATAATGTGAATAAGCGACTGATGTGTTAAGGAGAATTAAAAAGAACACTGGGTAGTTTGAGCAGTTTATTTTATTTTTATTCATTTGTTTTACACATGACAAGAAATATACATAATTTGCTAAAAAAAACAACAGGTAACTTAATTCAGACACACAATTTTAATGGATCTGGGATTGTTGCTTTTCGTTTGTCGTGTCCCCAGTAAACTAGGTTTTTGCCTGTATCTCACTGAGGACATATAGCATGAAAAAATAAATCAATACTTCTTTCCGATTTTTGATTACATAAAACCCCGTTGCACATTCTCATCAACCTGACAAACAATGACACTCGATTACATATGCATACATCACGCGAAATCAAACCCCTCACACTTCATCACTTCAGACAGACCAAAACGTTCATCCCACAATATACCGCAGATAATCATAAAAAAAATAACAAAAAATACCACATTCAAGAGCTCACACAAACCTTTGCTACAAGTCATGCCTCTTGCAAGCCCAAGTATTCAAACTCCTGTCGCAATAAAAACCACGCTTCGATTGACTGCCTGTTTGTTTTCCTCATTTTGCCTTTATTGAATTCTATAGAAAGAATATATGATGGAAGAGTAACGAAACAAATCTAAAAAGTATGCATGATTGAGAGAGAGTCTGCTTTTATGGCTCAAAGTGCCGACGTTTCGAGAACATTGCAGCTCCCATATTTTAAGGCTTGTTTATTATCAATTTCTCTGTCTTTTGAGAATCGATATGAATTCCGTTTGGCCTTAAGCAGATTTTCAACCATAACTTGAGTGCCAGAATTATTTTTTATCATAAATTATAATAACAATGAAAGTCTGAGAGCCTTTGCATTCCATAAAACTTTCATTATATGCAGTAAAACCTAACGGGCTTATTGTCAAGTGGCACTGTCTTCCAACCAACAGATATACGAGTATGTCCAAGAGGCCGTTAATAACAATCGGACTGGAACCCTTTTAAACAAATGAGGAGCAAAGAAAACCGAGCCCGCAACCCCTTGGCTGGAAGACAAGCTTCGTTCCAACTCAACTTTAGGATATTTCGGGATTGTGTAAAGAGCTATGTTTGTCGTGATAGAAAACTATGGAGGTCGATACAAAAATGACATGATTCCTTGTATTACCTCTTTTTTTATTCTTTTTTCAATTGATCTTATTTTTAATTTAGTTTAAAAAACCTTTAACCGAATCGATTCAGCACACCCTTTTCCAACGATAGACACACACAGGGTTATGCTTTTCACTCCATGTGCGCATGTTGACTGGGAAACGTTAAAGGAAAAATATTGTCGCTGTAAATCACTGAACGGAAATCCTTAAACGACTCGTCACTTCCGGCCTAAAAAGCCAGGGTGTATCTAAATACCAAGATTGTAAAAAATAGCCCGTAGAAATATTTAAGCGGACAGAAAAATATCATAAAACTTATTACTCTCGCGCCATATTTTCGACGTGAAGAAAACTGAGAAATTTATTAGATTTTCAAGCAGAGATTTGATTTATCTTGAGACAAAAGACGTAGGAAGTTTTTTTGTTCGATTCGGCAAAATTGTAATTTTTACTAAAGGAGTTGAAATTAAAAAGGTTATTACTATTTCATCTCGAGATTTTGTATAAAAAATAAAGTGATTCGGTTATGAATTTGTAAAAAAGATAAAATATGCAACTTTTTTATTAATTTCTAGATAGAACACATCTCCATTATTTTATATCCAAGGACAAAACTCCATTATTTTATATCCAAGGACAAAACTCCATTATTTTATATCCAAGGACAAAACTTTTACCTCCTTCACATCCATAACTTTATCATATTCAATATTTCAGCTTTAATCCTTCTCACAAAATCTGATCCTCTTCATCCAATCAGTTTTTCAGTCTACCTTTTCGATGCACACCTTACATATCTGACTTGTACACTCGATTAGCCATTATTTCGTCATTTATTTTCTCTACATGTCTTACAACCATTTAAATGCTCGTTTCTTCGTCTTTCTTTAAACACCCATCTTGTGCATGCATTCGTGTCTGATGTATTTATTCCTCCTTCTTATGTTTATTGATAATATGTTTTCTTAGATGACTCGTCTTCACTGGATTAATTACCAGAAACTCGTTTACGTAATCTTCAGTTACATGTATTAGAAAAATTCAATATATGGACAATTCGTCCCTTATCTTGTTTTAGTTATACCTTTAAGTTTTTTCAGTGGCTGAAATCCCTATGATAAATATGTAAATTCATAAACATATACCACGCAAATTGCAATTCGAGTAAATCCCAAAAATGATTTCATGGAATATCTGCACATTTTTCATATCTATCTGCATAAAACTTTGGACAGTGGCACACAAAATAACAACTGTTTTTTCAACTGAAACTTTACAAAGGAATGATTTTGTTGATAATAGCCTAGTAAACCAAATAAACTCCTTGCAGTGGTAATACGGGGGAACGGAACTTAAAATATATGTATTGATTTTTATTTTAATAATAATCTTGTTTGTAGCTTGCCCGACAGTATGTAAGTTATTTTAAGGCTTCACTGAAAATATTGATTTTTAAGAGATGTTTGCAATGCAGAGGGGGTGCCTTTGAAGTATTACAAGGTCCCTGGACGGATTTCGAAGCATTATTCAATTCTTCATTAATATTCAGATACAACTAAACACAACTCTCCTCTTTGAGAAATGTGTGTGACTGAAGACAATACAACCATTTTTATCACTATGCCAATTTCAAAGCACGACTACCAATTATTTGTTTAGTCATAGTGAAAATTATTCTTCACTTATTAACAGTTAAAAAAATTAAGCCATACTTAATTTGACAGACATAGTAAGAGAAACAAACATCACAACAAAAATGCAACAGTTTAGTCAATTTTAATTTGAAATTACCATAAATTTTTATTTCAAATATGAAAATCTTCATCTCAATGTATTTATTTCGTATTGAAATTTATTTGACGACCTCCGTGGCCTGGTGGTAAAACACTTGTCTGCCGATTAATTAAGAATTACTGGTATAGAAACAATACTTGCGGTTCGTCATTGCACGTATTTTTAATACTACCACACATGACGAGGCAACAATACTCGCACACGTCTAGCGCATGGCTCTTTTTACAAGACTAAGACTTTGATTGGGTATAATGGGAAATCGAACTCTAAATGTGTCTTACCATTTGGGAAAAAAACAACTCAAATAAGGAACTCTTGAAGATCTCTATGGCATATTTTTTTTTAAAAAGTATTTTTATCAAAATTGTTAAAACTGGTAAAAATATCAAATAGTATTGATTGAAATTTTTATTTCAAATATGAAAATATTCATCTCAATGTATTTATTTCGTTTTGAAATTTATTTGACGCCCTCCGTGGCCTGGTGGTAAGACACTTGTCTGCTGATCCGGAGATTGCGGGTTCGATCCCCACTGGAACCCAGTTTTTTTTTTCAATAGGATTCCAGTCTGGTTTTCACTTAGGGCCTATAAAACAGCTTTCTGGTTGGCTGGAAGAGATTGTCACATGGCAATAAACTCGCCAGGTTAAAAAAAAAAGATATGGGTACATTCTAAGTAAAGAACATCAACGTCATCGACGAAAAGTGGTGATGGATATTAAACCATTGATTTTACTATACTATTGAACTATTATACAATATATTATACTTTCGTTGTGTATAGTACAACCTTGCAGTTTTATTGTCATGTGCCGATCTCTTCTAACCAACCATAAAAATGGTAAACAAGCCTGAATTGTCTTCGATCCCATCAATAAAATATTTGGGTTAAGAATTACTGGTATAGACACAATATTTGCGGTTCGTCATTGCACGTATTTTTAATAGTACCACACATGACGAGGCAATAATACTCGCACACGTCTAGCGCATGGCTCTTTTTACAAGACTGAGACTCATTGTTTGGGTATAATGGGAAATCGAACTCAAAACTACGTGTCTTACCAATTGGGAAAAAATAACTCAAATTAGGAACTCTTGAAGATCTCCATGGCATATTTTTCTTTAAAAAGTATTTTTATCAAAATTGTTAAAACTGGTAAAAATATCAAAAAGTATTTATTGAAATTTTTATTTCAAATATGAAAATCTTCATCTAAATGTATTTATTTCGTATTGAAATTTATTTGATTTCCGATTAAGACCCCAATAAAATTGCTTTAGTACTAAGCAGACCGTACATTTTGAGTTATTACTCCGCAAGAAGTTTGAACTTTGTCATTTGAACGCAAAATAGGATTTTCGGCAAAATATCATCATATTACAACAAACCTCACCCAAGTGTATTATATTACAGAAAAAAGTATAAGTCTTTTTTCGGAAGGCTATTAAATTCCAAATCCTCTTTTTGTACACAAAAAAGAAACATCCGCAAAAATTATAAGGTTTGGACGTCATTTTTATTTCCGACTTTCAATTAAAGCTTCGTAGGTTTTTGTTTAAGTTTTGTCATGTTTTTTTTATATTAATATAAATAAATTAATAAAATCACATTTGAATGAAAAAAGCTAAGCTCATTACGCCATGCAAAGAACAACCTTGATTGTTACAGTTTTTAGCGAAAATTTAGTATTTTTCTTCTTCCCAGTGTCATGTCAGGTCCCCCCAACGTTGAATATCTCTTGAGAGTAGACATCTTTGTCCCCGGCAGCCCGAAAAATATCTCCAACGCCACTTATGCCAGTCCAATCACGTTTATTGCGGAGCCAGGAGATTTGCCTCCTGCCAACACCTCTGCCTTCTATTTTGCCTTGGATGATCAGGTGCAGTAATTTTTACTTTGCTCCTTTAAGTAAATGACTCAAGTAGGACACCTTTCGGATTTTAATATTAGTCAGCAACTCTCTATCAACTTTGGCTCTTTGAAGAACCCTTGTGTTGCTGACTATATCCGTCCAGGATATCCGTAGCATTCTCCAGTGCATCCACATTTCGAATGCTTCCAGTTGGTTCATACTACTAATTTTGAAAGTCCATGATTCCACTCCATGCAATACTGTCTACCTATTGGTAAGAACCAATACACAACTATGTTTTCGTTATGATGACATGAATATTTCTGTTTAACCGCAAGTTTTCTTTTTGAGATTATGTTTCTATCGTGTTTAACTAATGTCAGTGCAGTGTATTAGGGAAGGCAAAATCATGCTAATATTACCATCGGTTGAATATTTTTACAAACAAATTCTATGTTATGTAGGGTCAAACGGACACCGTGTTTAAGGGGCAAACGGACCTTGTATGAATTACTCCCCGTTTTTTGTAGATCATGGTGCGTAATCGTGAAAGGACATCTAAACTATATAACTGGAGTGAAGAGTCAATGTCTCTGGCAGTAAAAGCTGTCAAAATTGACAAAATTGGTATTGGCATTGGATGGGCATGGATCCTATTATTCAGATCCCGACAAAAAAGCTTTCGAAAATAAAGTGCACCTTCTTTGCTTGCCACCACATAGTGCTCATAAATTACAACCCCTTGATGTTTCGTTTTTTGCCTCATTGACATTCAATACAACGAAAGTTGCCGTGTACGAGTACATTTACGTCGTTATCCAACAAGTGGAATAACCTACATTTAGATCTCTACTTCAAGAAGTATGGAATCAGGCGGCAACCGTTGGTAATGCTATCAACGGCTTCAAAAACTTCAAGAAGAGGGCGGAAAAGAACTATGTCCAGAATCTTAGCCCCCAGGAAATTTATTTCTGAGCTAAATGCTAAGAAGCTACTCCATAATGTGAAAAAAATTAAAAAGGAAAAAAAAGCAATACTAAATTTTAGAAGAAAACTGAGAATCGTGGTTCTTGTAATGATGTTTATAAAGAAGGGGAAAATTGGGTTCAGTGCCTTGAGTGTAATGTCTGGTATCACGTTGCATGTGATTTAAATGGAGAAGACCCTGTATTCAGATGTGTACGATGTTATATTGAAGATAGTGATTAGGTGTCCGTATGCCCCTTTGTACGAGGGCAGAAGGACACTACTTGGATTACTCGTTTCTTATTTGTTTCATGCAAAGGTTCTTTTTTTAAATGCATCCATTTATTTAATCAAGTGTTTGTTTAATCGTTCTGCATATTTTTTTTCGTTTTGTACTTCTGTACTTTTTCACATTTTATGTTAAGCGTGTCCGTTTGCCCCAGGTTTACCCTATGCAATGACGAATCGTGAGATCCATGCCTATAATAGTGATTATCTACTTTAAAGCTCGATTACTTAGGTATGATGGCATGAGGTGTCATAATATCGGTCATGTCACTCACTAGCGTTCGTTGTGAAGAAATTTTGTTTATAAAAGTATATTTACAATGAATCTGTTGTAAATTTTTAAGGAAAACATGTATTTATCGATCGATAAATATATCTATAACGACATATATTGTTTTTTTTATAAATGTTTTCGTTGAATTACATCATGTTATCCTCGTAATACTGACTACTGCATTTAGTTAACAGCATCTTGTTTGATGTATTAAAGTTTGCATTAATGCTCTTGGGCACTAAACAGTTCTTGTAAAGCGCCCCTTTGAGTCATTTCAAAAATATAATAAAAAAACAGATGAAAAGCGTTAAAACTATAACTGACAACGCAAATTTGTACATAGTCATATGTGGGTTGTAAAAACAAATATGGCTGTCGAATTTCGTACTGAGTTGTTAGCTAAAGAACACGCAATGAGCGTTTAAATGAAAATTTGAAATTCATGTTGATTTTGAAAAGATATTTTTGGGAAAAAAATACTGTCATGTTTCCAATTTGTGTTTCTTTTTTTTTTGTTGATTCAAACATATTGTTCTGAAAATTATAAGATTTATCACCTTACTTAAGGGGTTTTAATTATAACCATTAAAATGTTACGAACTCAGCACAATTTAAAATAAATTCAACTGAAATTGTTAATTCAATTAAAGATATCAAAACTTTACCAAAAATACATGATAAAGAAAAAAACCTATCGACATGTCTGGAAACTAAAATAAATAAATAAAGATATTTTTATGAAGGTTATTTAAACATGCAGAAAATCTTAATGACGCTTACCTATAAAATCGCTTAGTTTGATGAGGCAGTCTGAACATCATGTCCATAAATATTTGATAAAACTGTTTCACTAAGAAGAACCAGTTTGTTCATCGAGTCAAAAAAAAACTATTAACTTACGTCCATCAGTACACACTGGAGAACTTACATTTTAATATTTTTTACACTTCTACAATACTCAAATCTATCCTTAAGACACTCAAAATACATAACGAAACGTATTCCTCAAAAAATTAAAAACTATTTAGTATAAATAATTTTCACTTTTGTCATTTTGATTTTTGAAAACTATAAACCATAGCAACTTTTCGTGGGGTAATTATGAACCATATACCTCACGAGATTATTGTACAACGCACCTTTTCGAGCATATTTTGAAAACCAGTTATAACAATTGTTTCGTAAAAAAACAGATATTTAAAACTGCGAGTTGTTTTACCGTAAATTTCAACAATAATTTAGATATGGTGCAATTATTGTGTTATACTCGTACCATATACCAATTTAGAAGAATTTCGATATAATTTATTTCAGATTCTAATGGAAAATTAAAACTGTTTGCAATAATATATTAAATTTTTTTTAAATTGTAAATTGCCAGTAATATATTATATTTTTTAAACATCGTAAATGTTTATCTCGAAATATCCCCAAATATAAAAAAAAAGTTAATAAAAATTACGTAACGAAAGTTTTACTCATTAATTATATTTAATTTATAAGTATTAATTTTTCTTTTTGTATTTGTAAAAAATAAATTAGTTTGTACCCCTTAATTGAGTAACAAAAGTTTTTATTTGTAACAAATAAAATGTCATTTTGTATAAGGGATTTCTATATTAACTCTACTATATGCATTCATTTATGAAAGAGTAAAAAAACCTTCTTTTTTTAAATCTTGTTTACATTATACACGTCAACTCTGATAATTTGATGTTTCAAAATCATAAAATAAACTGCTCGGACATCTGTTTTAGTGGCGTCTAAAGGCGGCGCACACTTAATTAATTGTGTCAGAAACATAAAAACTTTCTGGATTGTGGTAGATGGCCTTTTAAGGAATAGTACTTTTTTTGCATTAATAGTTTACTTTTTAACCAATTAGCTTTTATTGGTCACGTCCACAGAGTACACGACCAGAAGATGGTTAGGAACCAGATCTCTTAGTTAGCGAAAAATTAGACTCCATTCTTTCCCTGAAGACTAAATAGAACTGCATAATTATGTGAGCTTAAGTTTATAAAAGCTATTTTATATTAAGATAAAAGGTGAATTCGTTTTGAAACAGTAATTTAAATGACAACACAAAATGCGCGTTATTAGCTAAGGGCCTATTTTAAGAAGACCTACGGTGCTCCATATTTCCTTGTACAACGTACAATTAACTGCATAAAACATTTTTTAAGAAAAAACATTAAATGATACTTTAACAAAAGCAATTGTTAAAGTATCATATAATGTTTCAATATTAATATGTTTAACAATTGTTTAAATATAAATATTTTTTAATCAAAATAATATATTTAAACTAATTACAGTTCAATTTTAAAACAATTGTCTTTTTTCATTCAGTTATCAACTCGTTATTATTCATTTACCATAGACACTTTATCGTAATCTTCTTAGCAGATTCGTGTCAATTTCGGGTTGAAAGTGTAAAACGTTATTTAAAAAAAAGAGTAAGTCATACTTACGACACCAAAAAAGCAAAAAACTTTAATATTTACGAACAAACAAAAAACCGGGAACGGAGAAGGAAGATTATTTATAGAGAAATAAATTTTGTCATTGAAGAAAGGTGTAATATTTTTAAGTTGCTGTTCGAAGTAAGCTAACCAGGGTGAGGAAGACTGGTTTCATTAGTAAAACGAACTGTAATATCTTAATTTAAACTAATTAATATAATTTAATTATTAATGACAATTAAGAAATAAATATGTAGTCGCTTTAAAACGACAATTATTATTTCGCGGTTTTTCTCACGTTCAATATATATATATTTTTTTCTTTTTTCAACAGAATCAAATATTTCTTAGCAAAAAGCGCCAGCGTTGCCTTGAATTTATGTGAGATGAGCCTCGATATGTTTATACAACATATTTTTCTTATTCAGTGGAAAAATGGCCTCCATAAATATTCTCTTATTTGAATGCTTAATTTATCAGACATATTATTTTTCCATTTGGACAAGCACTTTCAAAGCAAAGGAATATACACATATAAATTTACCCATCTGCCCGAGAGCTTTTTTTCGCCAAAAATAATCCTGGTTTATCTACTTTATTTGGAATCGTTTTATTTTTAGGCATTTTTCGAAATTCTTTCTATTTGTTTTTCTATTAAATTACATATTTATTTTGCAGAGTTAAAAAAGCAACTTTCAAAATTTTATTTTTTCATTCCTAAAAATGTAAAAGCAATGTGTTTTTTATTTCATTTATAAATATGGTTTTTATTTCTTATTCAGTGAGATTTATAATAAATTATAATTTATCGGTAAACTGTATGATTGAGATGGTTAGTCAATAAAACATACATCATTTAACAGTAGGAAATATACCAAGTTTAAAAAATCCCGTGGAAAAACAAAAGATTTATTTTTCAATATCGAGATACTCGTACGTGATTGTCAACTTATTTATTCAATTTATACTTTTTTCAATAGTGATACTTAAAAATAAAATAAAAACGAGAATTAGTGGCACTGAATACAAAGTCTTGGTAATCGGAAAATATGGATGGGAAATGAATATAGTTTAAAACTAGTGCATTAATCAGAATTTAAAAAAAAAGTAATTTTTGATGGTCTAGGCAGGTGGCTGAAGAAAAACTTATAAATTTATAATTCAAATAGGAGTGAGAGTCGTGGTAGAGAATGGTTGAGAAGAATGTGATATGACCATTTGAATGAGGTATTGAAGGAAGGAAAGGTAAAAAGGTAAGAGACACTGATGGAACTTTATGAAAACGTGTATGAGTATGGAAAAGGCGAAGGAAGTATGCAGTAATATGAAAATTTAAAATTCTGTTATCTCGGCCTATTCCAACAAGGAAATGGCTTGATAGTAACATATATTTATATTTTCACACTAATTTTAATCCTTTAATACAAACTTCACTCGAAGAAACTCAAGATCGATATTATAAAGTGATAGAAAAATAAATACTACATTTAACGTTTATTATTATTAAAACAAATAAAAAATTAATATGGACTTTATTTACAAGAAAAAGGAAAAATAAATACGTGACCTGAAGCTGAAGAATTATAAAATGTCTCAAGGTTTTCAAATTATAACTCATTGAAGTATTCATCTTACATCATAATGGATATTATAATCTTGATGTCTGTCCAAACAGGGGAGGCAGAATTAATAGTGCCTTTAAGACACATATTTCTTATTAATAATTGACATCTAAATTTTTAAATCCTTACATTCAGACCGTATTCAACCTGTTTTTTATATGTTTGCTTTAGTGCTTCCATTTATTAGTTAAAAAACAGCGTTTGTGAGCTGATTTTTTTATTATGAATCAGTGTTTCTAAAGACATTTATAAATAAATTATAATAGTTATAATTAGAGCATAAGCATTATGGAGGTTTCAAGGCATTGTAATTTGTTTCATCAAATACTATTTATTCCACTTTTTGGTGGAATACAAAGAGGAATAAACATTGTTTCATAAAACAAATTACGATGACATTTATATAATAGTTTTGCTTGTTGTTATATGAATATTTTGTCAACCAGCAAAATTCAAATCAAACCATCGAAAACACGTTTTGAAAATCATGTAGTCTCCATCGCCAGGACGATGCCAATAAACATTACCGAATGGTTAGGTGCTTACTAGCATGGAATAAGCACCCACCTTGCCACCTGCACTCGCAACCGTAACGTGAATACGTTTTTAGCCCACTCAATTATCCACTCTCATAACACTATCGTAACTATCACTCTATTAGTTAATGTTTTTTTTACATCAACAACGCTTTCGAAACGTCGGTCAACATTTAAACTTACTCAATAAGGAAAAAATATAAAAAAATATTTTAAACCAGTTGAAAACAGCTGGGAAAATTGAACTTAACATAGGAAATAACCGAGGAAAATTAACACGAAATATAATATTGATGAACCTAATAGTTCATAATTGTATTACGAGTATCATAAAAAACAATCTTTGTAATTTAAATTGAAGAAAAAAACTAAAAGAAAATGTTCCACTAAGCGTCGTAGTTTTACAAACTTCGATTTGGAAAAAAATATATCAAAAATTGCTCATCACGCAAAACCCAATTATCCCTTTCCCTCGATTTCGTGACATTTTTGGTTAAACCGAGTTCAGATTCCCACAAATGCGAAGCTGACTACAAATATGTTTGCATAATAATCGAATACGTTTTCTCCATACATAAGAAATAAGCTAGAAAGCGAAGACCATAGGCTAAAATCGAAAGGCTGGCGCCAAAAAAATGCTGTCGTAAAAAGAACTCGTGAATGGGAAAACATATTGCTTAGTTTATTTACAACACGCGGAAGCCGAAATTTCAGGAAGTGTTTTTCGCTAACCAAAAAAATCTTAGAATGTTTCCAAATTTCCATATTGAAACTATTCGTGTCACTGAATTCGAATTTCTAGTTCAAATACTTTGCGAATTATTTTTCATTTCAATGAATTGAACTTCGTAATCTTAAAGTTCATTGAATATTATTTACTTTTTTGTTTGATTTGAATATTGTATTATGAAACGGGAGGAAGGAAAATAAAATCGTTTTTCGAGTTTACAAACCACTTGGACAAAATTTTTGATCATGATGTATAAGGGATGATAAAATTATGTTATACTTTGTAAAACTTTTGTTGTACATAGTGACCTTAAAGCTTCGTTGTAATATCTTCCAATCAATCATAAAGATGTTTAAAATGCCTCAAGTGAAAACCCAGCTGTAATATATATTTTTTTCAATCTAGGCTTCAATTGGAAACGAACACACAACCACCGGTTGGAGAACAAGTGTATTACCAAATATGTCATGGAGGTCGTCGTAGCTGCAAAAAATATGAAAATATGATTTTACTTACAAACTTTATAGGCTTTTTTAGAATCAATTATTTATTTTATGTTTGTGTACTTATTTTTAATTCAACACAATATTATTTTCCATAGTGATCATAAATAATATTATAACAACAAGATGAAGGATATTTAAAACTCGGTTAGACAAAATTTTCCTCAGCCTACCAAAATTAAACAGGTTTATTTTCATCCAGTTTTATGTTTTATTTTCATTTCTCTTTACAGATTTTAATTATGTTGGTCCATATTAAACACATGTTAAACGAAGTCAACATTTTCAATATAACCACTTTTGTATTTTTCTCTGCACTCTGTGATGGTTTATGCTTGTGGAATGAATGAATAAAGAAATACTATTATAAAAAAACAAAAATACAGTACAATACAGCAAATACAAATTAAAGTGAAAAGAATGACTAAGATAGACCAAGGAAAGTGTGGTTGGATCAAGTGAATGATGTAAGAAGGGAATGTAAATGATTCAGAGAAATCGTAGAAACTGTATGAGATTGTGTATGGATGTAGAAGAGGTGAAATATGTTTGTTGCTTAAGGAAAGTCTGGCCCTCTATCCTCTCTGTTTATCGCAACAGTGAGACGGCTTGATGGTATGTTTGAATTATATTTTTAATATTAAATATTTTTACAAATACTTGAGAGTATATTTCCAAGTGCTTTTGGGTATTTGAAAACATGAAAATAATAATTCTAGCGAAGGGATTTTAAATAAATAGCAATAATGAAGTAACGAAAAGTAAAAAAAACTTGTTATAATTTTGTTTAAAGTGTATCGGTTAAACTCTTGAGGTTTATTTCATAAAAACCAGGGACTTATTATTCTAGAAACAAAGGGATTGTACTCGTACGTATACAAAATAAAACATTCATTATTTAAATAATCTTAGACAAAGCATTTAATGAAAGAGACAAAAAATGCACTAATTTTAGTTAAAATACGATAATAACCCTTGAAAGAATAGCGCTCCCAACTTGAAAACTCCTTGTTATCAAATTTCAATAATGTTGAAGCTACCATAAGCAAAATACAAGAAAGAAGCCTAAACCTCACAATTATAATTTCTGGATTATTAATAATTTTACTTTTTTTGGTTATGAAATATAATTTTATACGAGTATTTCTTTTAGTACCAGTAAATAGAAAATCCGTCATCTACATTATATCACACATAATAATATACTATCCAGATAGTAACCATTACGGTGGATTAAAAAAAATGTGTTATGAGATCTATATATGTATATCAGTAAAGTTCTTTGTTCAAATAATCTAATACCGTTATTGAATAATTTATATCTGGGAACATTTGAAGACTTTTATTTGATCGGTTATGGTCATAACAATGTTTAACTTTATTTAATAAAGAAGTGAAGATCCGCTATTGTTATTTTATATTCATTAAATAATATAAAGATTACCTATTGCATATTTATACTAACATAATCTTTAGAATAACTGCTGAAGTTTTTCGATAATTTTCAAATAATCTTATCAAAATGATGATTTTTTTTTCTCAAAATATTAATTTATTATTTTTCGCGATGGGATAGCTTTCCACCTTGTATATGATCATTAAAGTAAAACTGGTTTTGAACCCAATTAAAACTTCTAATTTAATCCGGTTTTGAATTTTTATTTTATTTTTAAGTACCAAAAACTCTCTTTTCGTGTCCTGAGACCAATCAAGCAATTAGTGGTAGCAAAATAGGGAGAGATTATTTAAATACTGTATATTTAATGAAAATTTTGACGTTAAAAATAATTGACTTGTCCCCTCTTATAAGAAGATGGTAAAAGAAACATTTAACAATGCAGTTGACACCCATTTTGTCATGTTACGAATAAGAGGGGAAAATTTAATAAAACTTGGCTCCCCTAAATATAAATTATGCTTTAATCGAAAGTTATACCTTTAATCGAAAAATCTTTTTGGAAAATTATATTTTAAATATTTTTGGTTTACCAAATAACTTCTTTCAAGAGGGCTCGGTTTCAGGAAAGGATTGGTATATTTATCAAGCTCCGATGAGTATTTGGCCAAAATAATATAATGTGAACTAATGTCACGATCGAGTTTATTGAAAAGTGAAGGCTTCGATGACTGAATGGTGTCAATAAGGATGCTAAAAACCAAAACCAAACTAGAAAAATAAAAAAAAAGGCTTCAACGTGAATCGTACCCATAACACCCTTATTGGAAGACAGATGTTTACTTACTAGGCTATTTTAGGCTTCAGTTATTTCTTTACTTTTTTTCAATAAATAACGCTGTTTAAATTACATTTCAAATAATCCCACAAATTCACGATTGAAGCAAGTTTTCCTTATAGAAATAAAATACAATACAAATTCTTGAGAATAAAGAGTCGATAAAAAATGTTGTACCAAAAAAAACAGTACAATATTCGATCTTATGGTGATTTCGGTCCTTTGTTATACAATATATATCAACTCATTATACCATACATTATCTTTGGCGGTTTACTAAACTAGCCTTTAGAACAATCTCCCTTACTCAATCAGGTATACTTTATTCATATATTTCCTATACAATTCTTATCCTTATTCCTTTTTTCCTGGATATTAACATTAATCGTTTATTTTTTGCTACTTTTACTAAAACATTGTTTTTATTTATTAAGTTTAAGACAGCGTCATGAATACTGATAATATTTATGAAACAAGGCTTATTGATTGAAAAAAATACTTTAAAGCAATAAATCTTTCTATGAAAGTATAACATACTATATATAGTAAATATACTTTTATATTTAAGTCTGGTATCAGAATCTCCAAGTTAAACCCTTCCGCATTTAATCCATGTTGATCTTACTAAGATGTACTTACTCGTAATCCAAATGCAAGTTACCCATATGCAACCTCACTTGCACATATCAGTCTGGCCGAGTTGAACTTGCAATTTGCGCACAGGAGCCACAATTCAAACTTAAGTAATATTCCACCGACATGAAATTGACGTTTCAGCCAAAGTACCTAAGCAAAAGCTTCGCCTTTTGTCAAACTTTCCCGTTCTAACATCATTAAATTGAGGTTCGGTTATTCTATTTTATTTTTACCCCACTCAAACTTTACCGTCTGATAAGGTGAAGTTTTAATTTATTCCGTCTATATAAGTTTTCTTAAGTCAAACGTTAGCGATATTTCAAATTTCAAAGAAAGAGACTCTCCACTATTTAACGCAGTACTTCTTTAAACGATTTGAATAAGCAGTATTTTTTAAAGGATAATGTAAGAAATAATTATTTATTTTTATCAAATCGTATATTTCCTTTAAATATAATATAAATTCATAAAAAATCAATATAAAAAGGACTTTTTCAAATTTTATTAATTTCTAGGCAGTAACTATATAAAGAGCTAAATATATAATATTTTCAAATAATTATAAAGCATACTGAAAATTAACATACAATTAAACCACAGAGTAAGAGTTGAAAAGGACTCAAGATCTGAACTTGACTTCGTATCGACTCGCCTGATTATGACAAGGAAAATGTTGAAATGCATTGTGATATGCAAAAAATAAAGTGGAATTAAACATTTAAGGGTGCTTTAATTTGATACTTATTATCTAGTTCCACAAAATTGTGTTTAAAGAAATGTATGAAAAATACTTATTTCTGTGAGTTTATCAAACATTTGTATTCCAGCCAAATATATTCGGTTTTATTTCCGTCAGTAATCAAATATGAAATTTGGTTTCCGTCATTAACCAAATATACAAATATTTAACAATAAGGTTATTCAACAATTCTAATATTAGAAGCCGTAACTTGTTAAGAGCACAATATATTTAACTTAAAGATCTGTCAGCTTACAACAGCGTGTCATGGAGTTAACAACCCGGATATGAGGTATTGAAGTCCGAACGATGGAGAATTTCCGGACTATATCCTATTCCGGACTCTCCGTGGAGCTTCGTAGTCAGTACTTTCCAAGCTTTTAGCAGGGAAACTGTAGCATTCGTCAAAAATTTTGAAAGCCGCTATTTATTTTGAATTAAAATTATTCGGTTTTTTCTGTTTCTGTTACACTACAAATAAAAATCAAGAATAAGAATGACAATTTTGACAGATCCTTTACGCTAATAGTAGAACTCTTGGTAACCCAATAATGCCTGCAAAATACATTTAACGTCTTATTATGTAACTTATCAAGTTTATTTTCACTATTACGCACATATCCATGAAGCTACATGGCAATTGTACTCATTGTTTTTACCAAAAAGCATTTTTCAAAGACCTTAACTTTTTTAAATTATTCAGTATATTTGAAGAAATAAAATAATAGTTTAAGTACAAATCAATTAAATATTTTAGCGTCAAAATTCAGTCACTTTAAAATTAAATTTACTTTGAAATTTCAGGAGTTTAAGGCCAAAGGAATGAAAATAAATTCTGAGAATTTTAAAATGATTTCGGAAATAATATTTATTTTATCAATATCCAAGAACATGAAACGTTTTAGCGCACTTTGGTCTTCAGCTGAAGTAACCTAAAGATATATTTAAATAAAATGAATTTCAATGGAAATTACCAAACGAAAACTAATTACTTCTCATTGTAATTTATTTTTAACAAACACTGTTTATTCCACTTGGAATAAACAGTGTTTGTTAAAAATAAATTACAATGTCTTTAAACCTCCACAACGTTAATGCCTTAACTATAAACAACAAATTACTTCTCAATCATTATACTAAAGATTATTTTGCAGTTCCTAGAATTAAGATATTAAACATCGATCTTACTGTTTTCTGCTTATTAAAGTAATGAAACCATATCGTAACTGTCCAGACCCTCCCCCCCCCCCCCATTTAAATTAAATGAATTTATTTCATGAAAGGTTTAAGTTTTTATTTTGTGGAACTCCATACTACAATATTTCATAATGAATGACCGTGTCGTTTCACTGATTAGATTAAATTCCGCGACATGTATTTCCACCTCCTATTTTGAGACTATTTTCATTGCGCCTGAAGAAAACCTCGAAACAGGAATTGGAAACAAGTGTCGTGGGATGTAATCTAGTAAGTGGAGGGACAAAGTAATGTGTTATTAAATATTCTTAGTCTTAAAATGAAATTCAATCATTTATCAAAGGTTTCGGTTTTAAGTTGGTGAAAATTCATATTAGATCATTCAAAATTAAATTACTTGGTTATTCCACTAATTGTATTGAACCACTAATTGTATTGTATACATGCATTTGTAATTTCTTTTCCGAGTATATCTTCAAGTGGAACGTATTCGCTTAAAGAGAGTCTTGGGATAGAAAGTAGAAACATGTGTAAAGGGGGTTAATGTATTTAGTGGAATAACAAAGTTATTCATTGTCAACCATTCTACACGCCCTAATATCTCAGTATACTCATTGTCAATAAACTTAAAACCACAATCAGACTTATGTTCGTCTCTAATCAGTTCATCCTATAATCCGTAATATATTTTCACAACCCTGTCATTTTCAAGGCACACATTTCTACTGCTTTATATAGAGCCTTTTACTTATTTTCTGCATCCAAATCTCTCTCCCATATATCAAAGTTAGTACTAAAGTACAGTTATGTACTATGTCTTACATCCGAGCAATATCATGAGCCAGATCACTTCAAATTCGAACAGCTACAGATCCGAAACTGTACTACTCATCAAATCGATTAAGAAGAACCCATAATAGAAAGGGACGTCACTTCCTGATATCCTATAAACCAGAACCATAGTTCATTATTTTTTTTAATAGCGTTGTTATAATTATGTTAAGCACTTCGTTTTTTGCTAATAATTCATTTTAGTATGTATTTAAATATCTAAGTTTTTTTATATACAAATACTTACATTTATTCATTGTTGAAACATTAACGATCTTGAACTTTACTTGATCAATGTAATTCGAGGATTTTTATTATTAATCACATTTTAGATATTCTTGACAAATACTTAAAACTCAATATATTCATATTTATGTAATTTTAAACTTTTTTGGAGTGTGCGCGTATGTGTGCGTGTATTTGTGTGTATGTGCGTGTTTGTACTGGACTCTTTAAATCACTGATTTTAAATATTTGTTTTGTAAATTACTTTATTTTAATTAAGAGCTGCATTTTTTCGTAAATAAATTCGAAAAATAAAATTCATTACTTCAAAAATAATTATTGAAAATAGTTTACAAGGATGCCAAAACTATTAGTATCTAGATCTGTTTAGCACCAAGTAGTCAATTAAAACTAGATATGAATAGCCTTTCATTATGAAATCAAATTATATTTTTATTTGAAAAACTTTAGGGGAAAACGTTTCAGATGAAAATAAAAGAAAGCGGCATATCTTCGTAATTACGTTTATTAATTAACACTCAATTATATATATCACATTGAACCTTAATTCTATAATCACATATATATTTATATTTATAAAATTCATTATTGTTTCTAATGTCTTCCTTTACGCACTTTACTTAAGAATAAAACTCAGCTCCAACTGTGTAATTAAAAGAGAAAATATTACTAAGAATATTACTAAATACTTATTCTGTATCATAGGCTCCATCGATGAGTTTGAAGTCACTGAAAATAAGATAAAAAAGACATTATTAGAACTTTAATTTATTGATAATTATTAACTTAAAAAAATTGTAACACGTGGGATATTATTCAATGCGTGTTATTTGAAGCTTTAATATTTTATCATGAAGTGGTATCTCGAGCTTCACTATTTTGTTTTAATTAAACATAAAATAAAAATGTTAAATTTTAAGCGATGATAAAAACCATCACCAAATTTATGTTTGGCCTCTTAATTTGAAATGAAATTTGTTTTTCTAAAATTTAGGGAGGTATAACATTTTTTTGTTTATAAAAAAAGACATGATGATACAAAAAAAACGAAACAAAATGTTGCTATTTGATGTGCCATAAATATTGTTGTTAAATTACGCGCTAATAGTAATCCACTTCGTTTTAAAATTATTTGTAAATCAGCTTGTTTATGACTTTTACTCAACAACCATGCTCGAGTTTCATGCTACGTTAGACTCATGAGAAAATGTTTTTAATTTGTTTCAAAGATGTTACCTAGAATAATTTTAATTATACACAGTCACGTTATATGGCATAAGTCCTATCACCCCACAACAATCAAAATAATATTATTCAAGATGTTTCACAAAGCTGTGTACAATGTTATCATTTCATAAAAGTTTTACAGGCATCTACCATAAATATGATAACTATTGGTTTCGACTAACGAGAAAATGAAAGTCGTTTTGAAAATAAATTATGAGAATATATATATCAAGTAAACATAACGCATGTTCTCCTAACAGGACCTCGCCAAGGAGTGGTATGGCCCACTATCTATACTCGACTCACTTCCCAAAGTCCACGCCCAAAAATTAAATGTGTTTAAAAACTTACGTTACGTAAAATATATGTAGTAGATCTATGTAATATGTATACCCTAAAGTAGAGATGAAAAAAAATATTTTTTTTTCAATAGTCGTATAATTTACTTTAGTTTAGTTCATGTGACGCTTGTCTTCCAGCCCCGAGGCTGGGAGTTCGATTCTTGATAGAACCCAGATTTTTTTAAAAAGGTTTTAGTCTGATTTTCACATAAAGTTTGTCTAAGACCTTTTTGGTTGGTTGAAAGAAATTTTCTAATGGAAAAAAATCCGTTAGGTTACTACATGTAATAAAATTGTTATATCAAAATATGTGTTGTGTATTAGAAGAACAATAGATGTTTAATTTAAGTACATTAATCAATTAAAACAAAATAATTATAAAAATTATGAAAACGTTTGTGAATTTACCGATTCAATAATGATAAATAGCTGTATTAAATTTTCGAAAGGTCGTAGCTACAAAATTCATCGACTTTTACACCTCGCAATTCACCTGGAGTATGTCAATTTAATGTAAAATGTTCACAACATGAGCAAAGCTAATTTAAAATATGTCAGGAAAAGCTCGTTTACATTTTGAACTAAAATATTGTTGAGCTTGCAAGAATTTATCAACCATTTTGACTAAATTAATATTCAATATTTCTCGATACATTTATAAATAAATAAATAAAAAACATATTAATTTTGTTTCTGACTAATGTTTATTTCTGGTTGAAGATGTTTATGAGGTTGTTCAGTTCGATAGCGCCACAATCCACGCTGTGATGGGAAATAAAAAAGACGCCATCTAGCGCGATCTTCACTTAAACATCGAAATCATTTAATTTATTACGAGCATGACTTCACTTAGTTACGAAGAAAGAAGAACTAACCAAAAGAGCTCCGCATCCAGCGAAGGCACACCTGAATGTGAAAATAATAGTAGCGACGACGAACTTAAGGTCCAACACATACGTATAAAGCAGTACTAGAGTTCAAAATTCCCACAAGTTGCTAATATTTTCGTATTGTAGAAAACTATATTTTGATACCACAAGATTGGGGTAGTTAATTGGTCCAAAGATGTACCGAAGTCAAGTTGAATGGAGGTCCCATTGTAAATTATAAATTTTTTTTATAGTGTTATGCAAAACATCCTCTACTATTTTTAGTGTTATTTTACAAATTAATCCGTTATCATAATCATCATCATTTCTATCAAAAAGGCTAAATGAAGGCTTTGAAAAAAATTAAGATTCATGAATCAACGAATACTCGACGTGAGGTTTGACGACTGGTGATATAATATACAATGTGAGCAATCCTTTTTTTGGATACTACAAGCGCAACCTTATTTTGAGATTTAATGGCACATTGTTTATTCTTCCATTTTTTACAGTACAACTATTATTTACAGAACAATATGGCAATTTCTTCCAAACATCCAAAATAATATTTTTATATGAAAAACAACACCTAAAACCTTTTTGAATTCCATCCATGATCGAACGCCAAACCCTCGAGTTTTAAATCTATAGTTTTACCTATAATTTGAGTGAGTTCGTAGGACAAACAGTAATTGCGTATATACAATATGTTATTGTATTGTATTGAATTATTAAACCAGAAAAATGTTAAAGAAGCCTCAAATAAGCACAAATCGTAGATTCAAGCAGCAGGAACCCGAAATTATATATTTTAAACATTTTTTTTTCAATTGGTTATTATTTTATCGTATAATTAAAAGATGTGTAACTTTCAATGAAAGCATTTCCAAACGGGCACAAAATCTTTTATCATAGAATTTACCAAAAACCAAAGATTAACATGTGGGAAAGACAAAAATACAATGAATTACCTCTGCCAATTCTCGGCGGTCCATCATTCTCTCTGAGGGGCAACTCAGCCACCTTTTCGTATAAATCCATGACCTTAGCTAGACACCTAAGGATAGGTGGACCATCAAGATAGTGGTCTGGGAGGAGCAGGAGAGAGACTGACAGGTCAGCCTTGTAAAGTCCTTCCTCGACAGGTTGATGTCTAAGAAGTCCTGGACTTATCTGTGAACAAAACGAAAATTATATGAAATAAGTTAACAGAAAATATAATTAGCGCACGGTTATAATTAATTCAAGTCCATCGAAACTTTCCATTCTGTTAACATTTTAATATTAACACTTAACATATACTCGTATACTCTCTCCGCCTAAATTTGAATGTGTTAGTATCACACATCGGAAGATCTACAAAGGTTTATTTGTGGTTCGTCATCCCTCGGTAAGTTTTATGTAGTTTTCTTACTAAATATATTTTTCAAATAAATGCAGATGCGAGGAAGCTCTCCTAATCTAATAGCCGCAGCAAATATTTTTTTTCGTAATATTTGGTTGGTTGGTCAGAACAACGTATCCGTGATACAGTGGAATTACTCTCTTAGGTTCTTTAGCCAAGAGTTCCTTCTTCCTACACTTCGTTTTCTTTGCGTCTTCTCCTATCCTCTTATTATTATGTAAGTTTTCTTCAGCTTTCTTACTGAATACGTTTTTTTAAACATAAGAAGATGCGGCAAAGTTCCTAATCTAAGACTGTAACCACCACCTTCCTAGCCTTGAACTAACTAAAAAAAAATTATAAAAATATTTTAATCTGTCAATAATAATGAGTCCGGATCCCCAGCTAGAGCGTTCTTGAGGAGAATCTAAATTAATAATAATCTGAGAAGAAATGAACTGTTCTTTTATTATTATTTAATTCAAAATGTCATATTTTGTATTTCATGATTTTAATTGTTACTTTAACAAGGTAAAATGGTTTTCAGGATTTTTTTTATTTTATAGTTGTCACACTGAAAACTTAACATGATTCAATTGCTTTAACTCTGGTATTTACGATATATAAGTATTCGATGGCTAGTTATTACTATGCTTGTTTTCCACTCAATATCAGTTCGCTAACCAATGATACCAAAGGAAAATATAATATGGTAAGGATCGTTGATAAGATAATTGTTAGCTTGCTATACGCGGTAGAGTATTTCCTAAACATACGAATACGAACTGCCAATTATGTGCAAACACCAGTAGTTCTGAACCCAAAAGCTCGATTAATAGAGCAGAGATAAGCTTTTCTCTCGATTTAGCACTTCTACATAGCTTTATTATCAATGCAGATATCATGAGGAGTATACTATACGAATGAGAGAACTTTTTTTAACAAATAAAATGAAATCATGATTTAACATTGATGACTATTGAAGTGCTACTGAATCACCGTAGTCATTTTAAGAATGCTACCTTTATACATGAATATCACCTTAATAATATCAACCACTAATGAAGCCTTTGGAACTCTTTTAAAGTCTCAGCTTTTCATAATTCAGATGTAGTCAATCACTTGTGGTATACTTTCATTGTTAACAAAACAACCTGGCAAGTTTATTACCATGTGGCGATCTCTTTCGAATGACCAGAAATACGTTAAAGATCCCTAAGTGAAAATCTGACTTAAACTGTATTAATTGGGTACTAACGGGAATCGAACCCGCTACTACCGATCTGTGAGACAGGTGTTTTACTAACTAGGTCATGAAGATCGTCAAAATGCACAAATCAATCATATAATTTAGTAAAAGTCTTATGATTTTAATGGGCAACCAGAGATAAACAAAACTGAAAAAAAGTCTTGAAAACCTAAATGCATAACAACATTTTATCAGTTTATTAATATGCCACAAATACATAGTTTACAAAAGGAACATTTATCAGATTATTTTTCATAATGTATACATAGCGAAAATGAAACGTAAACAGGATATTAAGAAAATAACTTATATACATCGCCAAACACTTGATTTTTAAATCATGCTGAAAAATCACCTAACATAACACCGTTAAAAAACGAACAAAGGATAGGTAGGCCCTTTTTTTCTAAAGAATATTGAATATTCAACGCCGGACGGGCGGCTATGTCTTTTGAGGTCAGTTTGGTGAGTGTTCCCTTTGTTTAATACTTATCCTAATACAATTACACCATCATTTATAGCTGACTTCACAACTCTTTGACCTTATTGGAGTTATTCAGATATTTTTTCCTTTAAATTTGTTCAAAAATTAATTTTCAAATTAAAACATTCTATTTTATATGCCATGTCAACAAAACTATGGTACATATTTCACACCTAAATATTTTTGTTTTTCCATTATTTTAGCTTTGAACATTCTAGTATCTACGTGTAATATACATGTTTTAAGTATACAATTTAAATACATTAAAAAATCTGTTTTCTGATATAAAATATGCTTAAATGTAATATTTTATTTCAATTTGTTTTTACATATTTAAAGTAATTTGTATGTTTTTGTTTAATTAATTTTTAATATACATATGTTTCATATCTAATTTTATTATTTCATGTAATATTTTTAATTAATTAATGTTTCTTTAATCAATAAAATTATTTAAATTTCAAACATTATTTTTGTGTTATATTCATTTATAACTATTGAATACATGATGCTGATGAATACTCCTGAAAGATGAACGGCAAAAAATTGAAATCAAGTAAACAATACGAAGAAATTTTATTAGTATATTTAAAATAAAATTTATTTTTAATCTTATTTCAAACTCTATTCAAATAATATATGAATAAATTTCTCTACAGCAATTTCTTTAAACCATTTGAATACGTTTTAAATGTAATTGAACCTTATATTCATGATCGTTTCAAAAGCTTTATAAAGAAACAACGAAACTAATTAAAAATACGAGTTGGCGCTCTTTATGTGCGGCCAATCGCTCATCGTAAACGCCTGTTTTCGCCCGTGCATGCTGTCATAACTTACGAAATATCACAATTCTCGCAAGTTTATGCATGCATGGGCTTTTGATACTGTCTCGCGATGTTTTCTTGAGGTCCGTTATGTTAAGGGTTCGAAAATTTTTTATATAAAAATTTAAGAAAATTTGAAACAAAATGATTTAAGATAAATATTGTTGTTCTAACTAAAAAGAAAGAAAGATACAACAAATCAGTAAAATTAATCCGAATTCAATAAAAAAAATCAATTATCCGTTTAAAACAAAATATTTAATTTAAGTTCATTGTGACACTGATTTATTTACAAAACACTCATTTCTCTCTATTGTTAAGTGTTGTTCAATCCGCAAGTATCGAGATAAAATTTTGATCATAAGCATCATATCTCCAAAAAAATATATTTTTCGTTTTCCATAATAAACTTTAAAAAAACTTAGATGAACTGAAAATAGTATAGTCGAAACGCGACAAGACGCGTCCGGCGGAGAGGAAGGAACGAACGAAGGAATCTATAGAGAACGAATACGTACGCAGATAGATTGATAGATAGATAGGTCGATCGGTCAGCTATCGTCCGATACGATACCACCGAAACGGCCGTCAGCCTGTCTTGTCGGCAATAAATAAATAAATAAATTACTTAATTAACTTTCTACGAGTAAAAAAAGTTTCAATAAAAAAAATTATCTCATGTGAATGAAATGACCTTTTATTAGTTTCGCATCTCTGTTAAGAGAACAGTGACTTACCCTTACTTATAACTTTATCTGGATAAAAGTTATTATTTGCTTAGTTTTCATTAAGCAATTTTTTTAATATATCTGGAACTACGAGTAAATGACATCTTGAGTTAAACTTAGCAATCATCCAAGAATTTTCTATATTCTTATCTTATAAAATTTGTTATCAATAGTAAAAAATATATAAAAAAATCCCGTTGCTGGTTTTCTTCCAACTTTGATCTTGATTTATCAGTCGGATCAAAAAATATCTCCAAACGAATTTATTTACTTTCAAAAGAAACTAAAAGCAAACTGTTCCCTTTCCGTTACTTTTCTAGGTCACATGATCAATATTACGTGACAAATAAAGTTTGATCACTACGAATCGGATGCTGATTTCAATTTTCACAATTCAATATTCTTTCATATTTATCAAAGTTTCCAAAATAGAATAATTCAAGGAAACTTGACATTTACGAATTAGGGAGAAATGTATCAACTTTCTTCTGAAATATGAAATATATTCCTACTCGGACTAAACAGAGATGGAAGTAATAATTTATAAGCTATTCCAATAGGTAAGCTCATTATGGAAAATCTTCCATTCATCTGGTATTAAAGGTGACATTGATAATATGAAACAAGATACCCTCCAACTTCTTAAAGAGAAACGTTATTTGTTTAACAAATTGGTTATTTGCTGTGAGTACTTTTTGTTTAATTCTTGAAGTAATTAAAAAAGTTATAATAATTGTACAAAATTTCATGAAATTTTCGAATGATATAAAATACGTTATTTGCATTACAAACATACCATCACGTCATTTTCCAGTCTAAGAAATCAGAGAGGATAGACTGCCAGACTTTTCTATAACGACACACATCCTTCGCCTCTTCTACATACATACGCAATTCTCATACAGTTACTTGGGTTGACAAACTATATTTCAATTTAAAACATATATCGAAACAAGTGTTATTTTCATCATAAATTTCGTAAGGTATAAAATTTTTTTACATTACTTGAAACAACTCCACGAAAATCATTTTTCCGGTATCAAGTATTATATCATATATGATATATTTATTACAGAGCAGATTTTAATTTGACAAACAATAATTTTATATGACTGATTAAATATTGCCCCTTAAATAATATTATTATAATTTTGAATATGTCACGATTTTGAATATATCAACAAATTTTTTACTGTTTTCTTGAAGTATTGCATATGTACTTTTTATTATGTTTTAACATTCAGATCAAGCATTTAAAAAAATGTAATCGTGCAATATCGATATATGTATTAATATATTAAAAAACAATTTAATTGCACAAACGTCAATCTGAGAAAACAAACACCACCATTTTTTAACCCTTATTCACGATTAAAAAATAAGAATAATTTTAGATATTCTCTATAAATATTCCTTGACCGACAAACTTGAAAATTAGTCCTATCTTCAATAAAGCTTTTGAGAAGAAAATATTTTTCCAGGTGACGTTATATTAATATTTATATACTCGTATATAATTATAAAATAAATTAAAATAACTACGAAAAAACTCAATTTGTAATACTATCATAGCAAATTGGAATTCTACAATGATATTGAATATATATCTTGTTGCGTGATCAAACTTTATTCTGTCTCGAAGGCAAGAAAGAGATATTTCCTTAAGAAATCTTCAAAGTACGAGTATAACTGAATTTAGTACGATTATAACGGTATATAAATAAAACGTTAAGCGAATTATATTACGGTTTATTTATATACCGTATAACCTGGATAGGTAATTGTCTCGCGAAAATCTCTTACAATCAACCAGGTAGGGGTTAGAGAAACCTGAGATATAAAACAGACTGATACAATTAAAAAAAGTACAAATAGGGAATCGAGCCCACAACCTCTGGGCTGGAAAGACTTATACAATATATCTTACTAACTAGACCACGGAAGTCAAATAATACGTTTGTTTGGTATACGGGAATGTTTTTATTTAAAGAAAATGAAAAATGTATTAAAATAATAAGGTTTCCCGACAAAATAACATATTTCATATAAAGTCTATTATATATCACACAAACGACATTCTAAATATTTGTTTAACGTGTAATACGTAGTACGTACAGAGAAAATTAGATTTCTACAAAGTTGTAAATATGGGTACATTTTGGTAGATTAGGAAAATTCGCTACAAAAATCACCAAAACGACGAATACTTAAAATTTGAATTTGCTTTTTGTTTCAATTAAATTAAGTAGACAGTAATGATTTCTGGGAAAAATATTTAAGATATAAAGAACATATAACAGTAAAGTACAAACACAAAGAACATTCGTAATATGACACGTAATGTAGTACGTATCTACATAGTTAATAAGGATTTTACATTCCTTCTCAACATATTGTTGTAACGTATACTCGTACCTAGATTAATTTTCATTTTAAGCCTGAAAATATCCCCTCAAAAGATGCTCAAAACATTAAAACAAATCTTATAATTTTGATCAACTTTTTACGTTATCATCTTCACTGCCATCACGCCATGTCCTTATTGAAGTAGACAGAGAGAATAGAGACCTACTTTATTATATCCATGTACACATTTTCCGCTTGCGCCATGCTAATTTTATAAAGCTTTTTTCACTCTTCTCTTTCAGAATTTGATACACATATTTAGTCATTCCACGTTTTTAGATTTTCCCTAAACTCTCGTTACTTCTATAAAACAAGTATATTATTACTTTCAATCAAAATTCTTTTTAAACATGTTACATCGTTTTTCACTTTTCTACACATACTATGGATTATAATAACATTTTTTTGTTTAAATAAAACTAAATTTTATTATTTTCTCAGATAAAAAGTTAAGACGGATATCGAACGACGTGTAGCGTTAGAAAACAAAGTCAATGGGGCATCAAAATTAATATAATTGAATTAAATAGTATCAAAATCTGCTATGATACTCCGCAACGGCACATTAGTACCAATTTTGATACATATGAGTGAAACGTGAACATGGAAAAAGAGTGAAGGGAGAGATGATTTAGGTATATAAACAAATGAATGAAGAAGGACCAACAATACAGATATAGAGTAAATGTGAGTGAAAGGCGTAGTAGAGGATGACCAAATATGGTTGGATTTCGTGAATAATATTCTGAAAGAAGAAAACGAAGAAAGTCAGAGAAATCGTAGGAGTTGTATCAGAAGGTCTAAGAATAAAGATGAGGTGAAGGATGTACGTTGTTATAAAAAAGTCTAGCGTTCTGTCATCTCTTCCTAACCCGATATAGAAATGGCATGATGGTATGTACGTATTTATATGTTTCAGAGAAACAGGCTACCTCGATCGTTTTATAAGAGTGGTATACGTTACATACAAAAGATTACATACAGAAGAATATACTTTAGTTTGAGTTGTTAAAAATATGTGACATTGAAACGTTAATATTCCGCGTGATGGTATTTATATGTGTGTAAAAATTAATTTAACAAAATTAATTCTTGTAAAATATAATATCGGTTTAAGAACCATGTTACTTCGTAACGTAAATACAACACACAAATGACATACATAATGCAACACACAGAAAGCAGAACGTACATAGCAAATTGGGATTGTACGAGTACATTCCTACTGGAAATATGGCATGAGTAATATAACTATATCCTCCCTCAAAGGCGAGTAGATGATATTCCCTCAAAGAAGCATAATAGGGCAAATCACTATCTACGGTCACGTCTTGGCTAACTTAATTTTCCGTGTTTCGTATTTCTTCGTTGAGTCCGTATCTCACAAGCCTAGATGTCGGCCGCTGATTGGTTGACGGGGTTGTGCGAGGAGAGTGGTTGGACTTCCCATGAGAGTTACGTGATGCGAATGGGGGAAGACCGATGAAATAATATTTAATATGAACACCACGTCAATGGAATGTCTGAATACATAAATATATCTTTTTTACAGGATGACTGGTACTTAACTCGAAATATTGAACATCTACCAAAGGATACCAAATTATATTATAAATATGTTAAATAATTTGAAAAACTCGAAATATTGAACACCTATCAAAGAATACCAAAATATATTATAAATGTGTTAAATAATTTGAAAAACTCGAAATATTGGGCATCTACCAAAGGATACCAAAATATAATATAAATGTGTTAAATAATTTGAAAAACAGCACTCAGAAATAGTTTTGGCATGTGGGAATTAATGAAGATATGCTAACAAAATAAATGTACAGTGAAAATGTGAGAAGAAGTTGTGGGAGGGGAAGGCCAAAGAAAATTATAATTGGATCAAATGAATAATATTTTGAAAAAAAAAAGAAACTTAGAAAGTTAGGGATATGTGCGTCAAGATGGGAAAGTCTAGCACTCTGTCCTATCTGTGTACACCGACAGAGAAATTGCGTGATAGTATGTATGTACTCGTGTGTATAATTCTATGTATGATGGTATATACTATACGTATTAAATAATTGAGGTTGATAAATACTCCTCCGGGGATACATTTCGGTAGGTAACTCCGCCTCCCGCATCTTATACTTAAGTAAGCTACTTACACTTGGATAAAAAAAACGTTTCTTTCGTTTCTGTTTTTTTTACTTATATCAATAAACTGCTCTTTAGTTTCACAAAATATAAAATTAAAATGTAAATTTAAAAAGCAAAATGTAAAAAACATCGGAAGAGGCGGTGTGGAGTTTTTTTTTTTTATTTCGAAGTCTTTATTTTATCATACTTCAGTTGACAAACTCCATACAAAATTTTATTCTCACATAAGACCCTTTTTCAAATATTGTATCCAATGTCAGTTCAACATAATTATGAAATTTGTAACTTTGTTGCAAAAGATTTTATGAAAATTAACTACTTTTCGGCCCGAGGATTGCGAGTTCTACTAACTTTAGTACCCAATAATAAAAATAGAATTCAAGTCTGCTTTTCACTTAAGTCTTCCTTAATATATTTTAGATGTCCAAGGTGTGTATGCAAGAGGTAAACCAAGATAACGTGGCTAGATTAAGTGGACCGGATTTTTAAAGAAAGTAAAGAGAGAAGTATTAATATAGTACAAGGAGATTCTACAGGACTAGATATATGAGTGTGGAGAAGGCGGAAGATGTCTGTATGGATAGAAATGTATGGAAATCTGTGTTCAGCCTATTTTTCAAGGAACACATTTGTATATTACATATTTTTGTTTGGTTGGAAGCGATTGCTTCTTTTAATACTGCTGGGTTGCACTGCGTACAACGAAAGCACAGTACAAAGCAATGCATGGAAACAATTATAACAAATACCAAAATGTACATACACTAGAACTTCTATGAAAAATTACTCATTCCTGATATAAATGTTATACATTAGCAAAAACAGTTTATTTAAAAATTCATTTGAAAGATGATCTAATATATCAAATTCAGTAAGAAATGAAAAATTTTTCACCATCAAAAGTTTAAGGCAATGTTGGATATACATGGACAGTTATTATTGAAAGCTAAGTGGAAGAGGCAATACGTCGTGTTATCTTTTTGAGCACCAATGTTAACATTTATGTTACACATTCGTAACATTTGCATGACTTTTAGTTCCCTCCGTAGTCTTATTGGTAAGACGCTTGTCTTTGAATCTGGGACTTACGGGTTCAATTCCTGAAATTAGCCACACTTAAGAGAAAAAATATTTGTATTAAGTAATGCTAACGTTAACGTAAGGCTCCTTTTTTTCTTCTGTCTAGTATTAACTAAAGGCTTTCAGAGATTATCGCATGATAGTCAATCCACCAGGTTTTATGTTTACAACAAAATGTCAATACAAAGGGGAAAAATACTTAATGACAAAAATTTATGAATTTGAACTATAAATTGATGTCTTAAGTAGGGTGAAAAAGATCACGTTGTGGTGGTTTGGATATGTCGAACAATTGAGAGACGAAAAACTGACCAAACTAATTTATAAGTCAAGCGTTCGTTGAAGTCATGAAAAAGGGTAAGTGAAAAAAGTTTGGTTGAACCAAGTGAATGAAATTTTGAAATAAGGAAATATAAGGAGTAAGATAAACAGAACTCTATGGAAGATGCATAGATGTCGAAGAAGAGAAAGAAGTAGGATGTAACAAAAATACTCTTTGTATTTTCCAATAGGGAAATGGCATGATAGTGTATATGCATGATTGCAAGAGCCAAAATCTGAAAAGGTATCTGAAGCATTTGAATAATTTCTCAATCCAAATAAGAACCTATTCATGATAAAAAAATGGAAGACGATGACTGCCATTCTGCACTATTGAGATTGATTTCCTTTTTAAGTTGATAGAAAATATTATACAAATTTGCAACACCTTTTTTATAATAAACACACAACAGTTAAAATCTTTGTTAACTTATGATGGTTTAACATCTTATCAACGTTTTATAATCAATTTAGATGATATAAGGTTAAGAATATGGTGCTTTTTTTATATTCCTATATATTATATTACAATACAATTTTGTTCTATACAGCACAACTTGTTTTATTGCCATACGGTAAGTTTTTCCAAGAAACCATAAAAAATTATAAAACTCATTTTAATTTTTTTTTTGGCGTGAACGGGAATTAATCCCGCAACCCCCGGATCGTCAATATAGTATAACTTTCTGAAAATTGTTAAATATTTATAGGTATATATTATAACAAACCACAGAAGACATTAATTCGAAACTATTGCTTTTCGAAATTAATTTCTAGGATATCCCATAAATGGGTCAAATAAATTTCAGTCGCTCGGCATTACTGTGACTTAATAAACAATTGAGTTTACAATAATTTTATAATAGAATATTGTTTTGTGGTAATTTTATTTGAAATAATCACTAATGAAAATTGACTCTAAACCTAGATGAACGTAATAAAGTACATTAAGAATTGTAATGAAATCCCTACAGAAAATAATTAACCAGTGTTTCTATGCTCTGTAACAGATACCATAGTGCTAAGGAATCAATTAAAAAAAAACTTTCTTTAATCTTAGAAAATAAATGTGTTTCACTTTGTGGTGTCATGTTTTTACATTTTTAATAAAATAAATGTAACAATTATTTTTTATTTTGTATTCGTCCGTATTTTATTTAAGTTCACTACCAGTTTCCAAAACTTCCTTCTTCCTCGTCAGGTGATGAATTAAATTGTGTCTTAAATTATTTTTTTCTTATTGTAATAGTCACAAGTGAGGGGGAGGGGATTATTGTAAAAAAATCTGGGCTAAGTTAAATTAAGTCTCAACATTATAAACAACCACGTTAATTTCAATAATAGCCATCTGCTAAATATGTTTCCCGTGCAAAAACAATCCTTTTGACGCGTACCTACTCCCCTGCCCGTTTAAGCCACTAGTTCCACCCCCCTTGCCTGTACCTATTACAATTCAATTAGAAAAAAAAAATTAATCATAGTTTAGTTGAACTTCCTCTGACGAGAAAGATGGAGGTCTTTGAAACTGGTAGTGAACTCAAATAAAACAGTGGTGATTACAAAATAAGCGTTTAATTTGTTTTATTTCAAAAATATATATTAACAGGTATATAACACATTCAATGCTGAAAACGAATTAAAGACATTAATATAAATAAAAAATCATATTATACGAGTATTGTACAACACTTTCGTTGTACGAGTACAGTAACCGGATAGGCATATTGCCATGTGAGATTTATAGAAACCTCAAGTGAAGGCTGGAAATTAGGAAATAATGCAGGGTGTTCAAAATGGACATTGACGTTGTTTTCCGATTTTCTATGGATGGATTAAAAAACAAGTAAGTCTTGTTTGAAATTATGGTACTGAAAAGGTTTGTTAGTATATCTGACGATAAATAATACCTGTCCCACCTTTTTACTATTATATGTTTTAAGAACCTTAAATATGGACATTTTTTTAATGCCTCTGTAAGTTTAAAATAAATTATTCATCAGTTAATGTATTAGATAATGGACCAAACATACAAATTACTAGCTATAAATATTCTTCAACGTATAAATGGTCCCCTTATTTCTTCAGTGCTTTTTTCCTGAAAAATAAAACATAAAATTTTCCTATCTTATGTACGTCTAGCCGATGACATCCACGGTTTAATTTGATTTCCGTTGGAACCTAGATTTTTTAAAACGGGTTTTGGTTTGTTTTAAATACCATTCCAGTTGGATGGAAGAAATTGCTTCTTGGAAATAAACCAGGACATACTGTGTACAACGAAATTGTTACATAACACAATAGACTATACGAGTAAATGAGACATTTATTCATCGCATTTGTTTTTAAATTGCACAGTAAGATTATATAAATGTCATAGAAGTTAGAGAAAAACTATATTTGATGCACAAATATGAAATTTGATAGTATGAGCATGAACAAAGCATTTTAATTATGCAAAATACTTAGTTTTGTAAACCTTGATACCAAAAGTATTATACAATTTATGAATTATAATTACACTTACAAAAATTATTGATAAGCACTGAAAATCCTGAAGCTAGAAATTTTGAAACACCAGCCCTCACAATGAAAATAATTTGTAAAAAATATTTTCATAATGCTGCCAAACTAATAAATGATTATATGGTTTTTTCAAGAAATCCAAATTCACGTTAATGATACAAGACGAGTTAAAGTAAAAAAACTAATATATTCAGTATATGTTATTTTAATATAATACTATTTTAAACGAAATGCGCCCATGTCCTTATTTAGATAGGCAAAGAAAACAGATAGCCACTTCGTTATATCCTGGAACACAAATTTCCCTTCTGCCATGTCCATACACCTCGTCACGTATAATCTGATACATAGTATAAAGGCTTTTCCCATTTCCCTCTTTTAGAATTCGATTCATTTGGCAGTGACACGTTTTTTCTATCTTTCCCCAAACTTTTCAGTTATTCTATAAATATCATGTAGATTATTTTTGTGAATCGTGTACAATTTGAACGTGGCTGAGTTATCTTAGTGCTCCTTTCTTCGTCTTAAGTATTTATCTTATTTTAATCTGTATTCTTTCCCTATGCGAAATTGAGATAAATTTTTCTGGTTTCACCGAGAGTCGAACTCTAAACCCCCGAATGAAAGCCAAACGTATTTTGTCAACTTAACAATGGAGGTCATGAGTAGCAACGCTGACGTTTATATAATTATTTGTTACACGTACCAATAGAGTAATATGCAAATCAGTAAATCAAATGGGTTTATTTCATACTTTATTATTACACTGAAATCATTTTCTACGCGATACATATTATATGTGTTAATATCTTTTCCAAAAATGTTTATAAAGTAATTTATACCGACTGTTTAAAATCCAATCTGAGACCGTGGATTAACGAACAAGTTGTCTTTATTAATTTAAAACTAGTTTTCCCTCAAAAAGCTACCAAAAACCCACAATGATTTTTCACATTATCCTTAAAGTTCATTCTGAATCACCAAACAAAGCCACAGAGCTTGTGACACGCCACTGCAGACTTATAAGACCCTTTTAGGGTTTGAGCAAACACCCTTATCCCTCAGCATTAATCCATAGCAGAGTTGTATCCCTCTTTCCATGAAAGTTTCAGAGGAAAACATTGCATAAAATCAATGTGTCCTGTATCCTGGCAAAATGAAATCCGTTGACTGCAAAATTAGTTAGTGCCCTTCTGATCCAGTAATCCTTCGGTGTCCCTGCCCGAACCTAGGGTCATTTGTTATTTCTGAAATGTGATGGGTACAAGGACTTTCTCTGCGTCACATTTCTTAGAAATATTTTGATATTTTCGTGGCTAATATCAGATATTATTTTCTTTTCCTTGGTAACAAAAATGAAACAGGAATTGTTTGCTTTAATGTAATTTAAATTTACGTTTATATTTATTTTACAGTGAAATAATATTTTCAAGTTAATTGGGAGAATGAAATAAAAAAAACGGTTTAATAAATCTCCTAGCATTGGTATATTTAAAGGCGATAAAAAAATTGTCAGGTATTCGATGGTGTTGTTTATTTATAACACAATAAACACATCTTGGATTTGAATGAAAGATCCATGTATTTTGGAAATAGCGGGTTTGATTCCCTTTGGTTATAAAAAAAGTTACAATCTGATTTTCTGTAAAGGCCTATTTCAGGTTAGTTGGAAGATAATGGCACGTGGCATTAAACCAATCATGATTCCATCCCTCTTATACACAAAAGCTGCTCACAGAGGTGTCAGTGAATTACAAATCCGGTGATAAATATTGAGAAGGGAATCATATCAGATAGATCAGAATACTAGGTAATTATTTTTTTTAGATACTTGCTACAAAAAATTCACTAAGTTCCTTCAGATTCGAGAAAGTTTCCCTACAGTGTAATACTCGTAGATGATGTTTAAAAATGCTATTAATAGAAAAAAATATAAGTCATCAATCTTGGATGAAGAAGGATATTTTCGAATCTTTTAACCTTTTAAGTCATCGTTAATGAGCCTTGTAGAACAAAAAATCTCTTGTAGCCAATCTCGAGTTTCTCCTAGACGCCGATCATGTGATATTATGAAAGAGAATAGGCCAATAATAGACGTACGTCACGGAAACGTATGTTCACAGCACTCAAGACAGTTTTTTTATACGTCTATCAGTGCATCATGCATGCACCATCAGCCCGAGATAGTTCTTCATATCCCATGACCTTGGGCCCAGTCAGCTCGTGATAATTCTTCATTATTTACGATGTTGAGCTACCTGGTTGCTCTCCGACTCTTCGCTTACCCATTACTTCCCCGTTTAGGACACGTTTTGAAAGTTTATAATCACTTATGCGCATCACATGTTCAGTACACTTCAATTTCGCCTCTATAACCATATCCTCTAAAGTTAGAGCGTTCCAAGCTCCCAGTGTGCCTCTTACTGGGAACTTATGTCTCAGACCCACAGATATGTATGAGAAAGACAATAAGGACAGCTTTAAGGACAGCTATGTAAGTAGACTGGTAGATAACTCTGCTGTAGAATACTGTCATTTAGTTTTGCAATATCTACGTGCTATTGCTGGGAAGACTTTGCGTAATATTATAAGGAACATCACAATCCGAGAGGTCTGTGAGGTCCAAGATGGGATCAGATGAGGACGACAGCGTTGACGATACTGGTACCAACATGTACAGAGAATGAATTCCACAAGAATTCCATACCTAAATCTGCATGGGGTGCCGGATATACGGCGTCTACCAGGGAGACCCCGAAACGATGGAGAGATAGCTGGAGCTCAGCATCACAGGACAATCCTGCAGTAACAGACTCTTGAGACTATAGAAAGTTTAAGAAGAGCAAGAAGTTTTGCAATAGCTGCTGATACGTTCCTGGGGCCTCTTACAGATAAACACAATATACTAGACGAGTTCATTGCTATACCGTAATTTCTTGCAAACAACCAACTTATTGTAATTTATTTTTATCAAACACTGTTTATTCCACTTTTTTGTGACAGCATAAAGTCTTGTTTGTGCTTTTCCCTGAAGATGAGGTGAAAGCCTTGAAACCGGTAGGGTAATACCGTCACAAAAAAGTGGAATAAACAGTGTTTGATAAAAATAAATTACTATGTCTTTAAACTTCCACAACGTTAAAGCCTTAACTATAAACAAACCAACTTATATTTTAAACATATGATACTCATTATATCATCATAGTTTGCCGATTTTTTTAAGGGAAAATAACGCATTTAAATTTCCAATCAGTCAACAAAATAAAATATGAATCTTTTTCTTGGAAAACATATTTCAGAATTTATATTGAAGTTCAAAAGAAATGCCCGGATTTTAACTGGTTATTATTTTATAAATATTATAATTGAATAGTGTTTGACTTGAAAGCAAGATTTACTTACTTATCTGAAAATATAAATGCGTTATAAGTCATAACGATAACATTTTCTTTGTAAGTTTCGTTATTAGTGTGTTATTATCGTCAGCGATATTACTGGAATGTATAAAGTAAATTTTATCATAATTATCATTTAAAAATTGAAAAGTAAAGTTCTACACACTTAAAAAAAGTTTATATTTGTTTCTTTGGAATTTAGGCCCAACTGAACGTTGCAGGTCAGTCATAAATTCATCATTGTTACCAATTGTTTACTACGCGACAGTATTCAATATCGACCATGCTAGACAAAGTGTCGACAACAGAGCCGTCGTTTTGACGGACCCGTTATGTATGGTCAATCAAAGTTAACCTGTAAACGAGTATGAACGCACGGGTGCCTGTGAATCTAACTTATCTCAAGTTGGTACGAACGCACCGGTGCGTTTCACATTAATATCCAAGAAAAGTGTGGATTGTGCCAAAAAAGTTAATTATATTGATATCCATGGGTAATTTGTCAGAACAAATTTCAATTCGCAATACAGTTTTTGCATTTACCGATTTATAATAATAAAACGAAATATTTATCATAATTCTTCAACCTGCTTCACATAAAAAATAATATGTAAAAAAATATTTAAAAAACTCACTTGCTGGATACATATTGCTCCTTTATAACTCAATAGCTTACATGTTAAATGTAGTTTAGTTTTTTAGTCAGTAATTTTGTTAGATTATTTATTTGAGTTAGTATAAATATACAAATTTCAACTAACGGTCGTTAAAATAAAAGGTATTTAACAGCCAACTTTCTAGCAATGTGCATTTTCAACCATTGCATCATTAAGCACGTAAAACATTTATATATCAAATGCATTGTTGTTTTAATTAGAAATTTACATAATGCAGTTCGTGATTCGACCAATGTTACAATAATACTGCACAGTACACTCGTTATTCAATGATTACCCCCAGGTTAACGGGACGGTCATTAAAAACTGTAATGTGCACATATAATTATTATTATTCGGTTAATGTTTCCCCATTAGTATGAAACTTAATGCAATATTTATGATTGTTTTGATGTTATGCTTTTTGGCACGATGGTAGTTCTCTTGTGATTGATAATGGATCGAAATTCGGAGATTCATTGTCATATACATAATAAAAAAATGTAACCACATAAATTAAGTCGTTTGAAAACCAAACGGTGGTCATTTGATTCATTGATTCGTAAAATACATTTGGAGCCCGCTGGAGTCAGAACTTACTCATGGCACAGAAAAATGCCTACGATATCTCTATGTGCGTGAGTTTGGTGTCTATCCATGGCTTTACTACATTCTACTCAATTTCTGCTGGGCATGCTCAAGTATAACTCCTTGAGCGTAAGAAGAAAGTTTTGTCTCCTGATATACGAGTACGTTATCAGACTCGTTTGAGAAGTTGTAAGCTGTCCAACATCACTAGAAAGATTAGCGTATAATGTTCATAGCAATTACTCTAGACTGCGCTGGCAAGAACTGTTCTCAATCACATATGCAGAACATGTGTCCCGTTCTTGCATATGTGATTAGGTGAACTCTTTTGAGTAGGATGGGATATTGACGTATTTTATGTCACATTATCAGAAACTTGGGATATTAACAAATTTAATTTCACATTATCACATAATGTTAAAAAGCACTCATCAATTTATTAAGGGGACATTTGAACATATATTTTTTTTACATGTTAATTCTTTTTTGTAAATTCCAGTGTAATTGGGCTATTTGCAAGGAACTCTTCAAAATATTCGGATTGATAATGAAGATCTATTGAAGAGTGTAACCGAGAGATCACATAACTGTTATGTATTTCATTAAAATTTGCTTGATGAAGAGTTCGAAGAACAATCTCAAAAGACTTATGAGTGAATCAAGCTAGATAGGTGTTCAAGGAGACAGTCGGAGAAAGTTTAATTTGGGGAAATAAAAACAAATTAAATATATGGCAAGATGTATACATGTGGAAGAGGCATAGACTCTGAGCGAGGAAACAAAAGGGTGGAGATCTGTCCTCTCTGCCTAACCCAAAAAGGGTAGGGAATGATAGTTTTGTATATATCTAATTTACTGTTTGATAACGTCACATAAAACATTTAATGTTTCTAATAAGCAGTTAATATAGCAGCTCATGATTTTATAATAAAAGCACTGAAATTATGTGCAGAAGGTGGGCGATTCGAAGCCCGCCAATACCCTCCGTTACCACGGTATTTTTTCCGACGAGTTTATTGATACTCAAGAATTCCTACGACTTCGGTCGCATATATTCAAATAAGAAAAAATGTTACATTTTTAAGTATTTCAAACTGCAACCTTAATGAAGAAAATGAAATTTATTATTTCTTCATAAATACTCAATATTTTTTTAAATATTCGTTGCGTGTGATAAAAATCTGACCATTTGATTAATTAATTAAATTACTAGCCGATAATTAAAACAACGATAAATGAATTTGTTTTCTCATATTTTATTTCACTCTTCAAAATCTCTCCGTGAATTTATTATTTTCTGATTTGATCATTTTCAAATTTCTTCAATTTGAAAACAAAACATTGTAAAAAATATTGGAGGGTTTATAACTAAAGATGTAATGCAGAAACATAAATTCCAGGAAATGATTTTAATTTTGTAAATATTTCGACAACCATTCAAATTGGAGCGACGATCGTTAATTTATACCGTTGTCTGGTGTATTCCCATCAGTGGTGGCACATCAGAGGGTGCAAATTATTGTATTTATTTACACTTTATTCAGTATACTATAGCGGGAATCACTAACCTAACCTACTAGATAGACAATGACTTTCATGTTGGTAAGAAGTTCCAATCTAGTTTTAACTTAAATCTTTCTGGTTAAGTGAAAGAGATTTTCTCTTTTATTGTGTAAAACGAAAGCATAATACAATGATTTGACGCATGTGTAAAAAAATCACCATTGGAGATTGAGGCCGAAAGTCCTTAGTGGAAAACAAGTTTTCTACAAATTAACTAAGAGAAAAACTTGTTATTTCATGGTAAAAACTTTTGTTGGTTGGTTAAAACTATTTGACTGAACATTAAAAAGTTTTACTTATTTATTATTGTTTTTAAATTTACACGAAGGTAAATTATCTGTGGTTTACCCATATCCAAATAAATGCATAAACTTTGAAATTATGGATAAAATCTCATTGCACTCAAGCCATTAAGAACGATATACCAAAGTCATGCTTAAATTCTTTTCAAAGCTAAATTCATCATCGAGTGCTGGATTTATGGATAGTATATGAACATTTTGTATGAGGTGTGTCGAAATAGAATTCAGGCGCTCTATCATTTCTGCCTACGCCAACAGGGAAATTGCGTGATGGTACGTATGAATGTATATTAAACATGATTTTTTTTAACCTTGTAATTGATTTTTAATAAAATATATAAACCGCTAATTTTTATTTTGTTTCGTATTCTCTACTGTTTTTTCACTTGATGAGGTGAGCTTTAGTTCACTTTCACTTGACGAGGAAGATGAAGTTCTAAAATACATTTTTCAATTGCAGGAGATACAAGAGAGGAAGGGTAGTTGCTCATAAGAGCAGGGGAGAAGGTAGGCATCAAGGGTGAATAAAAAACAGTGTTATATGCAAAAGAAAAGAAAAGTGTATTATTTATTTTATTAAAAACATATTCAAGAACCTTGTTATATTTATTCCCCCATAATATTTATGAAAGTCTAATTTATTCATGTTTTTTTTATATTCAAATTTATTGAATTGAATTGAATAGGTAACATTTTGACATGCCAGTCATGGTCCAGTGGTTTGCATACTTGCTGGCATTCAGAGGTCTAGGGGTTGTACTAGCGCTAAAAAGTGGCCAAAAAAATAAATTCTAACCGCATTTTTGGAATAAACAGTGTTACAAAATAGTCTTATAAAAATTATTCGTTTTTTATGTAACACCTCTGCTTCGTACACTTAAGAAGGTGATTCAATTAAAAGTTCAAGACTACGTTAATAAATTAGGGAATAACGGTTATTTGTATTCGGGAATTTCAAGGTAAAATTAATTGTATTTTCAATGCTTTAATCCCGCCAAGTAAACAGCGACCGGGAAGGAAAACAATAATATTTATACTTTTTCGAATAACTCCCTCAATCGAGTTAATAAAAGCTCGGCGATATTACACAACCGCAAAAAATCCCATTTTGCTGTTAATCAAATTAAAGCTTTTCATTTCGATAAGTTCTCAAATATAATTGAGAAATTTCTTTTCTTTGTTCTTAAAGCGTTTCTCATATACTAGCAATCCATGAAACGGATCATTTTATTTATTGGTCTCTAAAGTTGAGCAGTGGCTCTTAAACCAGTTTTAGGGTTTTTACACCAGCCATATAAGACGTGTTATCACGTCTCATCAGTTAGTCTATTTTGATGTCTGCCTCTGCCTGGATATCAAAATTAACTACGGTAATTGACTGTTGGATGGAAGAGTTGATGATCATAATTAAAAATTAGATGTCGCCTTTAAATGTCAACTTCCTACCTTTTGATGCTACTGTCTACAAAACGTCTTTACGATGTTAATTTTAAATAAAATCGCTTTTAAAATCATACTTTTCTTATAAATATTGGAAAAATTTAACATCAAGATTGACTTTTGATTGCGATTAAACTACGAGTATGCAAACGTTGAGCTATTTTTATTATATTTGTTGTACAATATTATATTCTACAAGATGAATATTTATATACTTTGCTTAAATTATTTTTTTATTTATATATTATAAATTTCTTTTTTTAAATAGGGTATTGAGGAATCATTGCTATGCAAATGTAGTAGACCACGGGACATATTGTCAACCTCTGCTTCATTAATTCGTTCATTTTAGGAATTCAGGATATGTTCAGAACCACACCGGAAGTGACAGACTAACTGATCCTTCTGAAACTGCCACTTTGAGTATTAAACCCATACGAAAAAGAACAAGCTTATCAATAAACAAGCATATCAATCCTGGTATCCAAAATTTTCCAAATGAAATGTATATGTTTATTTTTTCGTATAATAAGCTGCAATTTATACGAATTGATAATGCGGAAATATTGAATAGAGTTGATAATATTGTATTCAGCTCCATTTACCGCGAAATCAGGTTTAGAATCTCCGAAGTAGGCTTGAAACTTGCAGCCAATCATGGCACTCATTTATCAATGGTAGCACACGTTAAGAAGGAGCAGTTATCGCAAATAAATAGTGAAGATGAGTTTTATTACCAGATTTTACCAGACTGTGACTTTTTTTACCAGATTTTACCAGACTGTGACTTTTTTTCAGGTATCATTGAGAATCCCTCCCAAAATCATACCAACTAGGCCACGGAGATTTACCAAGCGGTAGTCGTAGTAAACATAATAAAAATCACTGACACACCGATAAATTAAGTTAAAATATTTGTCCTTTAATTAAATATTGGTGTTTTACTTACTTGCATGGTGTTAATGAAGAATGTAAGATTGGTCAGAGGCCGTGAAGGGGGCGCCGTACAATTGGCCCGAAGAATGTCTCCAGGATCATACTGGGGCCTCTCTGTCACTATAACCGGAGGACCGGGCGGAAGTGCTGTAAAGAAGAAATATTATTATTAAAAAAAAATTAAAGACAGTCTCATATTGGTTTATCTCTGCAACTGACCGGGTAACCTGTACAGATTGTCAACGTTTTCAAATATCTAGGAAAACTAATTACTCAGACCTTGACCCAAATACAGTGCAGATTTATGGTCCATCTTATTTCATAATAGTTAGGCATGGACCCTGAAGATCAAAATGCTAAATAATCTGAAATCTTCGAAATTCAAATTACGAAGAAAATTCTCAGAATTTCTAGTCATCATCGTATCTCTAATAATGATATCAAAAACCGAACAAATGTAGAACGAGATCTCTCAGTTACACAAAAATGGCCTTGCCTTAAAAAATTGCCTTTCTGGGGCATATGTATGATATATCTAGAGGGGAAAAGTATTACTACCTACAATTCGGCAAAATTGAGGGTCAAGGAGAATCGGTAGAATACGCCTTTCTATTAACCCAACATTTGCGAATGGGCAGGTATCCAAACTGTTCTGTTTCACCAAATACTGATATATTTTCTCAAGAGTGATCATTTATGTCAGAAAGACAGAGCACGTCATATGAAGAAGAAAAAAATCTGGTTTATTAAACAAAGAAACGATCTTTCCGATACAATTAAGTATTAAATATATTTAAAAAAAAGTTAATTTGTTCCATATATTGTATATTACTGCTTTGTGATACATATCTCGATGAATATTTATACCAATAGCCTTCAACACTGTAAATGATTGAGTGAGAAAACCATGTGAGTTTACTTAAAATTCCTCAAACGTCATTTTGGGGACATCCGTGATATATAATAGTTGGAAAGATACTTTCATTCAGTCGGGTGGTTTTGGGTTTCATTCTCAACGGTATCCATTAAAGAGGTCCTTGTCTTGTTTAAGAGTTCGTCTCAAAATAATGTGCTTGATTGGTTGCATTTTCACAGAAAAATACTTCGTCTAGAACAACGGTCTGTAACTTGGGCACAAGTAACATTAGTGGTACGCGAGCCCCAGTCTTGTAATACTCGAACAAGCAAGCATCAAAATACTGAAGTTCCATGAAACTTCAACATAATTTACAACAGCATGTTAGAGTCGGCTTACGCTAACGATACTTATCGAGATAACCTAGGGTTAGCCAATAAAAGTATTTAAATACCTTATATTTGACAAGTGCCAAGTGTCTTTTATTTATGCCAATAATGTGTATTGAACATATGGTATATAAGGTATTAATTCCTATATCATACGTAATCGTCAATTTTGTTATATGCTTAAATTTTCAAAACTCGAATTCTAAGATATTTTAATTACATAATGAGCATAGGGAGTAGGCAATATACACATCGAAATTTGCTTTTGAAGGCTCAGGTGGTCAAGAGTGGTAGTGGTGGAACGTTTATTTTTGTAACGTGGTATAATTAAAAAAAGTTTGCAAATCCCTGATCTACTCGTAGAATATCAAATTATTGAACTTGCTCTAGTATTTTTTTTTTGAAGTTTTACGTTTTTTGAGAGATATTGCAATATTTAGCTTTCATACTTCTTTTCATTTAAATTTTTCATGTTTTCTAGCGCTGAACAGTTTTAAATATTTTTTTAGTGTCATAAATGTACCATTTCTTTATGAAGACGCCTTTGGGATGAATTTGATTAAAATATATTATATTTTAACGAAAATACAAGAAATTTCATTATTGTACGTTCAATAATACTCATCAAAGGCGTATTCCCAAAGCAGAGCAATAAAACCCAATTCTCGTTAAATTAATACGATGTGATGCATAAAAGATATTCTTGGAAAGTCGATGATGAAGGACGTAAATAATTGAGGTTTTATCGTCGTCCTGAATGATTGCTTTTTTTGGAATATCCCTAATTCCTATATATATGGTAAAATTAATCAAACTGTAAAAAAAAAACAAATGTTTATATAAAATGTTGTTTAATGTTTTAAACACAATTTTGTAATTTAAATTTAAACTAAGTGACTTAATAAGTCTTTGAATTCAGTTTCTACATCAGCAATCATGAAGACACTGTAAGACTAGTAATTACCATAAACATAAAACTTTTAAAAAATGTGGAAAAGCACGCATAGACCGATCGATTTGGTTTATAAAAAAAGATTATCAGAAAGATTAATTCACTAGAGTCATTGTGTCACTAAAGCACAAAACATACTCTAAGAAAGCTTTTCTGTTAAAGAAAGTATTCATATGAACTGCCATTGCTTTTACCAACGCTTTGGATATGACATTCTTATACATACATAATTATATAACTTATATATGTTGAGGCAGACAAAGAGAACAGAGCGCACAACTTTCCTATCACGACATGCTACAATTATCTCATCTACATCCAGTTCTTTGTATTTATCTAACTCCTTCATATAACTCCAATACACCGTTGTGAATCATTTTGGAAGATCTTTATATTGTTTGAATTGACTTTGTTATCTTGTTAAATACATCATGAGAACCTTAAAAAATTAATTCAACAAGCCAATTGATAGATCGATGAAAAAAATGACAATTTAAAAAACCTCAGTAATATTCAACTACCCCTATATATGCTAATATAAACCTGCTTGAAATTAAAATGATATTAAATCAAATGATAAAGGGTGATTCCTCATTATTTTATAATGTTTAGGTTAACAATAAATATTCAAGCAATTTGAGATTTTTTGCATTGAAGACGTGTTGCAGCTGGAAACATAGAAAATTAACTTAATTTAACATATAAAAATGCATTGAAGACGTGTTGCAGCTGGAATCAAGGTTAACAATCACTTGGGTCTGTCAATTGTAAAATCTTCAAAAGCAATCGTGGATAGTAATGTACTAAAGCCCACCATGACGTATGTAAGCGTAACTAGAGTAATAAGATCAAAATAAATATGGGTGAAATACGAGCCTCACAATTTTGTTTAACAATACACGATAATGTTAATATTTTCTCTTTGTTTATGAGAATATATGTAACAAAAACCATAGATATCCTTATACCCCCGAATACTAGACGGAAAAAATGACTGTATCATTCGAGAGGAGCACAGCGCGGGGTTCGAACCGACGACTTTCCGCAAGGAAGTCCAGTGCGTTACCGTGAGGCCATGTACCTCACAATATTAAAGTTAAATGTTAAAAACGGATCTTACAGCCGAATTATGAATAAAATCTTTAGAAGTTTTGACCACACATTGAGATATTAAGTTTCGAAATATATATATTACATTTGCCTGAAATTTAGAAAGACGTAGAATGACAAAACAGTAAAAGGATAGGTATAAAAACTCACAAGATGTATAAATGTAAAAGAGTCAAAGGCTGCGTGCACAGATAGAAATACGTAGAATCTGTCATCTCTGCCTATCTCACAAACACAGTGCCATGATATTTCGAGAAAATTAAAGACCTCCAAAATAACTCACAAAAGGAAAAACAAGCTGAGCTTCAGTGCTTTTAACATATGTGTTTTTAATTGTTCAGAAATTACAATATATATTTTTGGCCGCCTTAATTGTGAAACAATTTCAATAAAAATATCTCCTTTCGACGAAAAAATATAAAACACCATTTGGATACATCTTCTGTCTCCTGATTCCCACGCTTGCTTATTCTAGTCTGCTACGGTGGGTTCTTTCCCTTGGGAACCGAACAACGCTTTGCTCATCTTTCCATTTGATCTCTATCACTCTTGTGAAGGCGTGCCACTAATCTTGTTTTCTTTGTTTCTTATTATTCCTCTTTTCCTTCAAGATTATGGGGTTAAAAGATAGATTATTAAATGAAAACAGTTAATAATACTTAAATTTAAAACACTTTTCGTCTTAGGAAAACTTTATATTTTATTTTGAAGACGACTTTCCACAATCACTTATCATTTCGAGGCAAAACATTTTTATGTATAATATTGAAAATTTAAAATTATGGATTCGAGTAGAATTTTGACCAGATACTGACAGAATTCTCAATAGTAAAATTTAAATAATATGTGACACCGAGAAAATTTTAAGATGCAGTAGAAAAACGAGGCAATACTTGCACGAACACATGAAAAGAATAGACGATACAATGATTTTTCAGAATAACCACTCTTCCAGTCAACCACAAACAAACTATACCAAAATAATGGCAGTCCCTACTATAAAAATAGCAGAATAAAGTATAACGATCTATGATATACTGAGTAAAGATCTCGCTTAGTTTAAAATGTTGTCAAATTATAAAAAATGAAATTTTTGTGTTATTGGGGATTGAAGTTTTAAATATTCATCCGAAATTGTATTCAAAAGTTAGTTTCCGACCATACAATAAGCCTAGTGAAACGATTGATATTGTGTCATATTTGTGTATAATATGTGAAAATTAACGCAATAAAAAGAAGAGAACTCTGTTTTCAAATATAACAATTTTAAAATTGTTTACTTCCCCCTTGATTGAAGCAATAATTCACCAGTGGTTTTGCCGTTTATAGATCGGATCGCATATCCGGGAGGGGCGGAGGCACCGCAATCCTCATCCGAGACATCATCCATCATACCCAATTCCTCACACCTGCCCTGACAAACTTGGAGACTACTGCCATCAGCCTCAAGATTGACAGAAAGACAGTCACCATTGTGGTATTATATTGTTCCGGCTATCGTTCACTTTTGGAAAGGACATCAAGACGGTGCTAGCCTTGGGGCCCAACATCATCATTGCCGGGGACTTCAATGCTATGCACCATTAATGGAACTACCTGAGAGCAAACTCAAATGGCACGACGATGCCCAATATATGGAAAACCCCAACTATCAAATTCTTTATCGTTAATGGTGTTAAGTGCTCGTTTCAGAGCATTCCACTTCTGCACACAGCCTCAAAGTCAGCTGTTTCTGGCATATATAAGACTAATGCCTTGGGGGACGCTTACGAACGTATGAACAAAATCACTTGCGGCCTTGTAAATTCTGACGTCAAGAAAGCTGTCGAGGACACTCTCGTCAGCTTTGTTTTCTATTTGACCAACTAAGATGAGGTGCAACTTTGCACCCAGTCCAAAATTGGTAAAATCCTTGATAGATTTTAACCCGAAAAGCCTCCAGTCCCAACAATATAGACAAAATCCTTCTTAAACATTTACCACTTAAAGCGAGAGCTATCGAGACTACGAGTACGTAAGTTTGGAATACCCCTGAATATGTGTCGCATATGACTTGAAACTAGTCAAGTTAAATATATATTTTCAAGTGGATTAAACAATGTCACATATATTTATTGAGTTTGAATCCCAAGCTAGAGCGCCCTTGAGAAGAGTTAGCTCTCTAAACGGTGCTATATCAATTGTCCTTTTAATATTATTTTGAGCGCTGTTAAAACTAAAAATGCAAATTCAACAAAGTCAATATGATAAATGAGCTTTATGAGAAAAAATATATATTGTAAGACGATTCAAAGCTTCAATTGATTAAACTTTAAATGAAAAATTCTTTAGACGTAAAAAAAGTATTGTATATGGATATTTTACTTTCTTATTTTGCATTAAAAATTTATTTCACAATTTACAGCTATGTAATGTATAAACTGCATTTAGCAAACTTAAAAACGAGGCGTTCTAAAGGTGATGTAGTTTTACATAATTGATAAGTCATTTAATTAATGTTATTATTATACAATGAAAGTTCTTTTCATTGAAGATCTTCATGAAGAAAAAAAGATTTTTATCCTCGTAGAAAAGACAGTGAGCTGTTTAGGTCAAGAGGACAATATAACATGCAAAAGGCCAATAGACTCCCTTATTTGCTGTGAGAGATGTAAGTGATAAGAAATAATTTTGGATAAAACAACAAGAAAAATCAGCGATATTACAATTCCCAGTGATGAGATAAAATAAATACAAAAACAAATAACAATAGCCTCGTTTTTCTATCTTACTCAAAAACTACATATATTCAGAACCTCCGCAGCCTTGTCCATACCTGTCTCCTAGTTCGGGGGTTACGGATTCCATTCCCGTTGGTACCTAATTTTTTTAAACAGTTTTGTTCTGGTTTTTTGGGCCTCTTTAACACATTTCATGAGTGCATGATTCTCAGTCATCCTGTGGATTTAAAACGCCTGCACGTGTATTGATTTATAGTGTGCAAGCTGTTAAACTTCAGTAAGCACAGAATCTTTAAATATTAAATCCATAGTTTCTATGGTAAGACGAGCAATGTCCAGAAACGATCGATATATTAAATCTACAGCAGCATTTCATTGGGCAGAGTTTTACATAGCGTTATTTTTGTATTGTTTTTAAATAGCGATATAAGAATTCATAGTTTGCAACAGAAAAATGTTTATTCAGATGTTAAACAGTATAAAAGTAAATCCAGCATATACGAGTATATCGAAAGTGTTATATAATGTAAACAATATGGTCAAAGTTTTATTTAAAATAATATATTTAAAAATAAAAGTTCACACTGAAATTACGTACCATTGGAGTCTATTCTTGAGACCATTGGATATATTTTTTTAGCAACATCAAGGAAATTAAAACAATCACTACAAAATAATTCGTGAGAATTCTTATTATTTGTACACCACACCCCTTGAAGGACTTGAAAAAAACCTTCGCAGGATTAATTCTTTACCTGTACTTTTTTTATGAAAATAAATGAAAAACTTAATTCTCTAATACTTGACCAAGTAAAATTCATCATGAATAACCGTACAAAATAGTAATCTTTACAAACAACAAAACCACTTAGCTTTGATCAAAGCAATTCATTTAGATCTTAGCAGGATTCCTTAAGGTAGTTCAAAGTTTCTTGTTTTGCTAAAGACTCATGTTTAAATGTAGAGCATTTCGTTATCAAAACAAGCTTTGTATCAGATCTTACGTCAAGTATCTATACGATCTGGACGAAACTTACGAGATGTATTTTAACTGAAATCCTCCCTATATAAATTAACTTAGCATAAACAAACTTGAGTGCAAGAAGATAGATATGTCAGAACCTGCGGCCAGTCCCAAGGGGGGATAAACCCTAGTAACAAGTTATAAATAAAGGCAGCATTTTCTCCGCAGTCTTATAATTCACCGTGTGTACTCTCCTAAACAAACATGTATGTGCTTTGGACTGTTGTGACTGTTACGTCTCGACTAGGAAATCCTAAATAAATGGACATAAAATAGCAGCTACAATATTATACACAAACAGGAAAGTATTGTTTTATTTACAGCTGCCTTGTTTTCTTCTCTTATTAGCTTTTACAATTATTTTCCCCTTTTTGGGGAAGAATTGTATTTAGCCCACATTCAGTGGCGTTCACTGTTATTGTTCAGGTATTTAACTTGCTTTCATAGTTACACATTACATCAAACAATATGAAATCGGTTGTACTTACGTTCGTGAGTAACAAAAGGTATTGTAAGAAATATTATTTTTAAAAAATGTATTCCTTGTATGATATGAGAATATTTTTATTTTTAATTATTATGGGACTTTGTAATTTGTTTTATCAAACACTGTTTATTCCACTTTATATAACGGAATAACCCTGCCGGTTTCAAGGTTTTCGCCTCATCGTCATTACAATGTCTTTAAACCTCCACAATGTTAATGCCTTAACTATAAATAATATATGTATTATTTGACTGTTGACTAATAGATAGTATACGGATTTCTTTTATAACCGAATATGGGTATGACATGTTCTTATTTATAATGAAGGATTCTTCTCCGAGCAAATGCCAAGTGTCACTGAATTGGTCCCGTGTTCGTTGATAGAGAGAAAAGAGGATAATTTTTTGCACGGTTGTAACTATCGGAAACATTAAAATTCAATGTGTCTTATATTGTCATGGAGCTCAAATAATGTACAAGTACTTTAAGTTAGACTAAAGTAATGAACTTGAACGCTCTTGTTTCGAGAATATAACAGCAAAAGTATCTCATTTTTTTCCAACGTATTTCCGATCTCAGACAATATTTCATTATTTTGATATAATTTCATGAACGTTTGATATATGGAGTTGAAAAAATAAATGAAAATCGATTGACACAAACAAAGAAAACACATTTTTACTAAAAATGAAAAAGTCAACAAAAAACTAAGTCAGAGAAAAAACACTGATTTAAAGAAAGGTAGTCTCTGATATGTAAAAAGTTACGGATTGAGAACTTACGTGATTTTTTTTTAGCTTTGAGTCTGATGTGAGCAAAAAATAAACAATCCATCATCAATATCGTCATCGTGCCATGTTTTAAATGTTTCAATATTCTAAAGCAACATCGAAAGAAAAAGCGCCACTAATATTTCTGACCTAAAACATAACAATCATGATCCCAAAACATGACCATTATTTGCAAAGTAAAAATGAATATCCGAGAAACGTTATTGGTATTAAAAAAAAACCTTAAAGTTTTCTCCATCTGGGAAATTTCACAGAACATAAACAAACTCATATAGATTTTTTTAAAATACCGTCTGAGAATAACACTTCCTTTTTACGTTTTTGTTCTACTTCCTCTATATTTTCTTTGCACTTATCTTAAATATGAGATCTATGAAAAGTCAGTTAAATATTGTATTAGAAGAATTTCGTTATATACAGTATGATTTGGTAGATTAAATGAGATATCTCTTCCAAAGAATTAAAAAAACGGTTAAAATATGTCTTAGGAAAAATCAGACTTGAACACTTTTTAAAAAAATCTGTTTACTAACGGGAGCCGAAACCTTAACCTGAGATTTTGAAGGCAGGCGTCATATCAATTCACAGAAGTCGAATTATATTTTTTACTAGTAATAACCAAACAAACGTGATGAAAGCAAATTATGTTATCAAAAATAACGCTGTGCTTCTCATTGTGCTGCTTTATATTGTCATCGTGTTGCTACATCTCTAGGGTCGTACTTGCTCGTTGTGACTGACGCGATCGTTTCTTCCTGCTAGCATTTGGAGCTTTCACATAACAATAAATCTTAAATGCTTTAAATTGAAATTTTATCGTACAGAAACAATAACAATTTTATATTTAAAGGCTATATTTAAGAAAATTTTTGATTCCCGAAAGAAACCGGAAGTCTTTAAAAAAGTTGAATTTTAATGAAACAAAACTCAGAACAGAGTGTGTATCGAAAACTTTATATAAACTAAAAAACAAACAAATTCATGTTTTTACACAGCAACAGTATGAAGCATGAACAGAGTGTATAATGCTGACAGAAAACTTCATGTAAACTATAAACAAACAAATTCATGTTTTTACACTCAACAGTATGAAGTCTGAACGGAGTACATATTGCTGACAGAAAACTTTATGTAAACTATAAACCAACAAATTCATGTTTTTACACTGCAACACTATGAAGTCTGAACAGAGTGTATATTGCTGACAGAAAACTTCATGTAAACTACAATATAAACAAACAAATTCATGTTTTTACACAGTAACAGTATGAAGTCAGTGAGAGGGATTTGTGAATCTAATAATTTATTGTAAATATTATAAATGTTAGGAAAAATTAAGCATTCTCACTAATTATATACTGCTTTTTCGTTGTAATATTTATATTTTCTGTTCAACACTAAAGTCATCGCTCATTAATACATTATTTGCCATTATTGTTTTATGTCTTATAACATAATCATGTGAAGTAGTGACAGAAAAAATATTACTTTTTGACAGTAAAAACTAGGACACAAACTAATAAAATAAAATAACTTTTTAACTATAACTATGAGACCTAATGTCATGTACGGACGTAAGGACAACTGAAATTACATTGTTTGATAAGTCTTTTGACAAGTCCTCAAAGTGTAAATGAACATATTATGTGTGTATCTATTGTACTACTGAATTACTCTTCAATTGCATACAATACAATCTGATGGGTTAATTATCATATGATAATTTCTTCCAACCAATCAGAAAAATATTGAAAAGAGATTCGAGCCCGCAACCCTCGGGCTAGAAAATCTTACCAACTAGATTTTACAAACTTAGAAGGCCATACAAATTAGGCCACTAAAGTCATTATTATGTAAGAAGTAATATATATTCCTTTAAATCTTTTAATTTTTGAAGCACCACAATATCATGGGCTTAAGAAGGCATCGGTCAAAAAATAACCTCTATTTAGCTTTTTCTCATGCAATTCCTCGCAGACGAGTGTGATTGTCACTCCATTCCGTGTACTCTGAGGTTGCTCAAAAGTCCTATCCTGGATTCGCACACCTCCAGCAGTGTGGACACACTGTTCCAGGCGGTGTTTCACGATCGTGGCTCGCGATCTATAAAAATACGGTCTTCACCGTACCACTGCAACTCATCTCTAGGTATGTACGAGTATATCACACAGCTTTTTATTGTTCTTCAGACCGTTCTTGTTCCCCTTTTTTTGGGACATCCTGGTTTGTTTTTCCTAACTTAAATTTAGAGATTCTGGCATAACGGCAATGTATCCTACCCATCAAAAGTACTCTCAAATTATTATAGCTTAACATTATAAAGAATACCTAAATTGTTTGGGTTTATCCTGCAATTTTATATAGAGAACACGGCCTCAAGTATCTCTCATGAAACTAGTTTGCATACGTTAGAGAACTATGGAACATATAATTTAGGGTAAATACTGACACTGAACTGGGCAAACATGAAATGTTGTAAGATGAATTGAGTGAAAAAAAGAGACAGTGTTGAAAAAAAAATTGCAATAGAAAACCATCTTAATTTGTCGAATAAATGTGGCATGATCTCTAAACCTAGATTGTTAATCATGTCTGAGAGACGCAGTGCGTTAACATTACTTCCGTTTTCAACAAACAAATTGATTATTCGTAATCAGTCAAATAGAGCAAAATGTTATGATAAGGTTTTTGTTACGTTTTATCTTATGGCTAAAATATAAATTTTACATATATTCAGTTTCAAAAAGTTTTTGATGGTCAGTGTTTTGGGAAATAAACTCAAAAATATACATTCAATATACAATTATCTTTTTTTTCTGACGCTGTTTAATACCAATAGATCTTCTTCTTCTTCCCAGTGTCATGTCAGGTCCCCTTAACGTTGAATATCACCTGAGGGTAGACATCTTTGTCCCCGGCAGCCCGAAAAAGATCCCCAACACTCCTTATGCCAGTCAAATCCCGTATATAACAGAACCCGGAGATTTGCCTCCTGCCAACACCTCTTCGACCTTCTATTTGGCCTTAAATGATCAGGTGCAGTAATTTGTACTGTGCTCCTCTAAGTACTTGACCCAAATAGGACACCTTTCGGATTTTAATATAAGTCGGATCGGATCTACATAATTCATACCATCAGCCTACCTACAATCAAGAGGAAGTAAGTATATTCCAAGTATAGGCTAGCCTATCTTAAACACCAATTAAGACAAAAATACCCGTGTAACCTAAATTACGCCACTTTGGCACAGGTCTTGTATCATGAAATAGTTCTGTATATTCCCAAAATCGCCTTTTATTTAATTTATTTGAAAATTTAAAAAAAACATGCCATGTTCAGAAAAATTAATAATCATATTTCCAAAAATCATTTAGCTTATTTGTCTTAACTGTTTTATTTTTTTCGCGGTTCGATTCCCAAATACGCTGTTTTTTTATGAAAATATAAACATAAATGTACAAAGCGCTATTTCATAACGCTAGTAACTCAAGGAACGTTTCAATAATTTAAGGACGGTAGCTACTTACTGCTAAAAAGAAATCCAAGTAAAATTAATTGAAAACCGCCTGTGTGTTAAGCAAGCATGTGCAATACAAGGACCATAGTTCCAACCAACTTTATGTTTTCAATAAACAAACATACCAACCTTAAAATCTTGGTAATATGAGTCAATAGTAAAATATATTCAAGGAAGGAATAATAAAATATACGAGTACTTCCCAAGTTGATTCTACTGAAATCTTGGTAATATGAGTCAATAGTCAAATATATTCAAGGAATAATAAAATATACGAGTACTTCCCAAGTTGATTCTACTGAAATCTTGGTAATATGAGTCAATAGTCAAATATATTCAAGGAATAATAAAATATACGAGTACTTCCCAAGTTGATTCTACTGAAATCATTCAAACGCAAAATTGATACGATAACCTGCGGCTGATATTATTACAGACTTTTGAGATTAAAGTTCGATTATATTCGTAAATAATTTCAAAAGTCTCTTTAGTTTAAGTAAACGTATAGCTGTAAAATATTTTAATCTTATTCACTCAACAAATATAGTGTATATTTTAATTGTATATTCATTGTAACAATGGTGATATTCGTCAGATAAATATCCTGTAGGATGTCTCTTGGGATTCCATAATACTTCTCTTCTAGGTCAATGAATGCCTTGTAAAGTTGGATGGCAAATTTCTAATATTTGTCGATGGTTTCACTTAGTACGAGTAGTTATTTCAACGTTTGTTTTCTTCCCTGATTAAAGATGTCAAAATATTTGTCACGTTTCTTCAACATTGCACCCACTGAATCAGTAATTATTTGATGAATTCTGCATATCTTCTATACTCTGGAGTATATTTTTTACCCGAAACTTAATAGTATGATCTCTATGTAGTTTTTATATTTACTTATAAACTGAGTAAAAATATTTCTTTAAAATAATGTATTTATAAAAACAGAGTAACGTTTTTTTTATTTAAAAATATATTCGAACCAATTTTCTATAAAAATATTGCGTAAAAAACGTTTCAAAGGTTAAAAACTCAAATATTGAAATAATAATACAGATTTATTTTCTACACGAGTAAGCTTTGAATGAGTTAGAAATCGTAAATTGGTTCACATATTTTTAAATATTCAGTAAAAAGAAATATTTTAACATTACTAAAAATTTCGATAGTCATTTATAAATATCCAAATAGAGTGGGACCTATATCAAACCTTTGATGGATTCCTCTTAGATCTGCAAAAGTGAATTATGTTTTCGAATAAATTTGAACACTCAACGTTCTATCAACGTGATTTATAATAATTACTTTTGGATTTCCCATAAAAAATTACTAAAAATTCAAATGTTCATTTAAAGGAATAAAATAATTATTTTATCATTTGAAATATTTATTAAGTTGTGAAGATTCGCTTAATTTAAACAAATGAATAGTTGAAGTAAAATAGGCACTAAGTACCAAAAAATAACAAAAAAAAACTAAGTATGCAGTTTCATTATATATGATATATGGAACGAAACTGCATACTTAGTATTTTTTGTTTTTTTTTTTTGGTACTTAGTGCCTGTTTGACTTCAACAATTCAAATATGAAATGGGAAAAAAACAAAATTAGGTAACAAAAAACGAACTTTAATATTTTGAGTCAATCACTATTTTGAATAATTGAGGGCGCACACACCACGCTGGTTGATTAATTAATAAAAAACCATACTGCGGAAACTCTTAATAGTTTTTTTACGATAATTCGAATTATAACCAAACAAAACGGACTTTCATTCTACTATACGATATATATCTTTATATTTTACCCCTATATCGTCTCTCGCATTTAATCAACGCTTACTTAATCTTTCAGAACAAATCAATTCCATCACGTTCTTTAGCACTGCGTCCGACAGAAAAATCCCAAAAAAACATCTCTTACATCGCCATCCCCTCGAATGATAGAGGACAGGCCATTATCCCTAAATTCCAGCAGGGTCCTCTTTACCAACTTGACTTGTTAGCTGATAATTTAGTTACTTTACAAAATTACTTGCACAAGTTTTCACAGGGTTCACGAAAACGGAAAGATGCAATTAATATACAATTGCTGATCTTCTCATTCGCATGCAGCCATTTTGTATTGGGTGTTAAAATGAGTTGTGCCGTTTTTTTTTCAATTTAAAAATTAACACCAAAAGTAAAACAAAATGATAAATGTTATACGTCATTCGAAAGGAACCGTACACTTCGCAAATATCGCGAGCAGCTTTGGCAGCTTTATTCTTTCGATTGAACGCGAACTGAAGAAGGTGTCGAAAATGCTCACTTTAGTCTACTTGACATTCCATTTTGAAGGCTTGGAATCAAATAAAATAATATACGTAACGTAAAAGCAAGCACAATATCTTGTAGAGCAGAAAATTTTCTTTCGAATGTCGTATTACTATAATTTACCATTTTGTTTTACTTTTGGTGCTCATTTTTAAATTGAAAAAAAACGGACACAACTTATGCTAACACCTAATACAAGCACGATAAAATACAGTTTAAGTTTCTTCAACTTGTTGAAGAGATGGTTGAGCAAGTGCCTCGAAAAGGTGTACTTAATACCAATCAAAGCCTTAAAAGTTTGACTCCCCATACAGCTTTATTCATGTGTTGAAAAAATAACGACATTTAAGCGTATTTTACAAATTGTAGCAAAATTTATTAAAGAAAAGATTAAGTAAAAAAAAAAAACAACTTACAACACATGACGCGTGAAATTTGTAAATGTATAGACGAATAACACGAAATGTAAAAAAAGGCTCAAATACAATCGACAAAGAGAAAATAAAAGTTATTTAAAAAATATAACAATTAAGATAAAATTTAAACGGAATAACCAACTTCCCAGTCAAGACCTAAAATTGAGAAAATGTTGAAAAAACCCCCTCCTTAACTCAAAAATATATACAGTAAAATATTCATACTACCAGACACGCAGGTCGTTAGCAAATTAATGTTGTCATATCTCAATTGTAAAATTCCATGTGTTTCTGGCAGGAGCGTGGAATTCACTTTGAGCCAACAACATATTGAGGCTATAAACGATGTTTTAAATAATTTTATAAAGATATATCAAATCGAGTAAAAGCCTTTCAGAAAGTTAAAGAAATCCACTTTAATTTATTAACAGATCATAGTCGAGCTTGTCAGGTGAAATACTGAGTCAAAATTAGATAAATATGTCTCATAACTATATTCTGGGCCCATCCAATCGAGGTAAAATGGATTATATAGTGAAATGACCAAACTATAAGGCAATATTATATTATACTTCTCACGAGTGAACTGAAGAGAATTTGTAGTTTAGATAGTCTCCTAAAAGCTTTGTCAACCCTCAAGACAAATCCCAACATCTTTATTCCTGAATTTGTTATATTGTTAATATGACTTGAGAAATTCAGTCCAAATGTCAACGACATGGCCTCTGAGAGGCGATGTACACCAAGGATTGCTGGGCCTGACAGTATACATTGCCTAGTTGATACCCAATTGTGTGTCGAAAGGCTAATAATATTGAAGTATTCTAGAGGAGATACACTGAGGCACCCTTGACGTGATCGTGATCACTAAATGGTCCTCATCTTGTCATTATAATGTGCTGTTCCCAAAATATTGGCTATAAACTTTCCATTTTTAGGTAATTTGTCAGGTAATTTGCTACCAGAGGAGTTGTTCGGAAAAACGATTGAGGGGATCTTATACCGTTCATTCTTTTCACATACCATTATCGTTTTCTATTTTCTACCCCATGTCATAATATTCTCAACACATTTTCTAATATTGGTATTACGGATCATATAAATAACTTTATTTCATGCTATAGATTTAATAATCTTAATCTTCAATGATACGAAATGTCACATTGTTCTCAAAATGTTAGAAAGCTTCTTAAATAATTTCCGATTCAATACAGATTGTATTGAAATAAATATATCCTCAGTCAAAAAAAAATCTATTTTCACAAATATCTCTATTTTTTTGTCCACAGTCGATTGATTACATAATATTTCATATGTGAAGAAGCAAAAATTTGTAAACATAACATAACATATCCATGAATTCAATAATTTGATACAATTTTCAAGGATATTTTGTTGTTTTTTGAAATATTGTAGGTTGAAATTTTTCTTATCTAATATAAACATATTTTGTTTATAAAGATGAAGGTTCAAACAATATTTTTCAAAACAATAAAAATACGATCTGAAAATAAAAAACAATCTTACAATAATACAGTAAGTGTTTTTTTTCCCGCAGATCAGATGAAAGTTCAGTTTGTTGCTGTAGGATGATAATATTATAAAGTAGCTGGGTCTTGATGAACCCATGATTCAATGTGTCCTAATTGCGTTATTTTTTTTTTTAATTACTGTGTTTTGTTACACTTTCATTGTATTTAGAACCACCTGAAAATATCACTGCCATGCAAGTCTCTTTCAACCAACCAATAAGATATTTAATAGGATTTTTGTGAAACCCAAGTTGATATCCTTTTTTAAAAAATCTGGATTTCAGCGAAAATCGAACCCGCAAATCTTTACTAAGAAGACATGCGTCTTACTAACTGGGCCACGGAGATCATCACCATTAAAGCATTTGATTAAAGGCTGTGGTCTGAAAACCAGGATTGTGTAATTCATTGTTTTAAGCTATTTTGTAATACGTGAATGAGTTGAAAAATGTAAAAGATATGAAAAATAACAACTTTTAACAGTGGAGTTAATCTCATAAACTTTCAGATTCAACAGTTTATGAATACTGAAAATAAGTGCAAACAGATGTTCATGATGATGATGGTAAAAATATGATGAAAACATGATGAAAACATGATGATGATAAAAAGAAATACAATTTAAGTTACAATTTGCTGTGCATTAACCATTTAAACATCTATATGTTATACGAGTACCATTACTTATGTCAAATAATGTGCATATTGGGTTTTCTTCAAATTAGTTTGCATGTCACTGATCAGAGTCTTTACTGGTTGAGGTTAAGTTTAAGTGTCCTATGTGTTCGATTATCTGAATAGTTAGGAGCTGCATAAGATAAAGAATTTGTGTACGATAGATATGCCCGTTGGTGTATGTGTTACACTACGATCACCTTACTCTTAAGAATTGAACTGTCTAGGTGAACTTAATAAAGCAAAAGGTCCGATTCATTTAAAACTGTTCTTTTTTTACATACTGCTCTGCTGTGTGATTTGGCAACTCACGGCAAAAATTGTCACCTAGTTAATTTCTCTGTTTTGTTAAAATTTGGAATCTCATTTTTATTTTCTCTCTTTACTCTGACGGTAAATTTGAGGTAGTGTATGTATGTGTATATATATTTTTAACATTTTTCATACATATTTATTAAATTTATAATTGTTTTAACTACTTATTAAAAATCATTTATGTGTTTTTAGTGTAGGCTAAAAACATTTGACGTCCTCGTGGCCGATCTTGCCCTTCTGTTAGTGGGAGTGTATCACAATTGGGAGGCGCATGCGTCGTAACAGCTGTGATGCGCTGGTCGCCGAGCTCCATCTCTGACTGCAGTCTTTGCAGCTGTCTCGCGTCGCTCTCTTCGTAGACGGAGATGAGTCTGTTTTTGACGTCTTGGTACTGGTTCGTGCTCGGGCTGTAGAGTAGATCCGCGATCTGCTCGATGTCCTGTTTGTCAAGCTGGGCGAGGACCATTTGAGCCAGCTGGGCTTGGCTGCGGTGGAGGTCCTGGGTGGCGGCTTCGAAGGTGATGAACCATAGGCGTGGTTTGTCGCGCCAGAATGCCGTGATTCGCATCGCTAGTGCGATTCCAGCGAGATGCTGTGGAGGTGATGCGTTTCCAGATGCGGGTTCTTGGTCTTATTTTGACATCGTACGGTCGTTATCGAGTTGGCTATATTCGTTATAGTCGTTCGGTGTCACCACTTTAGGAGCTATGTCCTTAAGGGAGAGATGATGATGATTTGTTGATAAATAAAACTCGTTTTAGATCGCAATGCGGAAAGAGAGAGATTTATTTGGTAGACGTAGGTATTTATATCATTCTTGAATGTGTGCGGGAATGCGCTCGCGATATGCCGCCGTCTCGTTTCTGCATTCGCAAAACGATTAATGTTGTGTGTAGGTATCATTCAAATACGGAACTGGCGCGACAGATGTGGTGCCCTCTCGCTCTAGCATGGAATGCGCTCCACTCCCGGCAATGAGTTGAATGACCGGCGTGTGGACTTTGTACTTGTTTGTTTTGAGTTGTCAAGGAATGCAAAGGTCGCATCGCCGGTCATTGACCGAGCATGTGGACGCCACAATGTCATGATAGGGTCCTGGCCGTTTGATAGCTTCGCTCTCAAATGTATTTTCGTATCTATTGTCTAAACACATATATGTGGGATATACACGTATGTACTCGTACATACGATGCTGCTTTCAATAAACTTACATTTATTTATTTAAAAATAATTTCTTTGACTTTATCAGGAATATAGGAAGAATGGTGGAATGGATGCCTTCAAAAAATTTCAAGTCAAAACTAATTGAGATATGATGTATGTAACGATAGCTTACGTATCCTCGGATGGATTTTGGATACCAAAAGTCGCTTGAAAATTAAATAATAAATAAATATTACTTTTCTTTGAGGAACTATTGTAGAATGTAGCTTTAAAAATCGTTCTCATAATTCACAATATTTCAGTTTGAAGTAAAGTAAAGTTAACACATAATTCATTTCATTCTGAATGTGGATACATGAAACGTTACTTAGCCACCTTCAAAGAAGGAAATATATTATAAAGATGCCTCCTTTTCACATGAATACGAATACTTCTTGTTACATTCAAATAAAATTTTCAGTGTGCTTAAATCGGTCAGTTGCGATGTATAAAAGGCAATACAGTTTTTATAAGTAAGCAGTTTTGGTACGAGTTGTTGTTACTAAAAATGAAGATGATCACTGACAATATTCTTGATAATCGCTTAATGATGAGTCACATGCACATGATTTCGCATCGATACCCGAGAAAATATAAAATTAAGTCCGAGATATTTTCAGTATTCGTTAACAAGGTTAACATTGTTCAGCTTACGATATATATTTTTTCTTTTTTTAAAAGAATATATTAGACCGAAGTCATAGGTATCCTTAAATTTTCGAACACTAGGCGGAAGTCTGTGTAGTTCGAGGCGAGACGCACAGCGTGGGGTTCGAACCGACGACCTTCCGCACGGAAGTCCAGTGCATTACCGCGCGACCATGCACCTCGTTAGTATTATCAACATGTGCGACAGAATTAGTTCAGGTCGATTTCTAATCAATCATTCAACGTTTTGTATGTTGAGAAAAAAATTATCAAGGAAGTTGATAAAAACAAAGTAATAATTTTAAAAAAATATTCATTTCTTTGAATTTCAAAAGAAAAAAAATAATGTCAACGTGTTTTAAGGTTTAAAATTAATATATATTTTTGTTTTAAAATAAATTGGAGTGAGTCATTTATTCCTGTTTATTTTTTGATATCCATGTGTGAATCGAAATATACAATGAAAAAATCGTGTGAAGTTATCACACGCCCTAATACAAAACTCATCATGAAAATACTTAATATAATACTTTACATGTTCATTCATCGGAAACTTAATTTTATTCCACACACACGCCCTTATTAAAATCTAATTAGATTTAACCACCCCTGTTTCTAATGTATAAACAGGGGTGGCCTGTTTATCCTCTTTGAAAACTTTCTCCCCGTTCTACAATATATTCTGGGCCGCTACTGGAAAAAGTAAAAAAAACTGCCCGATGCAAAAATGTAGTGGTGAAAATTTAATATTTTATTACATTTTAAAACATTTTTTCGAAATTTTAAAACGCAATGGTTAATACCCTTTTTCAAAATATTTTATGCGAAAATTTAAATAAACACGAATTTCACGTTTAAATTATATATTTTTTTAAATAAACTCACCAATTGATTTCGCGATAAATTCTGCAAAAATTTTTTTAACATGAAGGATAAGTTACAGGATATATATTTCGAGGACTACTGTTTCAGAGGAAAAATATTTTACAAAACAGATTTATTAAGACTTCCAAAAGTTTTCAAATTCCATGAAGATTGTTTATTTTATCCGATTTTTTTTCAATTTAATATAATTACTAACTAATGTTAGACGCGCAATTTTCTATAAAACCTAACTAAAACCTTGTATGGCCGCGCGGTAACGTAGTAGACTTCTGTGCGACAGGTCGCTGGTTCGAATCCCGTGCTGTGTTACTCACTTCGAATGTTACAGGCATTTTTTCCGCCTACCATTCGGGGGTATAAGGATACCTACGGATTTGGTCATATCTATTCTTTCAAAAAAAGAAAAAAAATCACAACCTGCTAGTGTGCTCCGATCGTCTTACTACAGTGTGCCATCGGATTCAGTACAGCGATGTGGCCAGTGAGATTGCTGGTGGGCAACGGCTCCACGACACAGCTTCGCCTTCCAATTAAATTGAAGTTGGAACGGTGAGGGGATTGCGAGGCCCACTAGCAACGAATAAAACCTAAGAAGAACAGCGCCGGTTTCAATAATTTTATTAAGTTTTGCTAAAATACTATACAAGTACCTGGTGGTTGGTAATACACATCGGGGTTAAGAAAGAGATTATCGACTAACTTCGGCTTTGTAGAGCGTCATCTCTGTTCGCCTAGTACGCTTGACAACTACTCACAAATCGCGACGGAACACGTGTATGAATGACAGAGACGACGCTCTACAAGGCCGAATATAGCCGACAGTCTCTTTCTTAAGCCCGATGTGTATTACTTACCGCCGGGTACTGTACATTGTTCGATAAATGCATAATATTACTAATTTGTTTCAGGAAATGTTGTGCATAAAATGTAAACTTTATAAGCAGAATAATATTGTACAAGTATTTACCGTCATTCAAACAAAGTACCAACCAAATATTGTTTTCTCATACATATTTCTACGACTTGAGTCATTATTGTTTAGGAAGATTTATTTTTCTTAGATAATTTGGTAAAGCGCGGTTTTTCGATCATGACGATCACCTCAAGAGCGCTTCTTAAGTACCTCAATCTATTAAAGTATATAAGAGAGGTTGAGAGACACCAATGTCACTATAGGTCGGAAATTCTAGGATGAGTCCTGTGACAGCTCACAAATTTGCCCCAATACAACCTTGTAATGATGTTCAGTAATTTTAATTATTTTAGTAACTTTAATATAAGCCTCAATTCTAATAAATAGCAAGTTATTTAGGTAAATACATTACATAAGGTTGTATTGGGGCAAATTGGTGAGCTGTTACAGGACCCATCCTAGAATTTCCGAACAATAGCAAGAGCACCTTCGGATTCTTAAATTTATGTATATGTAATGCAGTCTAAGATTAAAACCAGCCCGAAAATGAATTTGCAAGGAATCCAACCTGGGATGCATGCTTGCTTAGCGTGAATTTTAACTGTTCAACCAGAGCGCCGACGTCGTATTTATAGTATATTTTTCGACTCTTTTATATATTTTTATAACAATTGATTACGTCCGTGGTCTTCCTCCTCACCCGAGGGTTACGGGTTCAATTCCTGATTTTTTTTAAATTCCAATCTGTTTTCACTTAAGGCTTCTTTAACAGCTTTCTAATTGATTGGAAGGGATTGGTAATTTTGTATACAGCAAACAACAATGTGAAAGTGTTATACAATACAATACAATTATTTAAATTTTTCGAAAATGTTAAAAACGCTCTTCAGTGAAGTCACAAGTTAGTTTGTAATTTTTATGACAATTTTTAATGGTCTACCAATGCCGCCCTCGTGCATCAATTACTACACTCATAAAATTGAGCAGGCCCTGAATTTCTTATTCAGACGCCCTCTTTCCTTTTCTAATTAGGGGTTACGCCACCTGAGCCCGTCACTTTCATAGTGAAATAAAGTTGTTACCCTTAAAAATAGCTCTAACGAGGTATAAATGAATTATGGCTGTTGAAGGCGCTGATGGATGAAGAGATATACAAAAGGATCTTTATCAGAATTTTGAGAATCAAGTGGGCCGTTAAATGACGGGAATAAATTATTAGTTTTTACTTGTTTTAAACTTAATATCGAATTTTTAAAGTAATTAGCAATAAACTGGTAATTTTTTCAGCTAAAACCAATAAAAAATAGTTTTATTGGAAATATGAACGCAAAAAATTAATAGTAAGATGGAGAAAAATATTAACACAAAGCCAATAATACACTAAGAAACATATTTTTTACAGGAAAAAAAACTAAAAATTACAGTGTATAGTAATTTGTTAGTACCCACCTTGATGTAAAGAAGTGAAGCAAGGACATTCAAGAAAAGTGCTAGGAGCAGAATATATTTGAGAGGGTATAGACATATTGAGAGAATGAATTCGGAAACACTTGCAAAAAAGAAAATGTCTGCAAAAAAATGGCATACGAGGGAGAGGTAAGCCGAGGAAAGAGTGTTAAGATATTTCTGGAATAGTTCTGATTGAAGAAAAGGTAAGAAGCATGAGAAATAAAACAGTATTAACGTCGAGATGTATAAGTTAAAATGAGGCAAAGTCTGTTTGTGTGAATAGATAGGTGTGGAGATAATTTTCTCTGACTTTTCCTAAAGAAATATGGCGTGATGGTATGTATGTAAAATAACTAAAGCTTTAAAAAAATATGTTTATTTAAATAAGAAAGATTTATGGGAGTCATACATTACACTTAAAGGCTTTGCTATGAAATTTAAACCAATGCTGCAGTATATATTAAAAATATTAGATATGAGAAACTTAATAATGTATTGTATACCATTTTACATATTCAAATATTAAGTAAGCGAGAAAGACATGAATTGTAAATGTAAATATCTTTATATTATACGTTCGAAAACTTTGTTGAATTTTTTAAATCGTTCACGATATCTTACACTAGTGATGTTGGTAGCTTACCACCCTACTTTATAGGCACGTACTATGGTATATTGTATAATATTATTTTTTATTACATTTTTATTGTGTACAACACAACCTGGCGGGATTATTGCCATGTTGAAATCGCTTCAAATTAACTTAAAAATGTTTCAATAAACCTTAAATGAAAACTAAACTGAATACATTAAATTAACCTGTTTAACGTTTTTATACAAAGTGAACAGTGTTAATAAGGTAAAAATTTAGTTTACAACCTTGACTTGATCGGAACATGCGTTGAAAATATCAGATGTACCTCTCCTCAAAAGAACATTTAATATAACACCCAGAAACGGGCATCTAGGGAGAAGACCTAGAAAAGTGTGGAATTTCCGTATAAAATAACTTCCACTGGAATATGTTACTGTTTCTTTTAGAAATAGTGACCATGACTATGCTGCAGCCACAACCCTAAAGCAAGAGATATACTGAAGATTTAATTTTTATTATAGTATGTAAAGCATAAATTAAGAAAATACATCAAAACATTTAGATATTTATTTATTGACAAAATAAACGACACAGAAGTATCTCTTGAATATCATAGTAACAATTAAAAAACAAAAAATAATTTACCAATATCTTCCAAAAATAGCGATTCAAGATATACTATATACCATATATTCTAAAATAAATTAAAATACTGATTGTATAGTATAACACGGAACACAAAAGACTTGAGTCGAAACATATTTAAAATTTCTCAAGAGCTAATAGAATGCGAAATTAAATGCTTAAAAAAACTTATGGTTAAGTGGATTAACCAGCCTACTAGCCAAAACCTAAGATGGAAGAAATTACGGTTAATAACTTTCCTGAACTTAACAACGTAAACATTAAAAATGCCTTACTTTAAAATTTTATAAATTCAGGTAAATAAAAGTATCGATTATATGTATTATTATTAAACATTATCATTTCAAACTTCTATATATGCTAGTCGATGTCCAATTAAGTGTAGGTCAGTGATATATAGGAGCTATTAGCATTTTTGACAACCTCAAATTGTCTGCCATTCAAGGATTTATTTCGGATAAATTTTAAACCTGAAAAACTTAACTTTTATGAATATAACACATGTTTTTAATGTCAGACTTTTTGATTCAGGTAAGTGAATTTTTATGGTGACGCAGTTATTTTCGTGCAATATTTTAGATGTTTATCTGACAGGAGGTATCTGTGTTTGAATAATTTTCACTCTTGAAAATGTAAAATCACATGGTTTGGCTTTATTAATGTTTGGCATTATTAAATCATAGAATTTAGCATATCTTAAACAGAATTTCATAATAAATTTAGTACTTATTTTTTTCGTTTTACACGAAGTAATGTAAAATATCTCAGTTGTAATTTATTAATTATACTGACATATACTCGTACTTCTTGCACTATGTCGGCCTAAATCGTATACGTGTAAGAATTGAAATGAATAGTTAATTGTATATTTTAATATAGTACCTCAAAACGAAAGTTTGAAGAAAAGTGAAGAAAGAAGCTCCAAATTATCATTAAAAACTATAATATATTTAATTTTCCTGCCAATACATCATTCTTACTCTCGTTAAAGTTCGATTCCGTGAACCTAACTTAATATCAAAGTAAAATCCAATAAGTTACAGTTTTTTTTTAATATTTCAAGATTTACTTTTTTTTGTCTACTTTATAAGGAGAATATCCTGTAATATATAAAAGTAAAATAAATTAGAGCCTGCAATCAAATATTGTTCGATTTTTAAAAGTACTTGTTTACTTTAAAAATTATTCCTGGAAATATGGGTCGATTAGTTCCGTAATGGTGTGTACCAAGTTTCCGGCATTAAGTTTATTTTCGTAGAAATACAAAAAGGTGAGTGAAAAGAAATTCAGTTTCACACCATGCCTTTAAATTTTCCCTGCTCATATTTTTCTCTAACTAAATCTTCCCACTCGTAAAAAGTGATTCCAAAATATATAATAAGTCCGCGACGTACAAATTGTAAAGGAGAAAATTTCTTCTAGATACTTTTAAAATAATGTGACAGCAAAAATGTAATTTGAGAGCATAAAAAAGTAAAATGATATTTGGGCATAGAATTTATGCCGCAAAAAGAAGTTTATGTTAATATAAGAAACATTTTTTACGCATATTTTCATGGGAGTTTTTAAAAACATGGAGTGGCGAAGAAAACTCGTACCGCCTTGGGTAGGATCTTTACAATGTTGATATGGAATTTGAATTTTTCATATGGTTACTACTTCAAAGTGATATAAATGAAACACCATAAAATATGTTCTTTTCATAAAATTTCGTAGCCTAGATAACACGAAAAGTTGTTTTTAATCCTGGTTTTTCGGGTTCGATTTCCGATTGTTAAAAAAAATCATTCCGATCTCTAAAGCGTATCATATAATTTTTCTTTTAAGTATGATATATATTATAATATTTTCTTATATACAGCGAAACCTGGCTAGTTTATTGGCATTTTGGCAATCTCTTTCGACCAATTTGAAACATGTTTCAAGGGCAACAAGTGAAAAACAGATTGGAACCCTTTTTAAGAAGTCGAGTACCAACGGAAATCGAACACGTAACCCCCGAGCAGGAATTCAGGCGTCTTACCAACTAAGCCACAGAGGTCGTCTAGATGTTGAAGTTAACGAAATGAAATTCGTTTATTGTTTTAGAAAATTCAGACGTCTTTGTCTACTTCCATAGGGAAACAATAATTGCAATATAATTTTTTCATACAAAATTATCATCACATTTCATTAAATACAAGAGTCTTTATGATAAAAAGAGACGATATTTTTATCGTAGAAAATTTGTCGTAAAAAAGTTTGTGATAAAAAATAACGAACATGAAAAAAGAAACAAACTTACACGAGTAAGCGCTAATTAGATACACTGTTACTGCATGATCCTTATAAGAATCTGTTAAGCTGCTTCTAAATACAACGGCCACCAGTGTGCTGCTAAGAATCTGAGGTCTTTAAAAATGACTTCATTGATGGTTTATCATTTTATACCATAAATATGTCGCAATAATTTTATATTTCCTTTCCGGTCAGACTAGACTAGTTCATTTATTGTTTAGTACTCGTATTAACATTCAGGCTTAATTACATTGTCAAACATCGTTCATCTTTTAATGTTTTTAATTCCACTTTTTGACTACATCATATAATTACCAAAATATAAAACGCTTTTCTTGTGATATAATGTAATAAAACAGACCTCATCCAGTTATTTATTATTTAATTATTTAAAAAAAAAATTACAAAAGCTTTAAAGTGCAACACACGCCGGAAATCAAATACGGAATACTAAGGATTAATTTATTCATAATGTGCCTCTCAACATGGTGGATGTCCGCGCGTTAACGCACTGAACTTCTATGCGGAAGGTCGTCGGTTCGAGTACTATGCTGTGCTACTCCCCTCGAAGGACACAGGCATTTTTTCTGTTTAGTATTCGGAGGTATGAGAATACCTATGACTTCGGTCATATTTCTTCTTTCAAAAGGAGGCAAAAACATACCGATGTGCCCGATCATCTCACTTTGGCGTACCATCAGATCCAAAACAGTAGTAGTAAGTTTGCTAGTGTGCATCGACTCACTCAATTAAAAAAAAAACAAATTCCGCGGTACAGCTTCGTTTTCCAATTGAATTGGCGTTGGGTTAGCGAGGAGATCCTCGACTACGAGGCCTAGCAACGATCGACCTCTCAACATATAATGAATTCACCAAATTGACAGATGGACATGTCAAAGAACGTGAAGAGAAGAAAATACTGTCATTGACCTCAATAATCAAGCATTCGGGTTTAAAAGCACATGTGTAGACAAGTAATTCAAAATTAAATAATGTCATCTTTATGAAATTTAACATAGTTCAAGTATCATAATAAAAACCAAGATCATTGGATCACCAAGATCATTCGGAGAATTCTCTTCGATACCCCTTAATCGAACTTTTGGGCTTAGAAGCATTAAAGTAGGTCCAATACTCGCAATTTGTCATTCCTCGTGTTTGTAATACTACCGCATGTGAACAGTCATCAACAGTCACATACGTCAACCGCATATAAGTATTGTTACCAGACGAACTCTTATGTTTATTTTGGATATCATCAGAAATCGAACCCAAATCTCTCGATGGTGGAAGATCCGCATCATGCCAACTGGGTCATAGATGTCGTCAATGAACTCTTAGGTTTGAACAATTTTGCTACGGATTTTTTTTTAGTTTTTTTAAAACCTAACAAAATTCCAAAGGGACAATTTTAAATATTTTTGATTTTTAATTTAAGTCAGAAAAATTATCAATAACAATTAATTAAGAAATATTGGAGATACATTAAACCGTAATCAAAATTAAAATAAGAACAATTAAAATATTTTATTTTGGATTCATAGAACATAAGAACATTTTTGATGAAACATGAGTTCAGTTAGACCTACTAAACATTGTTCTCTAAACAAACCGAGATGGTTCCTTTTGAAGAAAGAGCCTCAGAAAAGAGGGTAGAAACACATGATAAAATTAAATAACAAACTAATTTCTCGTTGAATATTTTATCATTTCTTTGTTTCTCTATAAAATATGTGAGATAAATATTTGTTGTGTACTGATAAAATTAATGAAGCCAACTAAACTATATTTTGTCTAATTTCGGTAGCAAGTGTCTGTTGAGAATATGAGAGGAGATTTGAGATTTGTAGGTAAATAAAGGCAGACAACTCAATTACTTGGGGTAATATTTGCAGAGGTACCATTGAAATTCGGTAATAAGATTAATATTCGTACGAAATAATGAAAAGCGGGCGTGAGATACGGAATAATTATGTTATTTTGAACACGTGTTAATATTAACATTGTCTTATGTTTCCGAATAAAATCTCGTAATTATGAATCAACTCTTAATTATAACACATGTACTATTCTTACAAACACCTTCTGGGTTTTAAATTTTGTCTGTTACAATGCAAAATGCCTCCATTAAATAATTTACTCATAATTCTAAACTGTTATACTAAATAATCATCAGGATGATATAAAAAAGCATTACCGAATACGTCATCAACCTAAGGACAAAGGCAGCAACGACTTCGAAACATCAGCTATAATTTAAGTCAACTGAACACGGCTACAATTCTTAATGACGTCTGAAACTAGACGAAAACATTTGTGAAAATTTAAACAACGAACATTTCCTAAATATAAAACTCTTACGACACAAACACTCTTCTTCTTGAGATGTCATCTCATATCGAAGGTTGGCTACTATCATGGCAATCCTTGTCCTATAATGTGCAACCCAGAAGAACTCAGTAGAACAACCCAAACCACTCATGCAAGTTTTTAAGTCCAAAATATGTGGCTTCATCATCTGCCTCGATTGTCATTCCATTTTTTTCTCATTATTGTTCCGAAATACTACAACTTGCGAATCTTCATAGTTTCAAGCAGCTCTCGGTCCTTCTACGATTCTACCATGATCTGACCAGGAAATTTTAAGGATACGTCTATAAATCCTTATCAAAGAGTTTCGATCTTACCTGATGTTTCCAAGTTCAGTGTCTACGCCTCCATTAAATAGGAGAGAATTGAGAAGATGTGGAAAACAAACATTGTTTAAATAAATTTTTTGACGTTGCGTAAACCAATAGCGATTTTAAAAGATTACAAATAAAATAAAGTGGATAATAATACAACAATTATATTTTCAGTTTCTTACCCACGACTTCCATATGAGCTGACGCCACATCTGTAGAGAAAGATGGTGCATCAGCGGAAACTTCGCAAGTGAAATTTCCGGAAAGAGCGAAGCCCACCCTCTGCAGCATCACTTGGGTGGAATTAGACTCTGAGAGCTGGGGAAAAAAGAAGAATCATTTTAAATTATAAATTGAGAATAAGAGTTAAAGATAACGAATTCTCTATTATGTGCATAATTATATTACATCGTTAATATACAGGATGGGATTTATATGGTATGAATACACTGAACGAAACATTACAGGGGATGAATATGTTACAAGGAAAAGAATTTATTTGACTATTATAAAAATTCTCGATCAATCAATTTACGTCTATACTCAGATGGTGTAGCTGATTCATTATAGACTCCCTTGAAAATAATTTTGTAAGTTTTTAGCAATTCTTATCTCTTCAATACTCAAGAAATTGTATTACATTTGATGAGGCCTGATTGAAAGCGCTATCAAGATATTTGGGTATCTTGACTCGGTTTGCTTCAACAAGGCGGTTAGTGGTATATGTTCTTAATCGTTCCATAGTCGGATAATATTCAACAACTCCAAACATTCTGAAAAATTATTAAAGACAATAAATTGGTTAATAAATTTTAAAGTAAAGATCTGACTGGTGACACATAGTTTCAATGAAATTTAAAAGTGTTGCAATTTAATTTATGTATGTAACCTACTAATTTTAACTCCAATGGGACAGGCGACATCACCAAGTGTTACATACAAATATAAAAACGTGTCCTGAGGAAGAGTTTTTAAAAAAAATATATAGAATTACTGCATATTATTGATGTTTTCTAATTTTTCGCTTATAGCTAACTCAATGTTCTTCAACCCGGGGTTTACGAGTTCCGTTCCCATTATCCATAAATAAAAGTTCCTGTCTGGTTTTCACTTCTAGTCTTTTAAACATATTTTTTATTAGTAACAACTCTGGAAAAGATTACCACATTTAAAATAAGCAGAAAAAATATATAAAAATAATATAGAACAAACACAATCAAATCCGCAGATATCTATGGTACAGAACAAAGAGTAATTTTCAAACATTTTCTCAAGATTTTCTCACGGTGAGCAATTGTACGAGTGGAAACCTGGAAACAAGAAGACAAAAATCCTTTGCGATATTCCAACTTAAGGTTTTTCAATGTCCCGCGATTTAACAGTCCCGCGATGCAAGAATCACTAAGTTTGTATGTACCCGATAAATATAGCCACGCAAGGAATCACCCTATGTTATACATACCAACTTACAGAATGAATATCATGGCTAAACACTTAGTCACGCGTGGTGTAGAGATATTGAACACACTGAGTGACACTATAGATATATTCTCGGCAGCACCTAGCTGTAGAAAATGAATCCTGGCTGATATAATTCCTTGCGAATGAGCCAAATAGAATACCATGTTTGTTGCGTAACAAGAAAAATCCGTGCCAAGTGGAAAATAATAAATATCCAGCGTAAGTGTATTATTGTAAAATGCTTTAATAACTTTATTTGTACTAAAAATATGAAAACAGATATTTTTAATTCTACTGTAAATGAAATTTGATAACACAAGCCCATTTTGCTTCACTAAAACGTTTTCAAACTGCTACTGTTTCGATACGCAAACAAGTATGTTTGCAATAATTGATTTTTTTCACAATTGTTTCACTTTTTGTTAAAAATTATTTGTAACACTTTTTAATGTTGCTTTAGGATAACTTAAATTTATATTTATAGCTTTTCGATAACCAATTCTAAGAAAATAATAAACAGCATTGTTTTGTCGGCTAATATTGAAAGAATTTTTAGAAATCGCTTAAGAGAATCGATTGACTAGGTATTTAAATTTTAATGCCATTCAATTTTATTATGTAATAGTTTTGAAATTCAATCGCTATAAAGGAACACTTAATATTCAATAACCATTAAACTTAGTTCACAAAGTCGGATTACATCAATTTCTACTTACTTCCAGCGAGAAAAAGACGATAAGTTTATTAAGAGTTTTAAAGAAACTCAACTGTTTGAAGTATTGTTTCGAAAGTAAAATATCGTTCTTTAACTTTAAAATCAAAATTAAATTATTCCATACATTTACATTTATATATACCAACATAAAGTTTCCTTAATGCGGTAGGCTGTGTAAAACTTCAGACTTTCTAATCTCGAGATACATTTTTCACCCCATTCACATACAACACCGAAAATTTCTCTTTTTTACGTTTCCTCCTTTCAATATACGAGTACAACTCATATAAATTCATCAATTTATTCAAAACTTCATTGTACAATGTACATGATGAAATTTTTTTGCTAAATGGCAATCTCTTTCAGCCAATCATACAATTTTTTTCAAAATTTTGAGATATATGTGATTTACATTATTGGTGTAGTTAAATAAAATATCTTTCTCCAATATAACAAAAAAAACAGGTAACAAAAATTTTAAAATAACATACAAATTTAACAAAGTCAACCATGGGCAAGAGAAGAAAAGGGATATTGTAAAGAATAATGATGGAAAGCTAGGACAAACGCTAGATGTCATGTTTTTATTTCTCTTTTTGAAGAACGCCTATGATGTAGCTGCTAGTTGGTTCTAAGGTCAGCATAGACGAGATGACATATAAAATATGACGTGTAAGCTATGACTTAGAAAATGAAGAACGGTGATCTGGATAAGCCAAAGAGCAATCTCTAATAGAGTGTACATACCACGAGTCCGTGATCGGAAAATTATTTTATATATTCCACCAAATATATTATGTTCAGATACATAAAAAATATTCTCAAATAATACTTAGTTTTTTGTTGTATATTTTAGTAACACTTAGTTTTACTCGTAAAATACCGAATATTTATTAAATACACACCATAGAGCAATAAAGATCTTATTTTATGACCTTACTTTACAAAACAGAATAAAAAATATATTGCTTTATAATTCATCTATACACTACAGAATAAAAATAACCTACTTCATAATCAATAATTACACAACAGAATTATAAAGACCTAGCTTTGTAACATAATTATACACCACAAAGTAATAAAGACGTTACTTAACAATCTAATTATACAGCATAGAGTAAAAAAGATCTTACTCTAGAGTCAAATAATACACCAAAGAGTAAACAATTATTTACTATGTAATTACCACAGAGTAAATAATATATTACTTTATAACTAATTATACACCATAAAGTAGAAAAAGCTCTCTCATTTAAAGATCTATCGCGGAACGATCTTACTATACATATTTCGAGAAGTATGGTACTACGAGTAACATATAATCGAAACTTAATTAATTAATCAAATTATACTCCTTAATTATTACAATCAAATTATACTCCATAGAGAAAAAAAGATCTTTCTCTATGGTCTAATAATACACCATACAGTAAACAATATTTTCTTTTATAATTACCACAGAGTAAATAATACATTACTTTACAACTACTTATACACCATAAAGTATAAAAAGCTCTCTCATCTAAATATCTATCATGAACAATCCTACAAATTTCGAGGAGTATGATACTATAATCGAAACAAATATAAATAGGTTTTGTTCTGTTCCTTTTACGCAAGCGTGAGAGAAAAAGCGTGATCCACGTAGATCAGATATTTGAAATCTTCTATGTTAGCTCTATGTTCTTCTTTATTTGAGAGATCGTCAGGTGATGAATTTTAAAACGAGGTGGCATTTCTGTTTTATCTAAACAAGAAATCGTGAATATTTTTGTTTGAAAAAGATCACACTCGTATATAGCAATTTTCAGTATAACTCGAGCCCGCGCTTATAGGAAGAAATAATTTAAAGATAAACACAATAAAATAAATTTAAGTTTCGATATTTGATTTTTTATGTGTGTGGTTTAATTTTATGAGAATATTTTTGGTATTTATTTCTTCTACACAGATTATTTTTTAAATGTTTTTATTTTTTAAGAATTCTTTCTTACGCGGGATACGGCCCTGAGCCGTAACCTTTTATATACTTGTTTTATATGTATGGTATGTGGTAATATGCATGAGTATATATTTACTATTTTTTTTTTTATGTATTAGTCATGTTAATTATTTTATTTTTATATTTTTCGTATTACATAGATTTTGTATTCAAGCAAACTACATTCATACACTTATACTCGTATACCAACTCGCCTACTGGGGTGGATAGAGAGGACAGAGCGACAAACTTCCAGATCTCAATATACAATCTTCCTTCATTCGAAACATCATTCACTTGATCCAACCAACCATACATTCCCTGGACTTACTCTATGTTTTCACCATACTTCAATTCACATTAGCTCTGAATGCTTTGCAAGCCTTTCTTCATTCGTTCGTTCCACGTGCCCAAACCATCTCAGAGTGCTCAACTTCGTCTTGTTCAATACGTCAGCGTCAAGTTCAAGTTCATCCGTAATCACTTATTTCCGTATTCTGTCATACATTGTTACCCTTCAATATTTATTCAGCTCTATTCAACCTTTATGCACTTCCAAGTTTAACTCATATAAATCAAAAGTGGTACTAAAATACTTTTGTGAAGTATCTGTCATCTTAGCAATTTTTCATACTGTCCGGTTTGAGTTATTAGTGTTACATATACTTTTAATTTAAAATTTAAACATTGTACATATTGGTCGAAATCGAAGTGGTTGAAAATGGCCATACATTGTCCAAAACAGTAAATTAAATAAATAAACATACAATAAAAAAACCTGATAATTTAAGCGAAATTGAATTCAAAAGTTTTGCACGGAAGACACAGCACGGCATTCTCACCTTATTTGATAATAATAACTAGTAGTCGCAATCCTAAATAAACTCGGGAAACACGAAGCTTGAAAAGTTTGTTTATAATAAAAGAGCAATTTGGTTCTTTACGGTAGGAAAATTAGTACAGACATTTCAAAATATAATAAGAGAAGTAAAACCCCTCGTGTTTCTCAGACTGTTTTAATTTTATTAAATGATTTAAAGATTATCTTTAATCTACCATAATGTATATATTATACTTGACAAGTTGATTGATAAGAGAAAGGGACACGATCCATCACTCAAAATATTCAACATTAAACATTCATGTGCGAAAATAACAATTGCGAGAAATACTTTTTTTCGACAAATGATACTACGTATACAATTTTCAAGCTACGTTATTTGAAGAAAAAAAAAACAATTTGTAATCACTTTCAAATATTATTTATAAATATTTAAAAGCATTGAGTTTTTACATTATACATCTTCTTCGTCGGGACCTTAATGTTGAGTAAAGTGGGTCACAAAATGTTGAGCATATTCGTGTGGTTTTTTAGGAAGAATTTGTGCTATGACCTTTGGATGTTATAAAAATTTGATTTATAATATATTTTATATATTGTGACATAATGTCAACAAATATATATACGAAATGAGAAAAGCTCAAAATTATTAAGATAACACAATGCTGATGAGAGCCTCAGTAAAACGAAAGATGACCTGTGGAATTCGAAAAATTAATTCCTTTTTTCTGAATGAGTCATTCACTGGTAGACCGCAGCTTCTTTATTGGTTTTTATTGTTTTTTTTATAACCATTATCACCTCCCAATCTCTTTTGAGTTTTGAAATTCTAATTTTATTTCGGACCATTGTTTTCGTTGTTCCTTTTCGTGAGGGATTACAGATCAAACGAAAAGGAAAACACCACCATCTAAGTTGATCTTCCTACGTTGAACCGAGACTAAATATCTTATTGTCAAAGCGGATAGAATTTTCTGACAGGCAATATGCCGCAGACTGAAAATCACATGTAAAGGCTCATCATCCGCATATTTAGGGTCCTCCAAATCATCTATCAGGTGCCTTCAGAGGCACCAAGTAGAAACCAAAACAGAAAAAGATCAAATAAAACATGCACCAATTTTCAATCATGTTCAAATCACCATAAAAACAGAAACAATAAATTAACGTACATATAAATACATAACATGCAGACTTCCACGACACTTTAGTTTACCCGACACAGAAATATTCCGACGAAGACCCCAGGAATCGAGACATCGGGTTAAGAACCACTGGAGCTAGTACGTAACTCACTGTTCATCATCACACTTGTTAGACGTACTACGATATGTGGACAGGAAAATAGCGCCTATAAGTATTGTTACCACCGAACTCTTTAATTACATTAGTTTAATACCTTTTTAGGAATTAAACCCAAAACTTCGGGTGACATACAAAATACATAAAACATTTATCCACCCAATGAACAAATTCACTACATGTGTAGGATCCAGAACGCCGTGAGTCATAAAATAATCGTCAATATTTTTTATATTCTTTTGACGACTACCCTCTAAGTATAAGAGAGAGAACTCAGCTTAATGAAGAGAAAATATACGATAACACTGAAAAGATTCATAACAAGTCCTCCCAGTTCATGAAATATGAAAGCGAAACATATTTTGAAACAATTTGTCCTAAATTGGATTCAAATAAGATCGGATTCGAAATATCTTTTCAACTTTATCTCTTTTTTTATCCATACGAGCAAATATTTCTGCTGTTAAATTTGATCAACTTTCAAGATTATTTTGTACAAAAGCGTATTTTTTATATTATTTATGCAATAAGAAGCCTACATCATTATTCAATCGAATAATTATCATGTGAATAAAAAGTCCAACGCTGTTGACTTGCTCCAGTCTTCCAGATTGGTTCCAAGGGAGATGACATGGAGTAGCGACGATTTTCTTATCTACGATTTGCGACTTTTTTTTCCATTCTTCAATAAGAGTTTCATTAGATGAGGTTGCATATTTGATAGCATAAGAAGCCAAGGTGTGGGTTAAGGTATCAGATTTTCCTTGACACTACGCATCATTTCCTGTAATTGCGTATCAACTTAGTGCGCAGATGATATACACAAACAAGAACAACAAAGGGAACAACCAAACCCGTCACCAAAATTTGCAGGATTCGCTCGTCGCATACCCAAGTTATTCTTTTGAATTTATGAAATATGTTAAGTCTGCTCGTAAATTTCTCTTTCAAGAATTGTATGTGGTTTTAAAGTGAACGATGGATCTTACGTGATACTAAAATGTGGCACAATTGACTCAACAAGTGTTATCATAGCATATCCAGTAATAAGTGCACATAAAAATCAGTTATCTTACTTAAACGATCCTTAAAATTGTCAATAGTTAAGTTTCACAAACTGTAATGGCGAAAAGTCGATCCATAAAGATAATAGTATGATAAACTAGCCAATATTATGTGATGAACGCGTGTAATAAACTGTGATCGATATTGTATGCTTTCAGATTCTCAATGAAAACTATCACAACTGAAGTTGATTGTGCCCAATTCCAGTATATGCAACAAATTTTACTCAACTATTATCCAGCATGATCCTTTTTAAACAAATTTTGATCCAGGAGACCTCTGAATAATTAATATAAAAACACATATTTGTATTTAAAATTATGCACTTATATTTAAAGCCCGCTGTGATCCCGAACCCCACACGAATGGCCAAATGACAACAATGTCTAGACTTCACACAGGAGATTAGTTTTATATATCTTTATGTAATTTTAATGCATAATTATATATGTAATTTTAACACACAATCCACAAAGGTTGCAAGCAGTTTGACTACAGAAGAGAATATTGTGTCTTGCAAGTCGTAAGCCTCATTGGCCTGTAAATGACTGTGGGGCTTTTGTTATCCCGATGCTTTGAGGAGATGCTGGATATACTGGAGAGATTCCAATAATAGTAGGATTGATCCCGAGTAAGAACGTCCTCGAGGCGTCAGTTCTTTAAACGGCGTTGTACAAGTGGTCCTTTTATTTTTATTATTCGGTTTATTTTTTATCGTAAAAAATACGACCATATTTTGAAATATCGTGCTTGACTTCAATGACTTAAAATAAGAAAACGAAGATATGTCCACGTTCTATCCACCCTCTTTGTAGTGTTAAACAATCTAAGCTCTTCTCAGTATCTGTGAAAAATTCAATATTCTTTCTGAGCATGAACTGTCCACATGATCTAGTGAAAGCAAGATCCTTTATATTTCAACGCATCATGCATGATTCAACATATCACTTTTAATGGTTCACTCTACTTTGGAACAATCTTTTTAACTTAATCAGATGTGCATCAGCCTTTTAATTTTTTTGATAAAACTGAAAAGCATATTTTTTTACAAAATATTTCTCATCCATTACTCATGTACAATTTTTTTATCCTTGGGTTTTTCTTGTGCTTGGATTTTTGTAAATTTTATTCAAATATCATATATTTTTACTAATTTTAAGACACGGTCATGAGTACCGAAAAAAAATTAAAAAAAACAAAAGCTCATTGATTTAAAAAAAATGCTTCAAAATAGTAAATCTACGTGATATAGGTATTGAAATTAAAGTTAAAAAAAAAGAAATATGGTCACTAATGATTGATTATCTTACCCAAATTGTTATAAATTACTCGTAACTATGAATGAACAAACAGTTCCGAATAATAATAATTGGGCTTCTCAATAAGTTGTTTTTCAATAGGTATTTTTTTTCTCGTTACTAAATATAATTTGCCCTAAATTTGTATCAATTTTCACACGAATAACAAAATGGAATCAATACTTATTATCTATTTTATGACGTCTTTTATCGCTCTTTTACTTCATTTCCAGGTGTAAAAACTTCTTTCAGATATTAAATGATCCGGTAAGCAAAACAAAAATGGTCATTGCTGAAATATTTTTACACAATTCAATCAATTCCATTATTATAGGAAGCGACCGAAATTGGGTGCTTAGATAGAAAATTATGAAAATCTGTTCTCTCCGATAACCCTGCAAGAGACATGGCGTAATGGTGCGTAAACATTGAATGAAAATAAGGCTTTAAAACACTTATAGTATTTATTATTTTTACTTTTTAACTTTTTAAAGTTCTTAAAAAGGTTTCTAAAAAAATCTAAAAAAATTACTTTGCGTTACGGAATCTTAAGCTTTAAAAGAGGAATCGTAAATACACGATAAAATACTTTTGAAAAAGTAAATCACCCCGCTAAGAGCGAAAAGAAACATCCAGACACTTATTGTTAGGGCTGCTAAGCTTTTTAGTTTCCTGGTATTATTATTCTGTAAAATTTCTTAGATTTAAGATACCATAAATTCACATATATGCTGATTCTCTAATTATATGTTTTGATTATTGTGATGACTCCGTGACCTAGTTAGTATAACACCTGTCTTAAAACCCGTTTTGGTTTTCACTTAAAGCTTCTTTAGTGGATTTCTGGTAAGGATCGCCACATGGCAATTAACGCGCCATGTTGTAGTGCATGCAACAAAAGCGCAATACAATGACTCAACGGGTGAGATAATGAAAGACGTTTGGGAACAATTATAAAGAATATTCTAACAAGTGAATGGATTCTTGTTTCCCTAACTAGACCTAACTAACAAGTGGCACGGTCTTCGATCTTGGCCCAACTCGCACTGACTACGCCCACACATTTTTATCATGAGATCCACACACACAAGACAATCATGCGAACCCCATACATTACAATCATTTCCTTCGTGAAGTAAATTATCGATCTATTTTTTTTCTACGTTTCTCCTAGGGAATCCGGGTCTCATTCATTCTTTGAATGTTATCCCACCAATAATGTATTCTCTACCTTCCCCATCTAACAATATCTTCTATTTCACACATTACTCGCATTTCTTGTTATGTATCTTAGTATTTTAACAGTTATACATTAAAGACCTTCATGATGTTTTTACATCACAATGAACAATAATATTATTGACAAAGGGTATATTTTTTTTGTTTTGTTAATAAAAAATACACATCAAATAATGTTTTTTTTAGAAAATCACAAAAAAAGGTTGGAAAAAAATTAAAATCTTGATAGTTGCATACTCTTTTGGATTACAAATTATATTTGATACTAAAGAAGTAAACAATATATTCAGTTGACTCGTGTGTACATTTATCCTTTTAGCTTAACTGACCTTTTTTTAAACTTTTTAAATGTACCATATTGACGATTGTACAATCTTTACGACTTATCACCATTTCTGACAATCAATTGCATTTTTTCCTTATGAGTATTTCTATTGAACTCGCTTATCCGAGAAAACATAATATCATATGTTATTTTTTTTATTGAATCGAATAACCAAAATATATTACATTTTATTACACTTTCGTTGTATACAATACAACTTGATGGATTATGGCCCAGAAACAATGTTCCAATCAACCCGAAATATATTTAATGGCCTTTATGAGAAACCCATTATAAAATAAATTGGATACCCATGGGTGTTATGCTTAAAAATTTTAATGATGGCTTCCGAAATTATCTTTCTGTGATCTCAAAAAAGTACGAAACCTACGTGTATTTGACCAAGAGGTCTGAAAACCCTGTATCTGTAAGGAAGCGATTTAAATATTTGAGTTGCCAACCTCTACATACAAAACCGTTCACTTGACTCCCTTTCCTATATCCCTATACAGCAAATAAACGTAACCTTTACATTCGGCTTCGGGCGAGTAAATAAATACATGTGAAATATAGTCCCGCATAGGTTCAGGACAGGGAAACCATCAGCTGTGATCACGGAAGGAAACAAGATCTGACAAAAACAATAGGGATGAAGATGAAGCGAGGAGCACTTAGATGGGGGCGATGAATACTGAGACGTCATAAAATGAAAAATTATTATTATTTCATTTTATAATTGGCGTCAGCGTTGCTACAAATTTTGGGCTATTACAATGAAAATATTTGTTACGAAAGCTCAAACCAGACTGCAACTCTTATTTATGAAAACAAACAGAATTTGAACCAACAACCCCCAGGTTGGATGACAAGCATCTTAAAAACAATATATGTAGTGTTTAAGTTATAATTTAACAGTAAGATACGATTTGTTTATTTATGGTAATATTCATTTCAACTTTCAACTATACTTTTTTGGCCTTTTTTTACCACGCATTCCACTCACATTGGCACTTTATATTCGTTTTATTAGTTTTTATTCGTGCATTAGTTCCACGTGCCCGAACCATCTCAAACTACTCTTGATCATACTCTACACATTAGTTTTAAATTCACATTTTCCCCATATAACTTCATTCCGTATTCTGTCATACAATATCACCTTACGGATTATTTGAAGTGTACTCATATGTAAAGCATTTATTCGATTTTTTTCAGTATTTTCCACGTCAATAGTTGGCCCTCGCAATCGCTTAATTATTTATTTATTGTTGTTTACATTGGCATGGCAAGATGTATTATTTGTTTTAATTGATATTTATTGCATATTACTTTTGATGAATTAAGTATAAACTAGTAGACTTATGGCCAAATGACAATATCTACCATCCAAAATGATATTAAAAAAGTCTTCAGTAAAAACCAAACTGAAACTTGGTTAATGTTGAAAATTGTATACCAAAATGAATTGAACCTACAACCTTCTGTCGGGAAGACAGACTCAGTTAGAAACTTTCAAATTAATATTTGTTGACCAGCTTCTTTAATTATTTTTGTATTGTCCACGAAGAAAATATGGGACAGTTCCCATTATTTTCGAAATTGTAGTTACCCTTCAAAAGGCTCAGGAAAATAATTGGCTCGTTGAGAATTCACAGTGAAAAAGTAAAAGATATTCTATCATATAAAATATTTTCATAGCGATACACAAAAAATATAAGATTTGATAAAATCTAAATATTTAAATGTTCTTTATTTTTCATAATATATTTTAAATATCAAACAAAAGCGAGTAATTAAGGTGTGATGAAAACTTAGAAATTGATAATATAAAAAAATATTGGGTGTTAACATAAGTTGTGTCCGTTTTTTTCCAAATTAAAAATAAGCACCAAAAGTAAATCAAAATGGTAAAGGTTATACGTCATTCGAAAGAATTTTTTCTGCTCGACAAGATGTTGTGTTTGCTTTCACGTTACATATATTATTTTATTTGATTACAAACCTTCAAAATGGAATGTCAAATAGACGAAAGGGAGCATTTTCGACACATCCTTCTGTTCGCGTTCAATCGAAGGAATAAAGCTGCCAAAGCTGCTCGCGATATTTGCGAAGTGTACGGCGAAGATGATATGAATGAAAGGAAAGCTCGTCGATAGTTTTTGCATTTCAAATACGGTAATTTCGACCTGAATAACATGGAGCGTTCCGGACGACCAGTGAACTTCGATAAGGACCACTTAAACCATATTATTCATGAAGATCCCCTTCAAACCACCGTAGATTTGGTTGAGCAGATGAATTGTAGTCACATGACTGTATACCGCCATCTTGAATCAATGGGAAAGGTCTAGAAGTTTGGCGCTTGGGTTACACATGTTTTGAGTGAAAACAACAAAAATCAATTGACCAAACTACTGGTTTCTCTCATTCGTGCATTGAACAAATCAATTAAAAAGCACAACATAAAAAAGTCTTACATGAAATAATTCACAATTCAAAGACTTTTTGATGTGTTTTTTTCTTCATAAATGCTTATGAATAAAATATATAATAGCATAATGTAAATAATATTAGAAAAATAAAACAAATTCACAGGATCCTAATAATTAAAAAGAGTTTTTTCCAGAAGTCGAGTTGAGCAATACATGAAAAACGTATATCTGAACACTATAACGAATTATGAATGTCCTACCTACTGGCATTTTGAAAGATATGCTGGTTTTATATATAGATTGATAGAACAACAAATAGGTTGTGTTGCCACATTCAGATCGTATAAATCAAGACTGTAAAGAACGGATGGGTTAACTATTGTAGATTACCCAAACAAACAAAAAAAGTGGAACACATAGTAGAAGAAATTTTCATCTCTCAAATGACCTGTAGTTACGCATCCCCGGTAAGAAGGCAATAAGATTAAGTAAGTGGTTTAATATCCATATTCTATTTGGTCAGTCGCGATTTGTTTTATGGTAAGCCCTTTCAATAAAATACTTATCATCGTTTATACTTTGCACAATGAAACGGAGAGGGTGACTCTGATTTTCTTAAATTCCTCACCACAGTTACGCCTACTCTCAATCTAACCCTTTTCAGTGCTTAATGGTCAAGTCAATTTGTTACAATTAGGATGTAAACTAATCTTAATACCACCAACATTCTCTTTTAGGTTAACTCTTTGTTATTTCTTCCCAAACAGAATTGCATGTTGCCGCCAGAACCTCTTTCCACACTGCGCATTTACTATAAAAAAATCAACAGATTAACTTATTTTGAATAAATTACACACATTTTTTTTTAGTTTCATCGAAATGTATGGTACTCTTCAGCATGTCTAAAATGGTGATGCGGACATTTAAGGGCGTAGATAACAAGTAAAAATAGATAAACCAAACAAAGAGTTTTTTTAAAAAGACAATATTCTTTAGTTTTTCGGGTAACAATACTCACACACGGCTAGCATAATTCATTATTGTTACCAGACACATTTTTTTTTACAAAACTGGGATGATTTTTTATTTTATTTTTTGGGTTTTATCGAGATCGATACCCGTCAGATGGAAGTCAAGCGTCAGATTACGAAGGTCACCAAATTGTAGTGAAATACCATTTATCTAATGTCTTTACACTCAAGTAATGAATATTGAAATGAATCGTCAAACAGCTTACAAAGAATATTCCAACTAACACAGTACATTACTTTTATCAACACTTCAAAGGTTGCGCTATTGATATATTTACTCGTAGTACAAGTACAATAGTAAAAATAATTTGAATGCAAATCTAATTTGTTTGTTTTGTGAAAGAATTGTTTAATTACAATTTCACACGTAATTCGAACGAAAATACTAAAAATGATTTTTCAATCGCCCATGTAAACGGGAATCATTTATTAACTTTACAAAAGAATGAATCGGAAATAATTCATTGAAATGCTGTCAAAAGATAAATTTAAATTACAATTAATCACCGATCGACACTTTCGTTGAGAGTATATTTACCGACGATAATTTTATTTAAATTAAATTTTATTTAGAATCAGAATTAACGTTCAACTTGTTGTGGTCATTTACCGAAATAGTTCGAATTCAACCAATATTTCAGAGAAAAGTAGGATTTGTTAAATATTAAATACCTAAGATATGAAACAAAACAATTATTGGTGGATTTCATATAACATTGGATGTATAAAATATTGCTTAACACGGCACATTTTTTTTTTTAGAATCATTGATGACCTCCGGGACGTTATTGTTAAGATATCTGTTTTCCAATTAGGGGGTTACGGTTTGATGTCGCAGATTTTATTTTAAATAAGGTTCCAGGCTCGTTTTCATTTAAAAGCCTTTTGAAAATCTTCCTGGTGAGTTGTTTGTTACCTCATGGCAATAATCTCTCTAGGTTGTACAATATTCAATGTACGAGTAATACAATACAATATGATATATTGTTCATATAACGTGAAAATAATAACAACATAAGAAAATGTTGTTTATTGTCAAAACTTTATTTTTGGTTTATCTATATTTACTTTTTATATTTGCGTGTTGATTTGAGTATCAATATAATAAAGCTTCCTTTCCATAGTCGATTGTAAGTTTGATTTCTAAATCAGGATATTGTTAGATTAGTAAGTGTGCCACCAAATTTATTAAAAATACTTCCAGTCTGGTTTTCACTCAAGGCCGAGAAGTGTTAAATTTTAATTATTACATTTCCTAGCCATGTTGTGGGTGGCATGATATTTGTCTATAGACACTCTAACTTATTCAGGTCGAAAACTTTTGGATTTAAGTAGTAAAAGTCATCATGCTCCATGCTTGAAGGAACTTTGAAGACTATGAAGTAAAAAATATAGATATTTTACTAGCTGACTCAAATTGATCCCTGACAAAAACGTGTACATTACAATAATCAAAATGAGACAAGCATCAACTAATAGAATTTTCTTCAAGACATTTTTTATTTTAATTATTTATACTTTTTAATTTTTACAGTAAATGTTACCATTTTGGTTTTTTGGAAATAAGACATTTAACTTTTTTATCACGATTATGCAAAAAAAGAGCCTCTACATCGATTTCCTTTTGAACAAGAAATCAGATATGAAAACCTTCGTTTCGTTTCCCGTAACAATCAACGCAATTATTTATTTCTCTTATTTTTTACGAATTTATTTTATTTCTGTAAGGCAGCTCATTTGCAGAAATTTCATAATCATTTATGTATGACTGTTTTCCTTTGCAAACACTTTCACAATCTTTTCTACAGGGATGTTTCTTTCGCTAAAATTTCATGACCGTTTTTACATTGATATTAAATAATTTGCAACAAATATGATGATGTATTATTTATAGTTAAGGCATTAATATTGTGGAGGTTTAAAGACATTGTAATATTTTTTATCAAACACTGTTTATTCCACTTCATGTAATGGCATAACCCTACCGGTTTCAAAGTTTTTACCTCATCATCAGGAGAACACAAACAAGACTGAATAATGTTCGAACTGGTACCGACATACACACTTTTAAAAGTAAACATTCGGATTGGGGATTGTGGGTGGAAGGAGGCAGGAGACAACTTCAGCGAGCAGCGGCGAGATTCGTGGAATATATGGTATGTGTTTGCCATTTACCGTTAGAAGTGTGTATGTCGGAACCAGTTCAAACAGAATTCAGTCTTGTTTCTGCTCCCCTGATGATGAGGTGAAAAACTTGAAACGGGTAGGATTATACCGTTACATAAAGTGGAATAAACAGTGTTTGATAAAACAAATTACAAAATATGATGATCGTTTCTAGAGGTTTGTATCTTTCTATTGCAAGAAAAATTATGTTCATTTAAGTAGGACTGTTTCGTTCATTTGCAAGAAATTCCAATATAGTGCATTGATAAATTTTAAATTATTTTAAAGTAAATTGTAATAGCATAGCGTTACCCTATTTTCTACCGGGGATTGATTTACAAAAGTTAAACTGTAAAATAACAAAATGTGGGTAGTGAATTTATATTCTTACTTCTTAATACCTAAATTTTTTTGACCCAAGGATATAAATTAAAATATTTATAACAATATGTTTATGTAACATAAAATATTTTTAATATAACACTTCACTTTTAATTTTTTAGTTTTTTTTCTCAACTTAACCACTTTTTTTTCTCCGCTAAACAGAACTCAGATTGTATATATGCCTCAGGCTTAAGTGTCCAATTTATTTTAATACGCCAGTTGAATCATATGGGTAAGATAAAAAAAAGAAGTATTGCAATTCCAGCTTAACGGGGGCAACCTAATGACTTGTGAAGGGATAACTACGTCTGAAGGAAATGGACAATTAAGAGTATCTTCAGGGAACACACCAACACACTGACCTAGAGTGGCTAGCTGGATATCTTACGAGCATTCAAGCAAAGAGATCAGGGATTGCCAAGTTTCAGAACTTGTCAAGAAAATGATTTTATCCGTTAACAATGATTTAATAGGAATCCCTAAAAATTTAACCATTGCTTTTTTCGGTGGAAAATGTCAATTTTTATGGCAATGGCATATTATTAGACTCTATTTCTGACCAAACCATCGAAACACTCATTTTTCAACTTAAAATATTCAGTTTAGCTATTGACCCTGCACAAACTTTTGCGCTTGTCTTTTTCTGCGTATCAATAATATTTAACCCGGATAAGTTATATTACACTTAGAACTAAATTACACCTGGAAAAATATTTAAACTGAATACATACGTGTATGCATGTTAAGACAACAGTTGAGTAAAAAAAAACATACACACAATATTAACTTAAATGTATTGAAAACATATTAATTTTAAGATATTCAAGAAGTAACATGCAATTGCCTAGTTCGTCGAATTCTGAACACTATAAAATTAATATTGATTGAGAGATGAGAGAGATTAAAATTGAGAGATCAATAAAAGGCGCCTATCTTGGCTACGCAACATTAAAAAGTGTACTCGTATACATATCCACAGTTGATGATATCGTCCATTATCTCAAAGACAGATATTTTCTCAAGTCACTTATCCGATATAGAGTAAGATGCTCACGGGGTTGTGAACTCCAGCATTTTCATTACTTCAATCTAATCGATCAAAAACTTCGAAAGATGGTTCCAAGTATTTATGTTTGGATCTCTTTGAAGCGACAATTAATACTCTGAAATACTAAATGTGGCACCTGAAAAGGGAAATGAATAATGATTGAATGATGCAAATATTTACTTACATCTACATATATCCCAGAGAAAGGGAAGATTTTGGCGTTTGGTCTCTCAGCAGGTGAAAACCTGTAGAACTCATGTCTTCCCCTGTACCACTTAACACAATAAAGAGGCGCCTTTTGCAGATCGTACAAGCAGTGCAGAGTGACTCGTCCGCCTCTCTGCACGGCAGGAGGGACAATGCGCAGCTCCGTCACCCGAAGGCACCACATGTCTGAAGGAAAGAAAAAACAGGCTTGAATTAAGGTGCAGCCGTTAATCTATAGTTTAATGTGATAATAACAAGTTTATTCTTGTCATATCAAACCACTTTTCAAAAAACGATAAATTGCTAGGTTGATTAGTATAAATATAGTTTTTATTTATCAGTTATATCACAATCTATATTTTTGAAAGCAATGTTTATTTTTTGGATCTGTATTAGTTCTTGCTAGTTGAATCTTTTATTTATTAGAGTATTTTTATCTAAAACTTTGCTAGACTGCGTGAAAATGACAATGTTTTATTATTTATGTGAAATAAAATTGACCATTCTTAAATATTCTAATATTTATTTTGTTTCCATGTCTAAAAAGTCTGTATTTTTAGAAATTGAGTTCGTTCCAGCTTTATTTTTTTGGATAGGTCAATTTTGCTTTTTCTAACAACCAATAAGGGGAAGCTTCGTTTTGAATTGTTTTTATTCTAAACAAAGATTATTTTTTTCCTTGGTTATACACTCAATATGAGGTTATACTTAACCATTGCTTGAAAACTTTTACAACTGTCAAAAATAACATATACCTTGTATGGAAAAATCATCATGTCTAATGGGTTTTTGAGTATTGATATAATTATTTTTTTCAATTTATGTACGTGTCCACGGGGCTTCAACATTTATAAAATAATAAGAATATTTATAACAAAATTTATAAAAAATTGTTAACAAGAGTACAAAAAAACATTTTAGATGTCGAATAGAAATTAGAAATCCGAGCCGGGGAAAAAAATATCAAGTGAATCTGCCTTGAATAGTTGACATCAATATTAAATACAATAAATAGTGTATATTCATTGCATCAATATACTTATAAAGAACTAATTTTCGCTTGACTGCAATAGAATAACTGCTGCTGGCGACTGACGAGCTATGGAACCGGAGGGCGATAAATTGCAGAAGTTCATAACAATCGAACACGAAGCTCGTAAGTTTGTATTAAATTATTAAGTCCACTATTGTTCTTGTGTGCTCTTCTGGATTAAATAGAGCAATCCGGGATCAAACATTATTTACCCTTTAATGGGCATAAGCAGAAATCGGTCGCAGATGCGACCACCCTTATGGTTATACTTATAAAGATTCATTTTCTTAATGAAACGTTTTTAAGTAACACAAATGTCAAATTGGCAAATCTAGTGGACGGGTAGAGGTCTTATTTAAGACGGATCGTCGTGAACTTAGCTGCATGTTCAGTCACAACGATCTAAATATCCGGTCAATTTATTGTCAAATATGTAAATAGGTATTATAAGTAAATCACCATTCATCATATCTCATATAAGAATGTTATTTCCTAATACAACCTAAACTTAGATATTATTACCTAAACATTAATTGGTCCCGTTTGCGACCACTGACATGACCCCTGAAATGGGCACAGGTCTCATATGCGACCACCTCATTTCCAAAAAAAATAATTTTAAAACACATATTCGAAGAAATAAAGTTGATTTGATACACATAATAATGATTTATTCAACAAAAAACTCAATATCTCAAAAATAAAAACTTGCCCTATAAAGGGTTAATAACGGCACGCTCATGACTAAATGTTTTGCGAGTTCTATTTCCAACATGCGTTCGAGTGAGGGGCATGGCTGCGCGGAAACGCACTGGACTTTCGCGCGGAAGGTCACCGTTTCAATTCCCGCACTGTGACTCCCCTCGAACGACACGTGCATTTTTCCGTCTAGTATTCTGGGTTTAAGGATACCTATGACTTCGGTCATATCTACTATTTCTCAGTGCTCTGATACTCACTTAAAATAATCCACGGCACCACTTCGCTTTCCAACTGAATTGATGTTGAAATGGCGAAAGGATCCTAGGCTACTAGACCAAGCAACGACAACGACGACTTGAGCACAGCAAATTCCGACTTCAATGAAGTCCATTGCAGTCAGAATGATAATGGTGAATCTCAAATGAAAAAAATATCGGATGTGGTTCAGAACACGCATGAGGATTATTTCCATAGAGTGACGTTTCACCTTTGCAGTGTCTGAAACTTAACTTCTGTCAATTTCATATTGATAGGTAAGGATAGTTAAAATAAGGTAATATGATGACCTGGGTTTTTTCTACACTTCTGGTGGGATACAGCATGGTGGCATGTCTTGAAAAATCAATTTTATTTTATTCCAAATGCATTGTTCTACTAAAGTAAAATCAAGTGGTTTTATTGTTTATATTGTTGTTTAATGCCTTCCTACACTATGGTCTAAATGTAAAATGCATTGTTCTACTAAAGTAAAATCAAGTGGTTTTATTGTTTAAATTGTTGTTTAATGCCTTCCTACACTATGGTCTAAATGTAAAAAAAAAATTTTTTTTAGTAATATTTTGCTTTTTGAGTAATATTTTGTCAGGTGATGGAAGAGTCACAAAACATATCCAACCAGATAGAAAACAAAGTCAATGAAGTACTAAAACATTTATACTCGAACTAGATCGTATCAAACCTGCTAAGATAATAGTCCACAATAGTATTTCACTACTAACTTTGATGTATGAAAATAAAACGTAGACTTGAAAAATACCGAAAAGAACCGAGTAAACGGTGTAGAAAGGCGTGCACTGAGAAGCATTGGAGTGACAAGTATGAAAGAATGCAGAATGAAATCATTAAGGATTAATGTAAACGTAAATGAATGTAAAGGCTGATGTTTTAACTTAGAACAATAAGAGTCCTCTGAGAAGGATTGAGTTTGAAGAACAAATAAAATGAAGACATGGTAGATGAAAAAAAAGGAATGAATGATTGGATCAAGTGAATGATATTTTGGAAAAAGGAAATTCAAAAAGTCATAGAAATCGTAGAAATTGTCTAGGAAGGTGTATAGATGTAGACGAGGTGAAATATGAGTGTCGCGATAGGAAAGTCTGAAACTATCTCTTATTTGCCTACCCCAACAAAAAAAAACGGCGTGATGATTGTTTTATTATTATACATAAAAGCGTCTTTTCTTACAGAACATATTTACGTATTCAAAATTCTCCAGAAGAATATTCTCTGTCGTCTTTAGAACGAATTTATTTCTGCGAGTTATTTAATTATTTTTTACATACACGTGTACACGTTTGATAAACATACGAGTACGTTCCTTGATTTTCAATAAAACGTTATGGAGAAAACTTCTTATATAGCAAATAATTTGAAAATAATTAAATGTTTCTTTAATTTAGATAATACAGCATGGAACTCATATTATAAAAAGTCTTTACAAAACAATTTTGAAATGAAAATTCAATCACACATAACCATTTTAGACAGTATAAATTTTAAACATGTAAGCAAACAAGATATAAACCACATTTTGAAATATTTGAGAGCACATAATATCGCTTTGGGAGAACCTTCCAAAATCTGATTGGATATAGCAGTACGCGGAAGATATATATAATAAAAGGGTCTCCCCAACCTGTCTTGTTTCCCGTAAACCCTTTTAAATATCGGAAAACGACTAATTTTGATAATTTTTTATCCTTAGGCATGATACGAAAGTGGCAGGAGGTGGATGTAAAATATATTGTTCTCGAATCCAACCATACAGCGAATTGAATTTCAGTTACCAACGAAACTTTTAAGCTACTACAACCAAGTCCGATCCTGTCAGTCTCGTTGTGTACGCAATGTGTATTAGTGGGATCTAAAACAATCCCTCCTTTTGTAAGTGTTGAGAAGTGCTGACAACCAAGCATATAACTAAGACACGTTCCATTTTCGCCTTTTGAAGCCTAACTATTGTTTCATTCATCACGATACTTCGAATGCATTTATCATATATTGGTGAGGAAGCTTCCTATGCCAGTCTAACCCTGTCACCATATGAAATAATCTAGTCGTTTGAAATAATCTAGTCGTTTCGAAAAGATTGCTACCTGGATAAATGAGGTGTGATAATGAATTAAAAAACCGTCGCTCTGTATGAATTTGTATAGAATGAGTAATTTTTTAAATGGAATGCAATCACCGAATACACTCCCAGTAACCCAATTGATATTTTTGAAGACATATAATTGAGGAATGCTCGTTCAATATTTTATATGTACCAAAAGTGTTCCCTGGGTTGGTTTATTTTTTTGACATATAGATTAAATATTTCTACATCATGACGATCTCCGTTGCCTAGTTTGTAAAACGCTTGTTTGCCAACCCAGAGGTTGCGGATTAGAATCCCGTTGGAGCAGAGATTTGTTTTTAAAGATTCTAGTTTGGTTTCACTTGAGGCCTTTTTAATAAAATTTTGGTTTGTTGGAATATATTACCACACAGCAATAAACACGCCAAGTTGTTCTGTATACAACGAAAGTGTAATAACAATACAATACAATCATTTCTATTTCGTCAAGAACAAAGTTATGTCATAAAACGTTTTCATCCACTCCGACACTTCACGACCTCCTACGTTAGGCCAAGACCGCGAATACCCCTTTAGTAACAAAAATATACCACTCAGGTCCGAAAGTTTTCGACCTGAACAAGTTAGAGCTTGAATGGATACCATGATGGCAACGTTCATTGAATAGTCAAGTGATATCATAGTTAAAATTCGATACGTTTACCCTCAATAGTACACGTATGTCAAATAAAGCTAGTAGAAGACGTGTTATTTCGTTATATTCTGAATATTTATAAATTTAATATCAAGCGGATATTAAATTTCTATCAAAAGAAGAAAAAAAACGTAGTTGGTGGAATTAAAAATATATTTATTGTATTATTTCAAACAAAATAATTATGCTGACTGGTTTCATGAGTGAAAGGATATTAGAAGGAAAAAATAACGATTTATTAAGGATAATCTATAATTCAAGCACCAAGCTACCAATGGAACTCGAGTCAATATATTCATAGTCTGGTGTTTATAATTTCACTAAGAATTGTTAACAATTTCACAAAGAATTCAATTAATTAGTTAAAAATTTCATTAAAATTTCAATTAATTAGTTAGCAATTTCACTAAGGAATCATTAAATTAGTTAGAAACCAACTTTTACGAACACTTCATCCACCACTACAATTCCCAAATTAGCAATATTTCTGCACATTGTTTCTTAACATATTTTATAAGGAATGACACTTGTTCATATCTTTACAGTTTTATAAAGATAAAGAATAACATATATCATACAGGTTATTGATAGTAACATAGTATGCACACATGTATCCTGAAATAACAATAGTATTTAAAGGTAATGAAAATGGATATACAATTAAGAAAGAAGCTATCAAAATGTCTAAGCTCATTCCATAACATCTTCCTAAATCGAAACGATCTCCCACCAAAAGACGACGAACTTGGCAGCGAAGACATTAGATGTATAACATATATACAACTCACACCGAATGTATGACAATCATCCTGTTACAATATCCTGTTTATTCAACCCATTAATATATTATCAAATCTAACTATACAATGAAAGGGAAATTCTTGAAGTGGATGAATTATCCTTTACTACAAGTCTCAGAGTCTACGTTAGGCTTTGGAAGAATGGTGGATACAATAGTACCTTAGTTTATGCCCCAATGGGGCACCACGTCTAAGAAGTAAATCGATAAAAGAATGAATAGATAAAATTTAGAAGGGACACCGGAAATTAGGAATTGTAAACTGGATAAATCTGACACTACAGAATCATCGGTAGAGAATTGTTATCTATAATGTCCAACCTCAAGATGGGCAACAACGCAATCTATGAATAGTACATATACTATGAAATAATCTCAATACAATCCACATAAGTTATCCACGAAACTCCGTTAGAGTCCAATTTGTGTTGTTGTATTATATTCCACTATAATTTCATTGTAAACAGTACAACCTGGAGAATTTAATGCAGTGTAACAATCTCTTCCATCCAACCAGAAAGATGTTAAAAGGGTATCAAGTTAAAATCATACTGAAATCCTTTTTAAAAAAATCTGTTTTTCAACGGAAATCGAACTGGCAACTCCCAGACTGGAACACAGGCATCTTACTAACTACGCCACGGGGGTCGTTATTCTTAAATTTTGAGAAAACTGTGATAAACTTTGTCCTACTTTTTATTAATTCCACTCTTCCCTTTTTGAGTCTTTTTGAAAATTTCCCCTGTATAAATTCGAAATTAGCTCGTCTTTTTTATCCTTCCGGCATTCATATTAGCTTTAAAATTATTCATTTTCTATGATGAACCTTTTTCTCTTTTTATCTCTCGTCTGTTTTATTTTCAATGTAAAAATATTTAATATATTGTATGTGCCTTTCTTTATTTAATTACATCGAATGCCTGAAATTTTTGTTAAGAATAAAATGGATGCTTTCGAGAAATTTTGTCAGAGTAATCATATAAAAATTTCATTTTGTAAGAACACAGACAGGTTATTTTTCATTAAATTTTATCCCGACAGACTTTGAATTCATGAAATAAATTCCATTACAAAACACTACCTCGTTACAAAAAATACATCCAGTTTTCAAGTATGGATTTCGATAAAAAGAGAGTCTGGCAACAGAAGTATTTAAGGGATAGGGCAACAGAAATATTTGATCGGAAATTGTGTTCTATGCACGGTGAAATTAACATTGAATGATATAAAATTCAATACCATTTTCAATCTTTCAATTTTCCATTCCTTAAACGCCAATTAGTTACCGAAATAAATCTATGTGCTTCCGTTTTACTATAACAATTCTCAAAAAGTTTTCACCTAAGGAAACTCAATCTCTTAGTCTAAGGAGGCTTGTGTTCCACTCGGGGGCTTTGAATTTGATTCCTGATGTTGATTAAAATTATACTCAGATTTTCTAATACACTTTTCATTTTTAGTCCCACTATTTATTGCTTATTTTTTATATAGTTTTTTTTAATATTTACAATATAGAAAAAATACAAATGTATTATTTCTTTACCATAGTTTTAACAAGACTAATGAAATGTTAGAAATGGAAGGATTCAAGGAAAGGCACAAGTAATAGGTATGTCTAGACGTTGTTATCTTGGAAACTTTTTATGTTACTTTAATGTGTAAATCTATGTACAATATATTATGTGATGTATGTGGGACTAATGAAAAATTTGAGCAAGTTAAAGGATTCTGCTATTTAGGTAGTATTTTCTTAGCCGATAAAAGAGATACGTTTAAGATACATGAAATAACAAATACGAATACATATAACAATTAAATACATTATATTTTAAAAAAAGACAAAATTTATTCATTATATTAGTAAAAACGTTATATCTTATTTATTTAAACCTAGAGTTAAAATAAGCTTTAAAAGCTTATCAAATCTTAGTGATATGATAGATAAGTCGCACCGCAGCATAGATTATTTTCAGGATGCAGTCTGTTTCGCAATTTAGTTTTTGTTACACTAGAGTTTAAAACGACAGATTCTTAATACCAAGAAGCTGTTACTTTTGATCCACTGTGACTCGGATTTTTTTAAAAAGATTTTCTACATTTGAAATGTGTCGTTTGTTTAAATGATTTTATACATTTGAAATGTGTCATTGGACCCATTCAATATGTCAACCAATCCAATGTTAAGTCGTGAACCAAAAATTAAGAAACTATGTTCTAAAGAATTTCACGTAAATAAAAATAAAAAAATCAACAAATAATTCCAAAAAATGAGATCCTTTGAAACATCAGCACACAAATAAAGAAAATTATTTTTAATATCGTTTTTGAAGGAACATACCGATGGAAAATTTATCTGGGTAAAAAAAACATCAACGTTTAATATATTTATGAAACGAGCCTACGTTAGAACGATGAAAGAGAAAATAAAACCATTAATTTGTGGTTTTGATTGCTTTTTGAGTACATTTAAACCACACAAAAGGAGATATTTCTTTGAGCGTCTTTGACATACAACATTCTGTAATATTTTCTCTATAGTTTGCCTATTTTCTTCGTTAAATAAAAAACATTCAGCCGTATACAAAATCGGATGTATTGAATCTCAGCACAACCTTTATATGAAAGATGATATAATGAATTCGTATATGTATGATATATTATTTCCCTGTCGGGGTAGGAAAAGATAACAGAGCACCATTTTTCGTATTACGACGCACATATTTCTTTATATTTCTTAAATTTTAGAATTAACACTGTAAAAATTCATGTATATTCAAATATATAACTTAAATTAAAATACAGTTTAATCCACTTCATTATGTATATTTAACCCCTTTAGTTTCAAGTCGTATACGCCTCATCTTCAGGGGTATTCCAAACTAACTGTTGTGTCCTAATTTTTCTAGTTAGTTCGGAATACTCCGAGATAATATAAGTTAGAAATATTCATTATAAAAAGTCTTCAACTAAAATGTCCTCTAAGAAACTCTCGAGATCAATTTGGTATTTCTCCTATTTTATTAGAAGAATTTTATAATTTGGAGAAGAATCTTAGGAGTTATATGATAAGAGTGGGCATATAAAAGAAGTAAAAGATGTGAATTCAAATATAATCAAAATTTAAACACTGTTTAATACCCGTGTAAATTTATATTTAACCCAACTAGTTTCAAATCGTATGCACCTCATCTTCAGGGATATTCCGAACTAAGTGTTAGTTATGTCCTCACTGTTAATTCGGAATACTCCAAAAGTATTCCGAACTATTTATTAACGGTATTCCAAACTAACAGTTAGTTCGTAATACCCCTGAAAATGAGTCGCCTATGACTTGAAACTAGTTGGTTTAAATATAAATTTTCATGGGGATAACCAGTGTTTCAATTTCGTTTATATTTTAATTCACATTTTTCACTTCTTTTATATGTACACACTTATCATACAACTCCTAAATTTCTTCTCCAAATTATAAAATTCTTCTAATAAAATAGGAGAAATACCAAATGGACCTCGAGAGAGAGTTTCTTAGACGACTTTTTAGTTGGAGACTATTAATAATGAATATCTCCAACTTATGTTATCTCTTCATAGAATTAACTTCCTTAATTTTCAGTATCTGGGGACATTGCTTCAAAGGAAAATTTACTCCCGAGTTAATGCAACTTGAAGAATGTTACTGGAAACTCTAAAGTAAAGTATTGCTCGTACTCTCTCTTAGAATAGATATTGTGTCTCGTCAGTACCTGAAGATATGGGGCTTGAGGCTTTGTTATGAAACAATAGGGCATCTAACAGACGTTATGAAAGACGCTCTTAGGCTGTCACCGTGTGCTTCTTTGCTCCACCAGCTCAAGTATGGAGGAAAACTTGAGAAAGTTTACTCTCAAACCAAGTGATCATTAATTTTGAAGGGATAAATGTGGCATGAATAAACAGGTTTTGCAAATGTGGATTTGGGAATTTATCATGTCCTTCGTATGTTTTCTGCTGGCGAATGCTTTTATAATAAATGGTGTCGTGTTGTGGATTGAAGGGATGTACTTTATTTTTATATTTTGCAACGTCATCAATATCGCAAATGTGCCTAAAGTATTTGCTGAATTAAGTTTTTTTTACTAAAATAATATTTATAATAATAATAATATACATCGCTGTTTAGAAAGGAAACTCTCCTCAAGGGTTCTTGTTGTTATTTAAATTGTTATTAAACGCTGGACTTTTACCCAGGAGTGTCGAGTTTTTTTCCCAATAGTACCCAAAAATAAATTTAAAAATTAATTCATAAGGGCTGAATGTGAACATAAAGCTGATATTTTGATGAAGATAAAGAAGAACAAATGAATGAAGAAAGAGAGACAAAACAAATATATAATGCAAACATAAGTGGAAAGTGTGGTAGAGGGCGAGCAAGGAAACTATGATTGGATCAAATGAATTATATTTTGAAAGAAGAAAACGTAAAAAGTCAGAGAAAAAGTAAGAGTTGTATGTCGGTGTGGAAATAAATAGTAAAGCTTGGCGCCATGTCCTTTCTACCTACCCCGACAAGAAAATAGGATTTGTATATATTTACGAACACAGAAAAGTTGAGATGAAAATCTGCGTATTGAATATCACTTTTCAACCCAATTAATATCACAGTCCCCATAACAGAAAATTCCGAACGTAACGCGTTGCTATTTTTTTTTAATTGATTGATTCTTAATTCAGGTTTCTTTAAAGGATAGAAAAAAATGTTTCTTATAAAGAAATATAATACTTCGGTTTCATGAATTAAAAATAGTCACATTCGCATGTAGACAGACTAAACATGCATCGTTCTAAATTGGTACAAATAATGAACTGCAAAGATTTTCGTTCCTCCCGGACTATAATTATATCTCAACTGGAACAAAATATAAGAGAAGTATGTTGTTCCAGCGACAGGTGTACTCATCTGGTGTTGTCGAGGTCTAAACAAAACAACGCGCACAGCTGTCAGATTCTGCAGTATAGCGTCGTTAACCAAATGGCAAATGGTTTTTTTATTTATTCGAGTTAATAATAAAACACTCTCTTTGAATCTTGTATTTATATTAAATTTTTCGTACAACTAAAGTTCTCATAGCACATATTAATCTACTACATTTCATCAAAGGATATAAAAAATATATAAAACGTCCATAAGAACGTAATGTGTAATTTCGAGTAAAAATAAACTTATTTAATTATCCGTTTATTTACCAGGCTCGATAAAAAAATTAAAATTGAGTCCGTTCACATACTTACTCGAACACTCAGAATTTCCGCTAGGGTTGGTGCCGCATATTTATTTATTTATTTACAGGATAAATAATTACAGCTGTATATAGAAAATGGAAAAAAGACAAACACAAAACAGCCCATTTAAAGTGGGTACTCATTTTTTTATGTATCTGGGTTTGTTGCCTTTCATTCGCCGTGTCCGCAATAAACTATACTATTGCCTGTATCTTACTGAGGACATACTCGTATAAACATGAAACAATATGTTGATGCTTTTTATTGATTGTGGATTGATTATTCAATACACCTGTTGGGTAAGTTCTGAAACCTAATTATGTCCCGAAACTCTCAATACCATTGTCAAAAAATTATAAGGCATACATTTTAAATTTGTATTAATTGAAGTTCCTTAAAATTTCTTAAAATTTAAGAGTATTTAACTTACATTTGATAAAATAAAACTCTTCACTCTTATGCACGCTGATATTGTTGTGTTTAGTTATGATTTTCTATATTAAAGCATTTTAATGAGAATCATAATCGGTAAAATTCGTTAAAATAATTAACATGAGTAATGAGTAGGCACGACCAACATCAGAAAAAATCTCATTTAATAGTATCACCGTTACAAAAAAGAACAAACAATGTTGCTGGATAAATAAATATGAGGTGTATGGCCGCGCGGTAATGCACTGTACTTCCATGCGGACGGTCATCGGTTTGAACCCCGCGCTGTGCTACTCCCCTCGAACGGCACAGGCACCTTTTCCACCTAGTGTTCAAGGGTATAAGGATACCTATGACTTCGGTTATACATATTCTTTAAAAAATATATTCAGATGTTTGAAGGTACATATTATTAGAAGATGGTTTGAAAAAAACTGGGAATGTAGTTAGTATTTAGGGCGTTATCCCACATTATATCATAAACGACTAAAAAATGAGAAGAGGAGTGCAGCTACCCCTAGAATCCGTCGCCTGGTTATGTCGCACATGTTTTTCTTATTTAAATTGCGGTCCTGCATATAACAGCCCCGTAAACAATTTCAGTTAAATCAAGCCCAGAATGCAAATTTTTACTATCATCATCATTTCTTGCTGTATAACTCAGGGTGAAGTTTCGCGTCTTCCAAGAACATTCACATTTCAGTTAAATCAAGCCTAGAATGCAAATTTTTACTATCATCATCATTACTTGCTGTATAACTCAGGATGAATTTTCACCTCTTCCAAGAACATTCACACTTTTCTATCATGTGCCAGGTATATAACTTTGGACGGCCCTTACTTATTCAATAACATCGTATTGGAATTCATAAGTATTGGAATTCTAACAGATCTATGGTTTTCAGGTCTACTGTCTAAAATACTCTTCGGTGATCGATCGAAATTCATTTTTACCATGTGGCCCACCCAACTAAGTCTTCCAAACTTAATAAATTAAGAGACAGGTTATATTACGAAGAGGTCGTACAATTTGTCTTTGTATCGAATGTGATACAATTCACTTTCATAGACTGATCATAGATCGCGTACAGAATCGTTTTGAAGACGTCCTTTTCTTTATTATTTATCGTCCAGCACTTTGATCGATACGTGAGTATGGGTCTACTAAATACATCAGAATCTTGCTGCAACGTAAGAGCAATCGTCAATTTTAGTGGGTTTTTAGTCCAAATAAACATTTATTAGCTGATATTATACCTTGCTTTATATCCTCTCTGATTTTGGTTGGGTTGTGTATTTGGGGTCCAAGAAAAACGTCACACACTGCCTGTGAGAAATAATCTCCACTTTACATATATGCAATGTTTTTTTTATAGGAATGACCATTACTTGCCAATATAATGTTCTTAATTCATTCATCTTCAAATTCATAATTCTCGCCAATCTATCCAGAACACTAAATATTTCGATGAAAAAGTTTCTTAAATTAACGATGATATCAGTTTCGTATGTTAAGGATGATTTGAATACATTTTTTAAATACTTATATGTTATGATTGAATTCAACCCCTAAATCTCAGACCACTTTTTATAGAGCAGTATTTAAAGCTAAGTATGTTATTTATACGTCAAACTAAAAAAATGCTTGATGTACATACATTATACTCGTTAATTTATTATACTCGTGTAACATGAAGCAGTCTTTGATGTATCGATTTATTTTTTTCACTCTCCGTTGGTATGTCGATTCTGAATGAAACAGAACAAAGAGTTTCTTTGCAAAAGTAAATATTGAATTGATCTAAATACTTCTTAAACTATAAGCTTTTCTTCAGATCAACTGTTAAATCTAAAAATAACATTATAACATACATTAATACAATATAATAAATATCCGAAAATTTATTTTTTGGTTTTTTCATTGTCAACGATAATTTGATAAAGCGTTTTTTTTTTCCAACTATTGAGGTCACCTTAAACTAGCCTGTCGCCACTCAATATCTCGCTGAAAATGTTCAGCACCTCTCCGATGATGTATACTCGTAGTATTATTTTATTGTATAACTCTTTCGTTATACACAATGCAACCTTGCAGACGTATTGCCACGTGACAATCTCACCTGATCAACCTGTGGGATATTTACGAGGCCGTAAGTGAAAACGAGATTTTTTTTTTTTAAATCGCCACTAACACCAAACTTGGGAGACAGCCGTCTTACCAACTAGGTCATGAGAGACGTCATGGACTTAAGCTGGGCTCAGACAAAGATTGGCTTTTGGCATTGGCATTTGCATTTCATCGCTCCTCTTTTTTCACGTCGTCCTTGACTGTTCATGCTGTCAGACTCTGGAAACAGTTACCGGCTGCCGTAAGACTCTCACCCTCGCTTCAAACTTATTATCCTTTCTCATCTTATTTCTCCTTTCCCCCAGTATTTCTCGACATTTGTAAATATTTTATTTTACTGTTTTTTAATATTAATTAAGGTTTTTTATTTTATTTCAGAAAACGTTGTAACCTATCAATTGACACGAATCTGCAACTTTTTTTCAGTTTGGTTGGAAGAGATCGCCGTATAGTAATAAATTCTCCATTTGTAGGCTTTACATGTGTATTTTCAATAAATAAATAAAGTAAATTTTATTTTTGTATTGGTCAGAGATATATTCTGTAAACAACGACAGTTGAAAACAAGTCAACGAAAACTGTCACTAAATCAAAAGTATTTTGACCACATCTTAACAATGGATTACAGTCGTAAACAGCGGACTGGTGATTGATATAATATTTAGAGAGATACATGTGGAAAAGTGTACGCTATCCGACATGAAAAACCTATCCGATACTCTTATCAACCAAACTCCAGGGATGAGCTTTCAAGACTTTGATAGTAGCGATATATCTACTATAGACTTGGATTGTTGCGATATCGTCCGAAATTTTCATAATTATTTATTTAGTTTTAATCTAGAATATGCTTCGAAAGTTTAGGAAACTACCCACCAAGTAAAATAAAAAAAATACGCTAGAACAAACGCAAAAAAGTTTCGGAAATATATTTAGCTTTTTATGGTGCGCAATTATAGAAGCCTTGGAAGAAGGCAAGGACATGTCACGTTATTTATAATAAAAATACTACAATATAATTGCTGCCCAACAATATTAGAGGCACTTAGTTTATTTTTATTCAGGACAATTAGAACTGTGCGAGAAATCATCATTTATTCTATGTACCAACTTACTGAATCAAATTAAGCACTCAGTGACACGCAGTTTATAGATATTGAACCAATTGAGTGACACAATGAATACATTCTTGGCACCGCCTAACATTGTGAGAAGAATCCTCCGTAGTATGCTTACATATGAATAAAAAATCAGACGCATATTATATAACAGGAGAATTCCGTATAAAATGGAAAAAATAAATATTATATTAAAACACACGCAGGCGCATTCCATCAAGCAAAAAAAAGTAAAAGCAACTTACTTGTATCTAAATAAATACATTATTGCTCTCGACCTTTTCACATTTATGAATTTTAAAAAAGTACAAATCGTTGACCGTTGTTTATTTTAAATACACAAAAATATGAAACGACGTTAAACTACATTTTCAAGGCCAAATAATCTATTTCATCCCGTTTTATTATATTGGTAAGCTTCCTGTAGCCATATTTCAACACAACAACAAAACTTAATTCACTTACAGTACGTGTATATATTATATGGGTATAAATAATATTTTTCCCACAGTATTTTGGTCGGGCGGTACAATATTTTTCTATACGGATCTGATTTATGGTAGAGAAAGTCTATTTTCAGCATCCCATTCGGGGGGATAAATCTTATTCCAGCTTATCCTCGGTAAATGTTCCTCTTGCTTATATCTCAATACGGAGGGTATTTTAAATTATTGTTCAGCATTAAGGGACACCTCTGACAGATACACTGCATTGGAATTGGTCCAAAAATATCATACAATCTTTCTTCATGGACTCGACGCATAATGTTGTCCGCTGATTTGTTGGACTGGATGTTGTGTTTAAATTGTTTGAAAATAAAATATCTTTAAAGTAATAGCACTATATCAAATATAGGGAAAATGATAATACACAATGGTGTGCTGGTACCCACTTTGACATATGCAAGGGAAAAATGGACACGGCAGAAGAAGAATACAAGTAGAATAAATTATCTAGGTGTTTTTATTTTCATTCATTCCTATAAAACTCTTCAATATATCTTAACTGGTGATGCGGATACGTTAAAGATCGTAGCCGGAAGACAGTATTATCTTAAAACCCATTAATTGAACCTTCGAGTTTAAAACTACTGGAGTAGGCACAGAACTAATCTTTTGTCACAACACATGTTAGCAATACTACCTCACACATGAAAAGGCAACAATAATCATGTTATTGTAAAGGCCTATATATGATACTATATATCTAAATTGAAAAAATGTATATTTAAAGAATATTGTTTTGCTCGCAATAATTTAATTTGCATTAAAATTCAACTCAATTTCTAATTAAAATCATTTATTCTTTTTTACCAACGAACAATTTTTTTTATTCTGGAATAAAGAATAATAGAAGTCCTAACACATTTTGGGTATGTTGTCAGAAAGGATAACGAAAGTCTGGAGAAACTGGTAAACACGGGTTCATTTGAGGAAAAACGAAGAGGAAGGTTTCCTAGAAGAGGATGGATCAAATAAAGGAGTTAACAGGATATGCTGCATTCTACATGCTGCACTTTGTTTCAGATATAGCAGAGGGCCACGACTTGCAACATTGAGGACGCGATGAACTAGCAAATATAGAACTCAAATGACATACAATAGGGTGGCAGATTCAATAAAAGCGAAAGGGGGGAAAAATTCAGGCAGTCGATTGGAGCGTGGTTGTTATTGCGACAGGAGTTTGAATAATTGCGCTTGCAAGAGGAATTACTTGTTGCAAATATTTGTGTGAACTCTTGAGTGTGGCGTTTTGTATGTGTATGAGGCGCGATGTATACATATTTAATTGAGTGTTACTGTTTGTCAGGTTGATGAGAATATGCAACGGGGTTTTATATAATCAAAAATCGGAAAGAAATATAGATTATTTTTTTCACGCTATATGTCTTCAGTGAGACAGGCAAAAGCCTAGTTTACTGGAGACAACAAATTAAATACAAAAAACCCAAATCCATTAAAATTGTGTATTTAAATTAAATGATCTATTGTTTTTTTTTTCGCAAATTGTGTACTTATAGATTTCTTGTCATGTGGAAATAAAATAAAAAACATATTCAAATGATAACAAGACAATCATTTTTCATATTTTATCCGTTCCATGAAAAAAAATCGATTAAATTTGTTTTTTTTAAGATAATTAATGCTTGATTATTTGTAGATACCCTTACATAGTAATTATTTTATAATATTTGAGAGTAAATTACTTTGTACTTCCAGTCAGAGTATGAGCTGAAAACATCTGATGTCTTCGCGGCCAGTCCCGCCCTCTATTGGTTTGGATGTGTCTCAACTGAAGGGATATTATGAGATGAGCCCAAACCTTTTGATAAATTCTCTCTTAAATGTATTATCTTCGACATTATCTTGAAATATACATATAATATATAAGATACACGTAATATGTACATACTCCGTTGCTATAAATAAACCTACGAGTATTTTTATTATTTTATCTCATATATCGAGGCTCTTCCTTTATTTATTTTCTATATCCTATATCGAAGCTCTTCTTAAAGATTCTGACTGAGAAGAGCCTCAATATGAGATATAGAAACTCGCGTCGCAAAGATTACTGCAGTCCGTCCAATAACAAAGCTCGACTATCATCAAATATTCTATAATATGTCGGCGTTCCATAAAGCTAAAACTGAAACCTTTAATAAATTATAAATTATTTTACTATTAGTAAGCACGCGATAACGAAGAGTTTTTTTAAGGTCAATTATTTCACGATAAACGTCAAGTTTTCAACTCAACTTCATAAGAGCAAACAAAAAATATTTTAAAATTCAGTTTTAAATAAAACATTTGTTGGGCGAATGTTTTATTTACTTTAAACTAAAAGGAAATATGGTTAAAATGCTTAATTTATTATGCAGAAACATAAGTTTTAAAAATATGAATAATCAATCAGGCAAATAAAAATAAATGTGTTATAATTTATATTAATTTTAATACACAGTGGAGAGTTGGAGGCTTCTCATAATCATCACTTAGTAAATTCAATTATAAAGTATCTTTCAAATTGAGCAGTTTTTTTAATTCTTGGATAAAACACAGATGGCTTTGCGAGCTTGCCTGGGTCTTGTGACATTTGAGAAGGGTAATACAATACAACAACGCGTTCAAATTGTTGAATTATTTTATGTATTGTAATCTCCGGAAACGGTGATGTTAATTGGCCACCAAGATCATGTGATCCGACACCCTTGGACTATTTTTTCTGGGATTACGTGAAAAACCAGGTCTATTAAAACGACCCCCAATCAATTCCTGAGCTGAAGAACGAAATTATTCGCATTATTGGGGGGTAAGAACCGCAATTATGCCAAAATGTCATCGAAAATTTTGACAAAAGAGTGGACATCTGTGGAGCTGCAAGAGGTGGATATTGTTTTTTGGAGAGATCTGTGGAGCTACAAGAGGTGGATATTTTATTTGGCAGATATTGTTTTTTGTGCTTAAATGGCATACATAACGCCTATACTTCAATGAACAATAAAAAAAATTAAATAAAAGCAACTTGTGTATTTTATTCAAGAATTAAAAAAAAACAGAATTTAAAAACTGCTCAATTTGAAAGACCCTTTACAATAGTTATCGTTCCCTGTCCGTCTTGGAAGATGATGGATAAACAGTAACTATAACTACAATAATATTAAAGGAAACTTGGGGCTGGCGGCATCTTTTCTGATGACTATGGAAACGACACCAGCAACCTGACATCGATTCCTTGTCAGAGAGCACACCACCTTTGCCTTCTCTCTGTTAAATTTGAAATCCTTAAATCAATTTTCATCACACTCCTCCCTACCTTGACGGAGTACTTGGTAACATAGATTTCGTCCTTGGCAAAATCTTTCCACAATTCAAAATCCACATAACAATTATGTAATCAATATAATTAAAACCAGTTAACCAATAACTCCAAACTGTCAATATAATATTTGTAATGCTTTTTCTGATATATGACTAGGTGTCGGCCTCAGTAGTCTAGTTGGTAAGACACTTATCTGCTATACGGGAATTCTTGGTTCGATTTCCAATGGAATCCAAATAAAAAAAGCCCCCGAGTAGAGTACGCTTGGCAACAATTCTCCCTTATTGCAAGTCCACGTGTCTTAGAATTTCAAACGCGTACGATGGCCAACTATGAGTTACGTGCTTACTCCAGTCGTTCTTAGTCTGAAGAGTCGATTATTGAAACTCAGGACAATAGTATTTCCCGGCCACACTCTTCAACATATTCATGTCACCAATTTGGATGTGTTGAAATGTACCACATAAATAAATAATAAAATAGTGAGTTGATATCAAGATTCTATGCATTTTTATATTTTCTATAGTAAAATAATGAATAATAAAATATTAAGCTGATATCAAGATTTTACGCATTTTTATCTTTTCTATAGTAAAATGAATTAATGAAAATATATGAGCTGATATCAAGATTTTATGCATTTTTATCTTTTCCATTGTAAAATGAATGATTAATAAAATATAAGGCTGATATCAAGATTTTATGTATTTGTATCTTTTCTATAGTAAAATGAATGAATGAAAATATATGAGCGTTATCTCTTCTATCTCTTTTTATCTCTTCTATAGTAAAATTAATAAATAATTGAATAATGAGCTGATATCAAGATTTTATGCATTTTTATCTTTTCTGTAGTAAAATGAATGAATAATAAAATAATGAGCTAATATCAATATTTTATGCATTTTTATTTTTTCTATAGTAAAATTAATGAATAATAAAATAATGAGCTGATATAAAGATTTTATTCCTTTTTTTGTTTTCTATAGTAAAATGAATGAATGAAAATATATGAGCGTTATCTCTTCTATCTCTTTTTATCTCTTCTATAGTAAAATTAATAAATAATTGAATAATGAGCTGATATCAAGATTTTATGCATTTTTATCTTTTCTGTAGTAAAATGAATGAATAATAAAATAATGAGCTAATATCAATATTTTATGCACTTTTATTTTTTCTATAGTAAAATTAATGAATAATAAAATAATGAGCTGATATAAAGATTTTATGCATTTTTTTGTTTTCTATAGTAAAATGAATGATTCATAAAATATTAAGCTGATATCAAGATTTTATGCATTTTTATCTTCTCCATAGTAAAATGAATGAATGATTATATAATGAGCTGATATCAAGATTTTATGCATGTTTGTCTTTTCCATAGTAAAATGAATTAATGATTATATAATGAGCTGATATCAAGATTTTATTCATTTTTATCTTTTCTATAGTAAAATTGATGAATAATAAATTAATGAGCTGATATAAAGATTTTATGCATTTTTATCTTATCTGTAGTAAAATGAACGAATTATAATATAATGAGCTGATATCAAGATTTTACGCATTTTTATCTTTTCTATAGTAAAATGAATGAATAATAAATTAATGAGCTGATATCAAGATTTTACGCATTTTTTTTCATTTATATAGTAAAAAATAAACTAAAAAATATTAAATACAGCCCTGAACTAAAAAAACGTCTCCCGACTTCATCGCATGATGAGTAGATTTATACTGCTTCTCAAGAATTTTCTTGAATAAACAAACATTTTTCTTCTTTTATTGAGTATACAATAAAAAGACTTCCCAACTTTTTATTTTGAATGCTTTCAATTTTATACAGCTATGAAATTTATTTTGGAAGTTCTCCCATCGTTTTATTCTCGTCTCTTCAATCTCGAGTTATTGGGAGATGCGATATCATTTATACTTCTAAATTCTCTGCCAACACAACAACTATTAATATGAAATGATTCAGAATTGTTATGACACATCTCTTGAAAAACTACATTTTAAAGTGTTGAAATATTTGTCCCATATTTACAAAATATATGTTTTTCCAAAAATTTTAAATAAATTAATATTATAATTTTATTATGAAGACTTAATAGTAAAAGTATATTTATTATACGTTGTATAGAGTACAATTTGATGGGTTTACTGCTTATGTGAATCTCATTGTATAGAGTACAATCTGATGGGTTTACTGCTTATGTGAATCTCATTGTATAGAGTACAATCTGATGGGTTTACTGCTTATGTAAATCTCATTGTATAGAGTACAATCTGATGGGTTTACTGATTATGTGAATCTCATTGTAAAGAGTACAATCTGATGGGTTTACTGCTTATGTGAATCTCATTGAACCAACTAAAAAGATAAAATAATAATTTTGTTCAATTTTTTGTTCATTGTTTATCAACTCCTGTCAAAGCGAATATTAATTCCGTTCATAATTGTTATTAAAAGGTTACAGAATTATATAACTTCAGTTGTACACAGTACAAACTGATGAGCTTATTGAAATGAAGCAGTCTTTCTAGCCAGCCAGAGATGTTAAGGACGTCTAAGTAAAAACCAGATTAAAACCCTTTTAAATTTGTTTTTGGAGACCAGTGGCAATCGAACCCGCATCCCCCAGGTTTAGAGACGGGAGACAAGCGTCTTACTAACTAATTCAAGAAGGTCGTTAAATTGAGTTTTTTTAAATAAAAATAATTCCACTACAAAATGCATATTTTGGACAATAACAGAATGGAAATTATTGAAAGTTAAATTATAGGAATGTATCACTACTCATGTTTCCTATCATCGCCATTCCTTAAACACTGGACAGGCATTAAATATCTGCAAAATTCTCTGCCACTCATCTCTCTCACCACCATATCTAATAACTTACATTTGCCTAGTTAGTAAGACAAGTCACGGTGGTCTTGGATATTGACGATTGTTTAGTGCTGTACAGCATTATATATTTTTTTATTCGTAAAAGGCAATCAATATATTATTCGCACCTTCGTGTTTAGAACCACTGGAGTAGAAACTGAAATCATTGTTCGTAATCGCACGTGTTCGCCAGTAACTTTAATACTACCATACATAGAGCAACAACACTCGCACACGTCTAGCGATTGTGGTTATTGTTACCAGACGAACTCTTTTACAATACTGGGACTCTTTTTATTAATTGTTTCCACATAGCGCTAAGAATCGAACCCGACACATCCGCATGAAAGTCAAGCTTCTTACTAAGTAGACCACTAAAATCATCATTTAATTTTATTGATTGAATGCATAAAAAAATCATATTCTTTTGAGGTCAGCATTGACCATGGATGAAATTAATAAATAAATGGTTATCGCGTACTCTACGAAAATATGCATATTATTTGGAAAATCGCATACATTTTAGGATCATGTCGAGCAGTCTAAAACGAACTTCCAATATTTATCAGATATGTAACATATTTAATATCGTTCAAGGGAAAATTGAAAAAAATATTACGTTACTCAGGAAACCCTTTCATCTTAATAAAAAAAATTCATTTCCTTATCCTTAAACGAATTCCTTTCCTTTATTCCTAACATTATTACTCAGAGATTTGTAAATTTTTACTTGAATTCGAATAAAAATATTTTTTTGCAAACTCTATACTGGCTTAAAGCAACAACTTATATATCATATCCAAGATAGGCTGGGTTGGTCGAGAAAATTTTCTGTAAAGCAATAAGCCCTCTAGATGTACCATATATTACTATGAAGAAAAAAAAATATATATATATATATATATATATATATATATATATATATATATATATATATATATATATATATATATATATATATATATATATATATATATATATATATATATATATATATATATATATATATATATATATATGAAGAATATATTCATAAATTTAAGGTTTTCCTATTGGTTAAACAGGTAAGTCAACATACGAAAAATTTCTTCTTCTAAAGTGAATTTCCACAATTTGACTTTTGGCCTACAAACGCCCACCATGTAAATCATTTTAATCCGTTTTCAGTAGATATGAAACCACGTTGCTAAAATAAGCCAAAATAAATATTGAGTCTTCCAAAATTAGTTCGACTTTAGGATAAGTTTATTAATGACCTTTGCATTATATTATATTATTGTTGGATTAGTATCCAATTGATTAGACATTAACTACTATGATAAATAATAATCACTGAATAATTAATAAAATTTTGTTCCAAAATGTACTGTAGTATAAATTTATGGGTTCTTTTATATGATATTTGAATTAGAAACATATTCTATGAGTTTAGAAGTGTTTCAAAATATCATCCATTTTGTTAAATTATTTCCTACTTTGTATGATCGAGAAAAGTATCAAAAAGAAAATGAATTAGTAGTGATTTTCAGTGATATGTCTTGTGTTTTTTTTTTCGTCCTTATGATGGTACAGTTATTTTAGACTATAAAGACACTGCATCTTATTAGGAATGTCGACATTCCATTAACTTTCAAAACGTCTTTTCAGAGACTCTAAGAACAGCCTCATGATGTATGGATTGTTCCATCACAACATATATTCAAGGGCGTGGACATCTACAAGAATATATTGAGAACGTGGCCGAAAAACATGATTGTCTTGGAGCTCAAGCAATACTATCCCGCACTTGAAGAGGTTACAATATTCGCACCCTTCTTAGGTTTGTGAGTCTTGCCACCTGATAAACCATTTACCAAATACGGACCATTTTTTTTGGAAATCGAACCTTAAACTCCCAAGAAAAAATTAAGCATCTAACCATGTACGTTACGGAAAATAATTTAGTAGCAAATTTGAATTTAATTTATTATAATTTAAAGAAAATATATTAGCTGAACAGTACACAGACATATTTTTATGGGGTATCATCGGGAATCAAAATTGAAAGCGCCGAATGGAAGTCAAGATTCTTATCAACCTTAAGCCATGAAAGATATTTAAATAGGAAATTAGAACGCAATAGAGTTGTACTCGTATATCAGTTAATTAAAATAAATTAAACAGTCCACGGACAAGCGTCAGCTATTGATATGATACCTGGCTATCAGTTTCGATCATGAGGGATTATTATTAAAATATTCCAAAACTCAAGTTTTACTAAAATAGATTTCCAAATCAAACATTCAGTTCAATCGAATACCTCCGTAGTTCAATATTAGGTTCAGCCGTAAGGGCGCCAGCATCCAAAATGTATGTCGGTCTGAATATTCCGCTTCACGTGATGTGTTCAACATTCACCTACTTGTGTTCCATTTCACCTCCCTTCGGATCAGCCGCCCTTTGCCTTTATCTCGCCCCTCATAAAGAGCTTTTATGGAAAATGGAAATTCAATATTCTTTTTCCATATTCTTTGCGCAATCTTCTTACCGAGGATGATATTCTTTTTGTATTTAAGAATTAGAAGATTTGTGGTGAATGATGAATGAGTATTTATAATTTAATATAAAAATGTTATGTTCGTGTGAAAACAGAAGATCTGCCTTAAAATAAATGTTTTGAGAAATAAAATAATTTTGTTTCGTATCACCATTATGTTAAGGAAGTCTTAAATAAAAGCCAGACTGGAACCCTAATTTATCCAGGTATCAACTAAAATCGAACACCTAACTTAGAAGAAAGACATTTTTCTAGCTACGCTACAGAGATCGCTTATTAAAATAATAATCATTAAAAATAAAATATTGAAAATTATTACTAAGTGGATTTTTTTCTCAAAGAACCTCAATACTCGTATATATAATTTACGAAATAAATTACGATATAAAAGCAGTGGACTAGTGAGCTTTTGTTTTAGGCACTTTTCCCTTTATCAAATTTATCACAAACTTATTTATTACAAACGTTTTTTTCTGAATTGATACTCTTTTGAATAACGAAATAATCTGCAATGATTTTTTTTGGCTATTATTTTAATGAAAAAAGTAAATATGCATCCATTTATTACAACATGAAAGTTAAAGTTGTAAGATACAAATATAATTTATATTTTTTTAGTTCTTTCACGCATATCATCTTATTAATAGCAAACAAGAGCACGTATTTCTTGATAAAGAAGAGTTATTAACGCAATTGGATATAATTACATTAAAAACTTGATTACTGAATGCCGTAGTAGATACATAGAACGGTGTTCTTCAAGCCCATCACTATCGATCTCAATTTCTAAAACAGCCCGAAAAAAACGGATTCGATTTCCGATGTTACCCAAGAAGAAAGTTTTAATGCGTTTTTTTTTCATGGAAATATAATTTCAACTTCTATAGAACAAACACATCACGTTACATATAGTATACTATAATTTATTAGACGTATTTAAGCAATGTAAAAAACGTTTAAACTAAACAGTATACATTTGTACAAATGTACAAAAAATCAAAGAATATATAATACGAGTGAAAATTTCAAGTCAAGTTCCATTCCCTTCTATGCCATAAAGCTCAATCTGTGCTAGAAACTCTCGTGCCATATAGCATAAAGAAAGTCTAGCCAACAGTGTCCCTTTTGTAGAAAAGTTAATACGTGCCTGATAATAATATAGAAGTAAGAAATTTGAAACGAAACTAATGCGACATCTATGTTCTCGTACAGCCACCATGAATCACCATGTCACAGCAAGACGGCGCTATTAATAAAGATGCCGGGAGTATTTTAACAAGCAATAAAGTTATTTGTAAGGAGTAAATAAGACCGGTAAGATGTAAAAGTCCTTTAAATTTATCGCGTTAGTTGAACATTTAAAATAAAGTTGGAATTTCAACTGTCTCCGTGACGATTATTTTCTCGTTAGAAAAGAAGGAGAGAGCAGAGAGAGACGGAGATCTGGCGGTTCCATTGAGACGGCTGTAAATTGTATGGGTTAAACTACTTTATCTTCATGCTATTTTTCTTCGACTGGTTAATGAAGAAATAACATTCTTTAGATTTTAAACAGGTTTGGGTGCGATAAAGGAAGGAACATAAATATATTTCAAATAATCTTGATCGTTAATGTCAGTTTTATATCGTGTATCCTTTATTGTCAAAATAAAATGTGGTTTTATAATATATAAAGTAGTCCTCCTTCTCCGCGGTTCGAAAATATTATATGAAAAATTCGAATTTATCACCACAAAGTAAATAGTAGCTTAACGTTACGTCACAATGCTTACGTCATTACTTCCCTTCATCTATTACATCATCATTATCAATACATATTAGAGTATATAAGGTAGTTCTGTCATTATCACAATCACAAAAAATCTCTTCCGATATTGTCCGCAAAAATCAGGGATGTTGATGATAGGGAATAGTGATGAGAATGATAAGAAATAGATCATTCTGTTCAATTATATTATCAAATATAGTATGTCATTTGTTGTGGAACTTTCTTTTGATAAAAAAAAAAGCTTAATTTGTCGGCTTCCGTTGACTTGTTGGTAAAACGCCTGTCTCCCAGCCCAGCGGTTTATAGTTCAGCTCCCACTGGAATCCAGTTTTTTTTCAAAAGTTTTCAATGTGGATTTCACTTTAGCCCTTTTTAACATATTTCAGATTAATCGGAAGAGATTTCTACATGTCTAAAAGTTCGCCGGGCTGTACTATATATAACGGAAGTGTAGAGCAGTACAATTTGATGAAAAACACAACTTATCTGACTAAACGTAGAAACTCATTACTACCGTTTACAATCCCAGCATGAAGTATGCGAGGCCACACATTTTCTCCACCTGACACGATAAGCTGAAGATCTTGTTTATTGTGTAAAGGTTTTCGATGGACTTGGGTGATAAGGGTAGAAGTTTTTTTATTGGCAAATTGATAAATAAGCCTTTTTTTCACCCATAATACCAGAAATATGTTAAAATGTCTATCAAAATATAAAACGACGTGGTTTATTCATTCATAATGGTATTTCTCAACATACCCGAATTAGCGATGTGGAGATATTATGAAGCGTGACCGGCAGATAGCATTGTCTCCGACCCCAATAATCGAGCTTTCGTGTTAAGAACCACTGAACTGGGCACGTAGCTCACATTTCGTGGGTGTTGGAAATAACGTGGGTGTTAGAAATACTACAGCACGTGGAGATGGAAGAATACTCTCGCACGTCCAGCGCGTGCAAGCATTATTACCAGTATTTGACCCTATTTAAAATAATATACAATAAAAGTCCCTTAATGCGGTTTACTATTTAATAAGTTTTTTGGCAGATTCCGTTTATATGTTTCAAAATGGTTTCACTGTAATGCAAATGTTTTTATTTAAAAATATACGCTCTTGTATTTTATAGTTTTGCACGCAATCAATAATCGAAAACATAACTAAAAATAACACTCAATTAAATAGCAAAAGTATTTTTCGTCCCGTTTATTTTTGATAAACAAAAATAATATACGAGTTAAACTGATCCTCCAGCCACACATAGACCAATACGAACTAAGTTCAAATATCAAATAGTCTCTACTTCTGTCAAGATAGTTTAATACAATATTTACTAAAAAATTAGTTAAAACCGTTCTAAACCAGATATATTTCACATAAAACGAACTTTTAGACAAAATAGAGTTCAGATTGTAGACTTTTCATAAAATATATCTAATATCAAAGAAAAAACTTGCTAATAAAATCTTTTTTGGCATACAAACTTAGCTGCTGCACCCACACTACAATAAGATTTTGACGTTTAAAATATTTATTAGACCCGTGTTCACCTATGGTCGGAGGGTTAAACATTTACAAGGACCGACTAGAGTAACATGGACATACTTTAAATTATTCTGCCGAGGATCTATAGATCAGTGCAAGAATGTTAATCGTAGCGCGTCTGACATATCCAGGAATTTTGAAACCTCTTCCAGGACCAAACAATATCTTCATTTGTTAAGCCCGTAAAACTTCATTAGGTTTACGACGTGGTAAAAATGGATAATAGCCAACTAACTACCAATCGATTATTATTGACAGTAAACCTGAAAGCCGTTATCCATTGAAGGCAAAAACTTCAATGGATAAACGGTGTGATGCAAGCATAGCCGAGGCATTCAACTGGAGAAACCTGAAATAAGATAGAAAGGAGATAAAAAATGTTCTTGGAGAAGCATAAAACCCACTCGGAGTTACACAGCTAATAAAATCTCATTTTTAGTAAAAAAAATCAACTAATATTCTTTCTCATATGAATCTTATTCTAATAAATCGCTAAAAAAATGTACTTTACAATAGTATGAACTAGATCTACACTCAACAACGTTGAGTTTTATGTCTGATGTACTAGGTGGTATCAGATAATGGAGACTATTAAATTACACCCATTTAAAAAAATATTATTTTCAAATAATATCCAGTCGGTTGAACTAACGTCCGTATGTTAAATAAGGCATTGTCATGGTTACGGTTTAACATTTATTTACAAATAATATTATATTCCAAACATTTATTATTCAAATATTATTTGACAGCTGTCACTTCTTGATATGATTATAAGATATAAAATATTAATGATAAATACTGTATTAATTGAGAAGAGATTGGTATACCTTTGAATAGTAAAACATAAACATTTGAGCTAGAAAGCAGCTTAAAATGATTAATTCATTATTATAATATTTACACCAAATTAGTAGATTCCCGTATCAATTACTCACTTTACACTGTTGCTATGTAAATAAATTATTTCGGTTGTAAATATTTTACGTACAGTTTTATATCAAACTATGATCTGAGTTTCCTTTATATCTATGATAATACTACATTATTAATTTCATTTTGTTAAAACTAACCTTTTATTATAAGTTTTTAATAGTTTCTGCTAAAAAAAATTTAAATTTAAAGTATTACAGACTTATTATTATGAACTAAAATGACTGTTACACAAAGAACTGCAGATGTTTAAGGAAAGAGACGATCGCGTTAATCACAACAAACAATCGAGATTTGAGAGAAGTAGTAACACGACAAAATGAATCAGCGCAAAGATAAACACCATGTCATATTGAAAAAAATATAAACTTCCGTCATTATTGATGGGCTATTATACTTGTAACATATTATATTTGTATTATATTATACTTGTAACATGGGCCATTATACTTGTAACTTTATTATAATTTTAAAATGGGCTATTATACTTGTTAGTATAAACTTTGGTACAAATACCTATCGTTTTTTATCGTCTATTGATTGTTGCCCATTATTTCGATTAGAAGAATATTTCATCGATGGTAAGAATAGTTTTTTGAGACTAGACATTTTTATGTTTGCAAAATATTTATTATATTATGCAATTTTAATGGCGACGTTCGTGGTATATTTAAATATATAAATATAGGTTTATTGATAGCAATATAGTATGTATGTATGTATCCTATAATAACACACACATTTAAAGGCAGTGGGCGGGAAAACATATTTAAGAGAGAAGCTATCAAAACGTATGGGTTCATCTCATAACATATTCCCAATCGAGATACAACCCCACCAATAGAAGACAATCTCGTTTGCGAGGACATTTTCGGTCCATGCCCTTGTGCACTTCAATGAAAATACAAAAAATGGAATAATGAATAAGCATTTACTACAATTATAAGCTCAATAAATATAAATAAAAAAGGTTAAAAAATATAAATGCAGCCATTTACAACCCAGATTTACTCCTAGCATAAATAGACAATACACAAACAACCCTAGATTCACTGCCAGCGTAATGAGAAAAAAAGAGTTCAAATTTCGACAAAACAGAGAAATAAACTAAAAAACTATTTTTGCTGAAAGCTGTCCAGAAAACGAACGGATGCAACTCTATATTACATTATTTTGCATTAAACTTTTGTAACATACAATGAAACCTGATGGGATCATTGTCATATGGCAAACTTTTCCAACCAACCGAGATGATTTTATATGCATTGTTTGTATCTTCTTTCTGCTAGGCTGATTTTTTAAGTTGTTACAATAATTAACATGTGGAACTTAAATATTAATTGACTGTTAAATATTTTCCTTCATAATATATTGTTCTAAATAAAATAGCAATTAATGATTATTATTTATTTTAAACTGTTACATTTTTTGCCATCTGATTTTGGCGCCCTTCAGATACTGCCCCGATTTTCCTTTCCTTGTCTTGGCACTGGCCAATTGTAAAACAATTAATAATCTTAAATATTTGCGAACTAACTAAGTACTATTCATTACACCCCCAGTACTTAATGATACCACTTCTAGTCAAGCTAGTATTTTTATGTCTGGCAAGAAGATCTGCCTCGTTACGTATGTAGATATCTCTCCATTTCTCATTGCGTCAAACAGTCTGGAGGATAATTTTAGGAATTAATCAATCTTGACCGCCACCGAGAGTCCAACGTCCTTTTATTTAATATTTTGAATACCATTTGCAGCTAATTTACTTTTTCGATGAACTCATGTTTTGTATAATTCTTTAAAACTTATATTTGTATTTACTTTTCCGTTATATGCAATACATTCTGGCTGGTTTATTATCATGAGACAATATCTTATAACCATCTAGGAAGATATTTAAATGGTCTAAAGGAAACATCTGACTGATGCCCTTTTTAAAAAAAATGGTTCCAACTGCAATCGAAATTGCAACAACAATTTAATTAATGTTTTAAATACACAGAAAATTTAGTTTTTTTATGTATTCAAGTTTAGTGGAAATCAAATTAACTTAAAACGTTTAAATGTATTGTATTACATTACTATTATATACGCCCTCGTTGATAAGTTGACGACCTCCGTGGCCCAGTTGGTAAGACGCCTGTCTCTCAATCTGGAGGTTGCGGGTTCAAATTCCGCTGGAACCCAGATTTAAAAAAAAAGAATTCTCTTCTGGTTTTTACTTAAGATCTCTTTAACATATTTTTGTTTGGTTTGAAGAGATTGCTACATGAGCATAAGCCCGCCAGGTTGTACTGAAGACAACGAAAGTGCAATACAATACATTTTGGCTGGTTTATTATCATGATAAAACTTCTTGCAACCATCCGGGAATATGTTTTAGTGGCCTAAAGGAAAAACCCGACTAATACCCTTTCAAAAAAAAAATATTTCAACTGCAATCGAACTAACAATCTTCAGGCTGGTAGATATGAGCCTTATCAACTAGAATATGTAGGCTGCTGAAGGTTGTTGGAACACAAGAGTCCTATCAACTAGATCATGGAGGTTGCTGAAGGATGTTGGAACACAAGAGTCCTATCAACTAGATCCTGGAGGTTGTTGGAACACAAGAGTCCTATCAGCTAGATCATGGAGGCTGCTGAAGGTTGTTGGAACACAAGAATCCTATCAACTAGATCATGGAGGCTGCTGAAGGTTGTTGGAACACAAGAGTCCTATCAACTAGATCATGGAGGCTGCTGAAGGTTGTTGGATCACAAGAGTCCTATCAACTAGATCATGGAGGCTGCTGAAGGTTGTTGGAACGCAAGAGTCCTATCAACTAGATCATGGAGGCTGCTGAAGGATGTTAGAACACAAGAGTCCTATCAACTAGATCATGGAGGCTGCTGAAGGTGGTTGGAACACAAGAGTCCTATCAACTAGATCATGGAGTTTGCTGAAGGTTGTTGGAACACAAGAGTCCTATCAACTAGATCATGGAGGCTGCTGAAGGTTGTTGGAACACAAGAGTCCTATCAACTAGATCATGGAGGTTGCTGAAGGTTGTTGGAACACAAGAGTCCTATCAACTAGATCATGGAGGTTGCTGAAGGTTGTTGGAACACAAGAGTCCTATCAACTAGATCATGGAGGCTGCTGAAGGTTGTTGGAACACAAGAGTCCTATCCACTAGATCATGGAGGTTGCTGAACCTTGTTGGGACACAAGAGTCCTATCAACTAGATCATGGAGGCTGCTGAAGGATGTTGGAACACAAGAGTCCTATCAACTAGATCATGGAGGCTGCTGAAGGTTGTTGGAACACAAGAGTCCTATCAACTAGATCATAGAGGTTGCTAAAGAAAATTAAAATATGACACTGATTATAATGATGCTAATCACAAATAATATCGTGTCCTACTTTTTTCAGAAAAGGAAATCTGTCAAATCAAATGTATTTTTATACATGATAATAAAGCGACGATTCCAAAAGTGAATCAGTCGAGAATCGAATCCAAAATGCTTGGATGCTTAGTAATCATACCAATACAGCGCATATGCTGAGGAACAAACTGGCGTCAAAAATGAATGGTCAGGTATAAAAAAAAAAAAAAAAAAAAAAAAAAATATATATATATATATATATATATATATATATATATATATATATATATATATATATATATATATATATATATATATATATATATATATATATATATATATATATATATATATTATATATATATATATATATATATATATATAATATATATATATATATATATATATATATATATATATATATATATATATATATATATATATATATATATATATATATATATATATATATATATATATAATATATATATATATATAATATATATATATATATAATATATATATATATATTTATATATATATATATATATATATATATATATATATATATATATATATATATATATATATATATATATATATATATATATATATATATATATATATATATATATATATATATATATATATATATATATATATATATATATATATATATCTAGAGTTTATTCAAATATCTGATTAACAGGACCGAAAATAATATTATTTCCAAATGTTATTTATCCCTTGGTCACACTCCTCATCGACAAAACATATATGCTCGTATGTAGGAGTATCATACAAATTTAAAAAAATATATAACAAAATAGTTTTAGTGGTTTATTACGAGTATATTATATTCGATAAAATTTTTAAATAAAATAAAAACTATTTTAAAAAAATATTTATTAATTTATATGATATATCTTATATTGAAGAGTAGAAATTTAGAATAGGTTAAACTGCTTAAATATAAACAATTTTTAGTTTCTTTTAATTATCTTATGTATCTTATATTCAAGAGTGGAAATTTAGAGCAGGTAAAACTGCCCAAGTGTAAAGAATACTTTATTATTTCTTTTGACTATTTTACTTTTGTTCTTCTCGTGGTCAAAAAAATACAATCTTTTAAACCTGATTGGGTTGTAATCTCCCAATCTTAACATTATCCTTGGAATTTCAGATTTTTTCAACGGCTTCTGTAAAATTACAAAAAGTTCCTGAAAAAATATACAATTGGTGAAATTTCACAACAAAAGAGACAAACAATTTAACAAAAAAAAAAAAAACAAATAAAAAAACAAAACATATTGCCTTTGTTCATTTAGTAGCTTTGTTAGTACTGAGAAATGAAAGTATATTTAATTCAAGCCAACATAAGCAATTTTCCTTTCGTTTTTTTCCTTGTCAGTCAGACAGTGTGTTTCTCAAACTTTTGCAGTTCAAACCTCATACAACACATAAAAGTAATAGTTTTCAAAACTAACCAAAAATAAGGTACAATATTTGCTCTCGGAAGTAGTGTCGTTTTCATTCTATTACGACATAAATATTTGCAAATTACTTTTTGTACGACGTGTTTCATGATTTCCGTAAAAGAAACTTTCTGTAATGGTTTGAACTCAACGTTGATGTTTTTAATTTTAAATTTAAGCAATAAAATTAAAATTATTTAACATACTTTTTAAATGTCATCTAAAAATGTTTTGATAACATAAATTTGTTAAATGTGTCTTTACCCAGGAATGTTTAATTATATTATTCAGAGATGAATGCAAAAATTGAGGTTTAAATACATTTTAATTGCAGTTTTTAAAGAGAATATCTACATTTTGAGAAAGTGATACATTAGTTTTATCTTCGTTTGAAAAAACATTTATCGTCGTTGCTGAGCATCGTAGTCGAGAATCCTTTCGCCACCCCAAGGTCAATTCAGTTGGAAAGTGAAGCTGTTCCATCGAGTTTTTGTTTCTTCCTTATTTCTTCTTCTTAAAATAAGTGAGTCGTTACACAACAGCAACCTTCTATACAGGACACACCGCTGAACTCGATCCGGAGTATTTAAAAATTTTGGTGTACGAAATTGTATGCTAATTCTTTCAAATAATGGATGAACACGTGGGATTGGAAACAGATTCCGTTCGTAACCTGTAACGCTATTCCTGATATTCAGTATATTTAACCCTCCGATCGGTGATAGTGCCGGCGGCGTTATAAAAGCGACAAGGTCCCTAAGGACCTTCCAAAATTGTATGGTATTATCATCATGCGGGTGTGTCTTGATGATTTTTTATGTTAGCTTATGGTTGTACAAAGTGCCTAAATGTATATAGAAGAAAAAAATATAAGTATAAAAGCAAAAAAATAAGATTTTTTTTGGTAATCCAGATTTTATTTGACAGGTAAAAAATAAAAGTTGTAATAAATTTATTATTGTGTTGCTTATTCATGGTCAGCTAACGCTAGAATGCAGGTACCGCACCTATACAATAATGCTGAATGTTCAGCACAAACCACTTTATTGCAGGTATAGCAATATGATCTGGTTTTGCGCTGGCGTCCGTTCTGCGCATTACATAACTGGCATGATGGCCGATTCGTACGAGGTGCAAATGAAGGTGCAGCTCCTGGTGTTGGTCTTGCTACTACCGGAAAGCATAAAAAATTAAAAGATGTTATTTCTATTTTTGTGCGTTTCAATATTTAATTTCAACTTTACCTTTACATCAAATGCTTCCATAGCATTTCGAATTTTGGGATAGCACATTATGCGTGTATTGGTGGCTCGTTTTTCGATATTTGGAATTGCTAATTTTTTCGTCAACAATTGCAAAAACAAACGTCGCTTGTCGGTTTTTTGAACAGGCTTCATCTCATCGTAAATTACGAATACGGCCAATGCAGCAATATCTATCATGTTATAGAACATTGCAAGTGGCCAACGATTTGTTGAACGTTTGCATGAATAAATGCCAAGCATCTGATCCATTATGTCCACCCCAGACTTATGGGTATAATAGTCCAGAATGACCATTGGCTTTCGCTTATCGGTTTCACTATCTACCGAACAACTATAATGCATTGTAGACATCAGCAGGACCGATTTATTCTTCTTCGCCACGGCAAACACAATTCATTTATGATTCCTTCCAATAATGGTACAAGGTCCCGAAGGATCTTGTACCTGATTCCCGTACTAAATGTTTTCAAACCGTAATAAAAAACGAAAATTTATATTGGGGCATATCAATCATTAATCACCAAAAAACAATTTTGCATAATTTCATTCATGAAACCAGATTCATTGTGTATTTTTGGGAGGAATCAAACCCTAAATTAAATAGATGTTTTACTACTAAACCTGAGAAGTTGTTACAAAAAAAACAGATTTTTAATAAAAATATTGAGTATCACTGTTTTAATGTTAATATACTTTATAGTAAAATATTTACGCTGACATTGAATGAAAAAAAACTGTCGAAAGTCAAACGCGCCTTGTCGACGAGAACATTCAAAGAGAAAATGTATTGCTAATCAATATATTTATACAACTAACAAGATGACATTCAACATGAAAAGCATATGATTTATTTTAAATATTTATAGAGTTTCAGTTAACCTTATAAAAATCCACACTAACAAATTTATATTAAGGTATAAAAATAATCTACACAATTAGTGCAGAGGTATGAGAAGTTTAGATTACCTAGAAAAACGTGGTAAGGGCAATCGAATGAAATTCTGAAAGTGAGAAGAGTCAAAAGTCTCTATAAAGGAGAGTTTGCATGACGAAGTGTATGGAATTACCAGAATAGAAAGATTTGGAAATATACTAACAACATGTCTAGTAGGGACATGGTATGGTGGGGATTATGACGATAAACAAAATTTAAAACATTCCAATTTGTTTTTATTACTAAGCATAGAAAATTCTAAATGGACTTCCAGTGATTTCAGTTATCAATTATTTAACAAAATCCTAAAAAATATCTGCGACAAATGTATCGAATGGTAACTGATTATGGTGTATGAGCATTGTGAAGTAATGAGACATTAGACTGAGGAACGAGTGGAAGAAGATAGTTGGAGAAAAGGTAAGAAGCACGAGGATCAGAAAGGTATATAAACGAGATATTATATATGGGAGAGGAAGGTATGCTTGAACAGAAAGGTGAATACATCTATCTGTCTTATTTACCTATTCCTAAAGAAACGTTGCGTAATTAATGTACATATGTAGATTGTAATGCGATGTATTTAAATAATAAATTGGAATCGAACAATAGTTAATATTCCTTCGTTATGAGTTAAAATAAAAACAACCATTGGTGAAATAAAAACATTTATATCAAACAAAATAAATTATTTCATTATTGATATTCTATCCTCCTTACAAAGTCTCGAGTTGGTACGATTTCAATGATCAATTAGACAGTATGTTTAAATAATATCAAAGATTGTTCGTAGAAAAGCGTGATGAAGATCATCATCATCCTCTCCACGTTTCCTTATAAAGGAAAGGTAGAAATAACTGATCCGCTCTTCATTTTATCCTGTAACATTGGTTAAAATAAATACCTTAATCGACTAATCTTTATCGGCATACAGATTTTTTTATTATGTCGTGTGATATGTATGTATCATATCACATATCATACGAAATAACAAAAAAAATCATGTCACATAAAGCCAACTTTTTACACTAATTTCAATCTCCGGAAACTCTGACTTAACGGAAAAGGCAAAAATGGAATACTTAGCAACAGTGGTGTGTATAAACAATCGAAAGACAGACCCCACCACCATGTGGGAATAATAATGCCAAGGAAGAGAGAGAGAGAGAGAGAGGTGTATAAACATTTATATGCTGACTGTGTTAATATATATATAGGAAAGAAAGGACAATCCTTTGAAAAGAGATTTCGTGAACACAAATCCGCCTTAACAAATCTTATTTATTCTGAAATGGCTAATCATTATCACCGTTAAATCATACATTCTATATCTATGATGCCAAATACTTTCAAAGTTAAGTGTAAAGGGGGAATATCTGGCAAACACATCTATTCCCAGGATCTCGCCGCTGTTTTTTGAAGTTGTCTCCTATATCCTTCCACCCACAATCCCCATTCCGAATTTTAATCGTTAGGAGCGAGTATGTCGGTACCAGTTCGAACAGAATTCAGTCTTGATTGTGCTCCCCTGGTAATGAGGTGAAACCTTGAAACCGGTTGTGTTATACTGTTATGTAAAATGGAATAAACGGATTATTAAATTTGTTTGATTAAACAAATTACAATATATTATTTATTGTCATGTGGCAAATTATTTCAACCAGGTCTTAAGTTAAATTTAGACTGGAATCCCTTTTAATTATTTTGTTGGTCACTGTTCGTCGTGAAAAGTAATGGATATGCAGTGACTTATAAAAACACACAATCGATTATGATCGGAGGGAAGATTTAGGCTGACGACATATTTTCTGATGACTATTAATACCAATCCTTGATGAACGGATACAGACACACCGGCAAAGCCACGTCGAGTCTTGGTCAGAGTCATGTTCAGCTCCACGTTTTACCTTTTATTGCTTGAATTTAAGGATTTCATTCCAATTTTCAGTACATCTCACAACCGTAACCAAACATCTCACAACCGTAACCAAGGCGTAATCTACCCGCAACTTGAAATCCACATTACAAGTATACATATCTATTTATAGAAATATAAAACAGGTGATTTCCACCGTGGGATCTTTTAGAGTTGGGTATATTACAGTATATTATTCTATTGGTAACCTACCGTCATCCATTCAATACAGATGTCTAAGCCAGTGCAGTATATGTGTATTTTCATTGGAGGACTTCCTCGTTGATAAGCTTTTCTTGCTTAGTTTTGTCAAGTTAAGTATTCAGCGCAAAATCGTGCATTTGAATGGCATTTATCCTTTTCTCCTGATATTAACGTGCTGGCCAGATTTCAGTGGTATAGAAGAGAGTAGTAATGTCATATGCTTGGTACATCTAAACATAGGTGTTCTACTCTGACATTCAATCTGCACAATATAAGCGGATTTGCAAATGCGTGAATTTATTTCCATTCTAAAAATAAGTCACTTGATGCATTGATCCAAGGTAGCAGAATTAAGAGGAAACATTAAAAATTGGCCATCGACAGTAATCGGGAAAACTGGTTAACAAGATATTAAAGATCTTATTTCGAGTAAGGGACAAATGCTGCATCATCCGCAAATAGTAGATCTCTGGAAAAAAAATCACCTTTCATTTTAACTTTAAGCCTGGTGATATTTAAGAGTTCTCCGTTGGGCCTGGTAAGCAAGTATATATTCCCAAAATTATGTATTTAACAGAACGGAGAAGGAAATTTTAAATAGTATGGGAGCAAAAACAAAGCCGTGAGTCATTCAACAGTTGATAATAAAACTATTTGATTGCTTACCGTCAAATTAAAACATTGCAATTTATATTTTTGTGGCATCGGCACAAATTTTTATGAGTTTAGGTTAATATCTCACTCGCTCTAAAGCCTGTAGGAGACCATCCCTGCTAAAAGTATTAAAAGCTTTGGCAAGATCAACAAAGGACAAAAGAGTGGTTTATTAGGCTCACAAAAAAAATCTTTAATTAATTTCAGAGCTGATATCGTATCAATTGTTGATTTGTCACTCCTGTAATCGCATTGACTGTTTATTTTGTTAGCGAGTTTACAATTTTTTTGCGAAAATGTTTCCTGCTATGCTCAACAAATATATTTCCCTGTTTTAAAATTGTACTAAGAGAATCTCACCGGTAAGTCTAGAAAACCTCACTGGTCTCATTGATAAGACAGGCATATTACCAATTAGACCACGGAGGTTGTCTGATGGTATTATTGAGATAAATAAAAAAAAATTATACAACAATATATAGAAAGATGAAATAGGAAACCATCGAATTCCGAAAAGCAATGAACGGATTAAATTGTTTTTATTTTGAAATTATATAAATCTATTTGTACTATTTAAAATATGCTTATATTATTCAAAACATTACTATTCGTAACTGATCATCAGGTGCGTTTTTTTTTTGTATTTACAAAACGCAGCTCGTGATAAACAAAAAAAATCAGGTGAAAAGCTTCCAAAAAGTAAATGCAATACCTGATTGATAAGTCGACATTGAATAAAATGTCTACTACTAACCAGACTCATAATTATTATTATTAATAGAAATATTCATGAATAAGTGAGTTATTTTAGTTAAAGTGCTCAAAATGAAGTTTAAGAGGCAATGCTTCAAGATACAGATGCCTTTTCAACGATATACATGTTCACACTGACATTCGCTGAAAAACGAGCCGTTGGGGCTTAATCTCGCAATGTCAACCCCTCCAATCAGCGCTGAAATATATACCGTGGCAAGTGTTAAAATTTTTCAGCAAAAAGTCAAGGGCGTTTGTACACTTTTAAGTATTTGCTCGGAAAGGACTAAATGTGAAGCCGATACCATTCCTGTTAAATGAAATACGGGCTTGGGGAGAGATTTTTTGTGAAAATGTAATCTTACAAATAAATTCGTGATATTAAATTTAATACTTACATTAGTATTGATATTCTAAAAAATGTTGATTTTTAATGATTTGCATATTGAAAATATCAAATGTATGCCAGAGAGTATTTTCAAAAAGTATTTGTAATTTGTTTTATCAAACAATGTTTATTCCACTTTATGTAACGGTGTAACCCTACCGGTTTCAAGGTTTTCTTTCCCCTCATCATCAGGCGACCACATGATGAGGTGAAAACGTTAAAAACAATAGGGTTACACCGTTACATAAAGTGGAATAAACGGTGTTTGACAAAATAAATTACAATGTCTTTAAATCTGCATAATATTAAACCCTTAACTATAAATGAAATATCAAAAAGTATTTTGTAAAATATATAACAAATCCATAAACCTTTTTCGATATTGTTTTTTTTTCTTTTAACTTCAGATTTATAAAATGTTTATCAAGCTTTCCGTGACATATAAAGCAATGGAATAATGATGTAAAAAATTAATTCGGTACATACTTTTTTAACTTATACTAAGCTTATACCGAGCGCCTGCACAATACTTCTTAGTTTGATCACAACCCTTATCATTATTTAGTTATTCACTCGTAGATTTCATTTTCCTTTCCTTGATAGAAATTTGTGGGAGCGAATAATTTAATGTAAAAATATTCTTGTATTTTCAATCCCTCTTTACCTTAGGCTCTTAAAGTAACGGAAACTTAAATATAATGAAACATTTAAATAATCTCTATGTTTTTAGACAAGTGTATTTTGTATTTCCAGAAAATATTTAAAAAACTTAACTGCAATTTTAAACTTAAAATATTCATCAGAATACATTTGTAAAAATATGCAGATTTAAAACAATTATTTAAAATATTGAATAACTTAAACCTTGTGTTCTCAAATGGTGTTGAAATTCAACTAAGCATTCAAGGTTTATATATTACGTATCATAATCAAATAAAAAATAATCATAAATATCAAATTATTTCAGATAACCTATAATGATGATGATGATCGAAGGTGCTACCCATCATAAATTTTCGTCGGATTGACAACAATCCTCTACCGGAATAACTCCCGTGCCAGTCTCGTCTAGTTTATAAGTCCGAGTATCTGGCATCCCTCCTTAACTTCAAGTATTGATTGTTTCCCAGATCGAGATATTGGTGTTTTAGTCGTATTGTCCATTGTATCTTCCATATTTTCCTAGTATCAAGCCCAAAGAAGTGTTTAGTCGTATTGTCCATTGTATCTTCCATATTTTCCTAGTATCAAGCCCAAAGAAGTGTTTTATGCTCCTCAAGGGTCTACAATTATCTGTTAGTTTTAATTATTTTGGAACTGTTGGTTTTTCTTAATAATCTTAAATTAGACCTATGGTATGTTATCATACGGAATGCCTCTCTTTAGATAAATACTCTCAGCTATCCTTTATTATTCCATATTTTTGAAGTAAGAACTCCGAGAACACCAGAGGGACGACTGCCAGCGAGTATTTCATGCATTGTTACAAAGTGAATTTTGATGATATCCATCCTTTTCATAAAGCCTTACCATTTTCTCTGCGATTTTAACCCCATCTTACAATATCTTCTACTTCACAGATTTCTTGGATAACGGAAATGTCCAAAACGTTTTGCCTGCAATGGTTTTGAGGGGTTTTATTTCATTAGTTTTATGAAGAAAAAAAATGATTTTGTTTTATCTGCTCTAGACTATTACGTGAGTCATGATTGTCATCACAAGTTTTAACTTGAATGTCTATTGTCATGTATGTTATGTTATTTGTTATTCCATATATTTTAAATATCTCATTTTACATTCGTTTTGAGGTTATTGTAGTTCTACCATTGATTTTTATGTTGAAAAATAAAATATGTTTGAAAAATCTCTCGATCCAACCCCCGTTGATTTTCCACTCTTTCAAGTATACACCATGATTTATATTTTATTATGTCTAATGGTTTGATATATGTTTTTGTTAGAGTATTTTTTTACTTTTTGTTAAGTATTTTTTAACCTTAATAAAGATTTATGTGGAAAATAAGGTTTTTTGAGAAATAAGACGTTTTGGACTTCTTCGGAGATTGTACTATATGGTATAGTGATAAAATGGTGTTAAAAAACTGTATTGGGAGTGTTCTAATGTAATTGGCCTGCAAAGCAGTGTTAATACTGCTAAAATATTATTTCATACCTGACTTGACCAACACCTGACCTAGTTTAATTATGTACCAATGTACATAACATGACACCCAACGTAGAGGTGTACTGACAAGGATTAAACTCAATTTGAGCATATCGAGAATATGTCTCTCGGAAATGACATTTACGTACAATGTGATTTATCGATTTGAAAGGGTTGAAGGTTTCTACCGTTAAGAAAAGACCTTGAAATTCTGCTGTTTCAGAAATACTTACACATGTGCTCTTTAAGATTAAATATTTGCCATGAATTTTTTTTTTTCGCATTTTAATAAAATCGAGGACAAAAAGTTTTTTTTTGCAAATACTTGTAACATATGTGAAGTAAAAATTTTGCACAAAAATTAAATAAATAATCTTTATTCATTGCCACGTATAAATATCAATCAAAACAATGTTATGAAGACTAGTGTAACAAGTTACTTAAAAAGAAAACAACATCGATATTTCCTTTGGTTTTGTTATAACTGTAAATTAAGGAAATACTCTCTTTGGTAGGTTCTCCAAAAGAAAACTGTTCTTATAGTATACATTGACTATACAAATTTCAAATTATGTAACAAGTTGTAACATATTAAAAGAAAAGATATTAACTTAGACTGGCTTGATCCCCAGATATAGTTCACGAACTAGATCAATCATTGAAAATCAAAGCGAAATGAACTAATGATTGATTCAACTAAAGTGATACAAAACGATGTCAGTCACAAGTACACAACTGAAACACATATCTACTTTACCTAGATATATGTATAGTATTATTATTTGTGGTACAATATAGTACATAATACAATAGGGTCTTCCTATATTCATCGTGGGCTGCCGGCTTGTAATATTGTGATACTTGAGAGAAAAATAAAATTGTTAATTATTTAATCCAATTATTTAACCCATACCAGTTTGGCTTCTCATAAATAGTTTGTATTCCTGTTCCTATCTTAAATTTATATAAGATTCTAATATTTTAAGGTGGCTCATCACCTTTTTTTTACTAAGTTTGACTGAAAAGACTTATATCCCCTAGTTAACAAGAAGTCTCTCTTCTAGCCCGAAGGTAGCGCGAATAATTTCCGTTGAAACCAAATATTTCAAGAACAGATTTCTGCCTGATTTTCATTTAAAACCTGTTGAACATCTTTCTGGTCGGTTAGAAAAGATCACCACATAGGAATAAGCCTAACAGGCTGTACTTTATACAACAAAAGTATAATACAATACAATACAGTTGAGCTATTGTAAGGATACACCATGTGTTTGTCCCCTTTCCTGGTCCTACGATCAGTTGAAGTAATTAATTATCTATCACCTACAGACATATCCTGTATCCACATGCATAAATCCACTTGCTTAAGTTCTGAAATCCATCTCTCCTGGAAAGCCTTTCGGATCTTTTGTGGTCCTTATATCAAAAAAATATTTAAGTATTTTGAAATAAGTAAACAATCAAATTCATATATGGGTCAAAATTTTGATACTCATTTGCATTATATTTTTTGCGGATTCGATTTTCGGTATTTCAAATAATAAATAGCCCTCCCCGATTTCTTTACGCCCCATTTGAACTGATAAGTGTTTTTCGATAAAGGTAGTTTAATGTTTAATCGTGTATACAAATTCAAATTCACTTCTTACATTATGGAAGAAATATTTATAGTCTATAGATTTTTCTTAACACTTTTGTATTTTAAAATATGGTGTAATTTATTAAACTTTTTTTTTATTTTCTATCAGAATTTATAAATAATGTACCTGTTGATAAATACTGCATTGTGGTCAAATGTGAATTGATCACGGAGCAGGGTATGTTGCAATGAAAGCGAATGGACAGTGAACGTAAAATGTTTTTAGTGAATGTACTCGTACACCTTCACTAATCGGTAAATATCTACTTTAGTGTTATATTGTCACATTCACTTAAGTTTACTTCTACTGTTCATCGTCAATAAACGTTATAGAATATGAACATGCTGCAGTTTCTATATTCGGGCTGTCTGAGAAAATTGATCGCTAAATGTGAAGTTCCCTCAAACAAAACTGTTACTTTAAAGATGATTGCAACTGTCTAATTTTCTGGTATAGGAAAAGGCTTTTCTAATTGTTTTTATACTTTGAAATGCGAGCGTTTGAAGTATAAAAGCTAGAAGAATAGCGCTTTATTCACATCAAAGAGTCACAACTCTTTGGCTTGCTAAGATAATATTTTTTTATTAAAGGATTTTCATCGTTTAATTTTAAATATATAATAATTTCTTTAATCCTAGTTAGCAAAAGTTAAAGTGTTTATGGATTAATTATTTTCATACAAACGATTTCTTCCACATTCACCGATTACTTTGGTGAAGGTTTTCATTTACAAATAATAGGTAATATTCACTGCACAATCAACTTCATTTTTTTTATTATTCTTTTGTAATTACTTTTGTATCAAGTTATTATTTGTTAGCTAATTTTATTATAACAAACTAATTTTATTATAAAACTAATTTTATTATAACAAATACAAGCATATAATTTTAAGCTTATAAAAGCTAGTTCAAAAGCGCTACCAAATAAATGGAAGTATCGGTATCTCAATAATGTATCATAATTCCTTTATTTACATAACTGTTGGCAAATTCTGCGTATGGCATTTGGATAGATATAGTTGTTCAAACATATTTCTCTCTTTGAATCAAAAATTTAAGAATTATAATTAAAAAGTGTTACAGTATTTATTTCATTCTAAAGAATTTTATTAATAACTTTTCACCTACGATCAAATTTGAAAGTCTTCAGATGTTGAGTGCACTCATTTAGAATAAAAAGTATATTTTAGAAGCGTTATAACCGTGCTAAAATAAATAAAAAAGGAACAGTTATAATAAATAAATTAATAAAGGTTTATTGATAGCAACATTGTGTGGACATAAATACGTATATTCTAAAATTGCATATATGTTTCAAGATATTGGGGAAGATATTTAAGAGATAAGCTTTCAAAAGGTCCGAGCTAATCTCATAAAATCCCCCCAGCCGACACCCGCCTATAGAGAGCGAGCCCAGCAGCGAGGACATCAAATGTTTTTTCAGCTCTCCTCCTTGTACGTGTAATATAAAAACAAAATAAAATAAATGACGATTAGTAAACCAGTCAAAACAATTAAGCTCCATCCAGTCCAAACTCCGCAAAAGGTTTAAAAAACTAACTTTGGAGTATAAAATACTTGTTTAACTTTTAATAAAAATTGCGATTTTCAAATTTATTAAATTTGCTTCAATATACTCGTATTTAACGTGCATCCACATCCATACATACCATCACGCCGCTTCAGTGCTAGGGTAGACAGAGATAAGAGAGCGCTAGACTTTCCTATCTAGACACACATATTTTGCATCTTCTACGTCTATACACCTTCTCATCAGCTCCTACTATTTCTCATACTTCTTACATTTCCTTCATTCAAAATATCATTCACTTGACCCATACATTTTCCTTGATCTTCCTCTACCACGTCTTCCACTCACATCAGTACTGTATATTTGTTTTGTTAGTCTTTCTCCATTCACTCGTTCCTCGAGCCCATACCATCTTAAAGTGTTATTAATCTTACTCAACACATTAGCCCTTAGTTCACATTCATCCCTAATAATTTCATTATGTATTCGGTTCAAGTTTAGTTGATCGATTAAAGTTGATCAACAAAAGTTGAATGAAATCTGTAGTGAAGGCGCGTTCTCACGGGTAAAGTTTAATTGACCGATTATAGTTGATCAACAAAAGTTGAATACTGGCCAGTTCTCACGGTTCAAGTTTAGTTGACAGATTAAAGTTGATCAACAAAAGTTGAATACGACCTGAATCAGTTTTTGTTCACACGTTTCAATAGAAACTGATTCAATAAACAGTTTCAATTTAATTCAGTTAAAAATGGCATCGAAAGCATTTTCCCTTGCATCTTTATTATTTTATTTATCAAGTTGAAAGCGAAATTGACAATCAACTTGAATTCGCATGTTCCCATGTTTCAAGACAGGTTTCAACTTGAAAGCAAATGACAGATGACTCATCACTTGATATATTTTGACTGGGTCAATATTTTCTTGATCAACTAAAAAGTTGATCAACTCTATTGAAACAAAGGTTCTCACTACAGATTTCATTCAACTTTTGTTGATCAACTTTAATCGGTCAACTAAACTTGAACCGTGAGAACGGGCCTTCAACCACATTTTAGTTATAAAAGATTGGCTGACTGCTTAAATGTTTTTTTCTAAATAATTCAGTATTTTTCTTTTATAAAGTTTTTTTTATTTACCTATTTGTATGTTTTTTTCCAGTTACACAAAAGTGTTGAATAAAAAATTAATATTATTGAAGGCACGTAAACTCAATTTTTTTCATCTTAAAATAATTTTCTTCGATTGTTTCACTTTAGCTTTAAGCTTTTTTTTTTCGTTTTAGTAAAATACTTAAGATTAATTTTAAATAAAATACCTCTAAAATTTATACTTAAAGGTATTCTAAGAATTTAAATAGTAAGTTATATCGCACTTTCAAAACCTAAACTAACAAAACAAAATTTAAGAAATTAGGAAGCTTTGATGAATTTTTAGATAACTTCGGTCTTGAGTCCTCTAATGAATGAAATACTGTTATTCCTTAGCAAAGTTTTTAATTAAATGTATGCCTTAATTATTAAAAGAATGATTTTTTGCGTATTGCGTGCGTAAACTTGAATATTTGCCTTATACTGTGGTTTATATCTTAATTATTTCGTATTTCTTCCAAAAAAACCAAGTTATAAAATTCGAAGAAGATCTTAAGGTTCTTCTTCATTTTCTTTCCAATAATAGAGATATATCATCCTTAATATAACTGGATTAAATAGTAATTTATTGTTCTTTTAAAATTTTGCTTACTTTGTGATATAAATTTGTTTTGATATTTTAGAAGAGAAAGAATGTTCGTTTTTGTTGTCTGCAGTACACTTTGGCAAATGTATTGTCATGTAAAAATCTCATTCAACGAACCAGAAAATTGTTAAAGATGTTTGAATTAAAAAACAGATTAGAACATTTTTAGAAAAAATGGATACCAACAAGACTCGAACTCGTAACCCCCTGAGTAATATCGGGCATGTGTCCTGCACACTAAGCCACAGTGGTCGTGAATATTTACTTGTACAATTCCGTTTTTTTCTAATAATTGACTTTGGCGATTCCCTTAATTTTTTTTAATGTCGCTTTTAACCCAGACTACACTTCCGTCTTATTTTATTGAAGTGTATTCATTAATTTTATTTTCACGTACATATTTGCCCAATAATTTACAAACACATTCATTCAATTTACTAAAATCAAAATTTGATCTTCGACTATGATTTTTTATTGCAATATTTATATTTTTTCTGGCTATTTCACATCAGAAGGTTACAAAAATATTTGTTTATTAGAATATAGTTATTGGTGGAAAAAAAACAATAGCGTGACGTGCATAAACTCATTTTTTTTTAAATAATACATCTTTTCGTTAGATTTCTATTATATATAGAGAACTTATTATTTTCAAGAGGGTTCCTTCCGGCCAATCAGAAATATATCAAAAACCCTATATTTAAAAAAAAAACAGGATTAAAATATAGCATTGACTCTTCGGATGGAAGAGTCATCTTATCTTCTATTTTATGTATTTTCACAATACCACATAACTAATCCTCACTAATGTTCACCACATAACTAAAACTTACTTTAAAGATCACTTAACCCTCCGATCGGTGACAGTCCCGGCGGCGTTAAAAAAGTGACAAGGTCTCTAGGGACCGTCAAAAAATTTAATGGTATTATCATCATGCAGGTGTGTCTTGATGATTTTGTAAGTTAGCTTATGGTTGTATAAGGTGCATAAATGTATATAGATGGATAAAATATAAGTATAAAGGCAAAAAAATTGGGTTTTTTTTGGTAATTTAGGTTTTATTTGGCAGGTAAAAAATAAAAGTTGTAATAAATGTATTATTGTGCTGCTTATTCATGGTCATGAATGCAGGTATCGCACCGATACAATAATGCTGAATGCTCAGCACAAACTGCCTTATTGCAGGTATAGCAATATGATCTGGTTTTGCGCTGGCGTCCGTTCTGCGCACGATGTAACTGGCACGATGGCCGATTCGTACAGATGCAAATGAAGACAGCTCCTGATTTTGGTCTTGCTACTACCGGAAAATATAAAAAAAAATAAAAGATATTATTTCTATGTTTGTGCGTTTCAATATTCAATTTCAACTTTACCTTTACATCAAATGCTTCCAAAGCAATTCGAATTTTGGGATAGCACATTATGCGTGTACGGTAATAATACCATACAATGTTTAGCTTATGGTTATGTAGCTTATGGTTATGTTAGCTTATGTTAGCTTATGGTTGTATAAGGTGCCTAAATGTATATAGAAGGATAAAATATAAGTATAAAGGCAAAAAAAGTTTTTTATGGTAATTCAAGTTTTATTTGACAGGTAAAAAATAAAAGTTGTAATAAATGTATTATTGTGCTGCTTATTCATGGTCATGAATCGCACCGATACAATAATGCTGAATGTTCAGCACAAACCGCTTTATTGCAGGTATAGCAATATGATCTGGTTTTGCGCACGATATAAGTTGCAAATGAAGGTGCAGCTCCTGATGTTAGTCTTGCTATTACCGGAAAATATAAAAAAATGTTATTTCTATGTTTGTGCGTTTCAATATTCAATTTCAAAGTTACCTTTACATCAAATGCTTCCATAGCAATTCGAATTTTGGGATAGCACATTATGCGTGTATTGGTGGCTCGTTCTTTGATATTTGAAATTGCTAATTGTTTCGTCAACAATTGCAAAAACGAACGTGGCTTGTCTGTTTTTTGAACAGGCTTCATCCCATCGTAAATTACGAATGCGGTCAATGCAGCAATATCTATCATGTTGTAGAACATTGCAAGCGGCCAACGATTTGTTGAACGTTTGCATGAATAAGTGCCAAGCATCTGATCCATTGTGTCCATCCCAAATTTATGGGCATTGTAGTCCAGAATGACCATTGGCTTTCGCTTATCGGTTTCACTATCTACCGAACAACTTATAATGTACTGTTTACAACAGCAGGACCGATTTATTCTTCTTCGGTTTCTTTCAATAATGGTACAAGTCAGGTATAAGGTCCCTAAAGATCTTGTACCTGATTCCCGTACTAAATGTTTTCAAACCGTAATAAAACACGAACGAGTGATCTTACAGCTTTGAAACCGGTTTTAATCGCTTCAGCATGTTTTTTTTTTAATACATGCAGCATCAACTTTCTAAAATATACAAAGAGAAAGTTGTGAGCAAACAAAAATCGAAAAAGTCCCCAGAGACCTTGTCACTAATCCGAGGGTTAAACTTACTTTGAAAAATCCTGTTGCCCTGTTGTAATTTTCGCAGCCATTTGACACAATCCACAGATCACATTTTATGGCATGGCGATGAAAATCGTGTCAATAATTTCTAACGGAACCTGCATTCAATCTTAAATCGGCAGATCTTCGGACCGATTAGCTACTCCAATTTTATGGAGTCAAGGAAAGTTTTTCTGCATTATCAGTTTTTTTGCGACAGAACTGGCCTCGTGGTGACCTCCGTGGCCTGGTGGTAAGACGCTTGTCTGCCGATGAGGAGGTTGCGGGTTCGATCCCCGCTGGAATCCAATTTTTTTTAACGGAATTCCAGTCTGGTTTTCACTTAGGGCCCATTTAAACATCTTTGTGGTTGGTTGGAAGATATTGCCATATGGCAATAAGCTCGCCAGGTGAAATAAAAAATTTTTAAAATAAAAAAACTGGCAACTTCCTGGACTTCCTGGATGCTTTGAGCCACTTTTAAGTACGTTTACTGCGCATGTCTCGTGATATCACTTTAAGTGTGTCATAAATTTGGCAAAATCTTATGCGCACTTGACATCAAGAAATATGACATATTTCATACAAATAACATTGTTAACACCTTCAATTTCATTTAATGATTGAATAAAAAAAATTTAAGTAAGATAAATGCAGTGCGAAAAGGCAACGTTGCGTAGAATAATAATAAGGGTTCGGTCACATAGAAATAATGAATAGTAAAATATAATCTATAACAGAAGTACAGTAACAATAGTATAGAGAAGATTTAAAAAATTAATAAAGACGAAATTAATCAAATTCTGAAAAAGCCAGACTAATTTTTTTTCACAATAGGTGAGTATTCATAACGAGGTGTAGGAGTACACTATGTATGTATTTGACAGAAGCGAAATATGTGTGCTAGGATTGAATGAAGTTCTAATTTATTCTCCCTGTATTGTATCACACTTTCGTTGTATAGAGTACAACCTAGCGGGTTTATTGCTAAATGACAATATCTTCCAGCCAACCATGAAAATTTTAGTCCCTAAAGCTACGGTTTCCTAAGAAAGCAGTGCCATTATGTAGCGGCGGTAACAAAACGTTGTATATGCAAACCAATGGTGATGGTTTCCTAGGGAGCGTTGGTTGTGAGCGTAACGTCAAATAGTGATGCCGTCATTTGCATAAAGGCCGTCATAGCGGAACAAACAGTCATGGAACGTTTTTTCCCGTGTAGCGGGGACCGTTTTAAAATTAAAAATGAGTGCAAACGTAATTTGGACCAGCGAAGATGACAAAATATTGATTGATTTTGTAAGAAATAATGAAGTTTTATATAATGTGAAGAGCAAAGACTATAGAAAAGCCCAATTGAAACAAAATATGTGGAATAATATCGGGACTAACTTGAAAAATCAGGAAGGTATGTATATTGTAAATTGATAAGGTTGTATTCCTGCCTTGCTGGGGGTTTATATGATTAATTATTTTAACCAAATTTAAAAGAACCTAATGTTAATTCTTCCTTAAAAAAATAAAAGCCAAACTAATGCTTCATAAATTCGTTCACGGAGCTGTCAGATTTGACGTTTCCAACTGACAGTTGTGGGTTCTCATTTCTGCCGTCTGGCGGCGCGCCAGGCGGATGAGACGCAAACTACTTGCGCACACGTCCATTCTCCACCGCAATACGCTCACTGACCGTTTCCGTCTTTTTTTAAGTTTACATCTCTGGTTCGGCCGTTTTCTTACGTCCGCCGCATCACATCATGTTACGGCCGCTACATAACGGCACCGCTTTCTTAGGAAACCGTAACTTAAGTGAACATCAAACTGGAATCCTCTTAAAAAAAGAGTTCCAACGGGAATCGAGCCCACAATATGTATGCGTTGTGATGGTAACGATAGAGAAAAGTTCGGCATCAACCATAGATGAAATTGATTTATCAGCGCGTACTCTCTAAAACTCCACTTATTATATGGAAAATTACTTGTATCTAATTAATACATTTTCTGCACTACGAGTCATTTTCCTTCTCCTGCGGCATCGGAAATAAAGTCCATTATCGCTGATATCAATTTTATATTCAGGCCTATCACCGTTGGAGGACATTGGACAATTCCTTCTTCGTCACTACGTCTCGCGCTCGTCATAAATAAAGAAGATTGAAATCTTATTCATTCAACCTTCTTATGTAGATCGCACTGGATAGAGATTTATTTTCTCCCCATAACTCAAATTGTACTGCAAAATAAAATTTTGATACGTCATTTTTTGGGTAAGTTGGTTACGTAATTCCTAATAGAATGAACTTCTTGACAATCGTTGTCCATATTATTTGTTATTATTCTGTGTCTTTCGATGTTTATTCATAATTCGAGAGACATCGATCAATCGTAACAACGAGAATGGCTTAAATGTAAATTTTAATTGGGGCCATGCTACATTTCCATTAATTTGCATTTTTGATGTTTAATTCCATTATTTTACGAAAATGTAACAGTCTGGCTCTTGTATAAGCTGTGTTTTAATATCATTTTCTTAATTTTTGTTTCCTCGCTCTTTGAAACTCTGAATATAAACGATGTGCAAAAATGCCTAAGTGTTTCATTCTCGCTTCGCTGGCGCCTTTAAAAAATGTTAATAAATTATTACTTAGATAAAAAAATCATATTTGTTAAAAGTGGCTTATCTTCCGTTATCCGCAAATTAACTTAACGCCTTTATTCAAGGAAAAAAAAACTTTTACTTGAAAATGTTATTTGGAAAATAGTAATTTATGGACAACCATCTAAAATAAGCTGACGATTTTAAATGTTTTTTTGAGAAACATAATTTCACAACATTGCTTAAATACACACATACCATTTTTTAGGGTAGGCAGAGAGAATTCATCTCTACGTCTTTCTATCAATGCATACAGCTCTCAACTATTCCGCATATATACGAGTACATCTTATCTCACCTATTTATTATCTTTCCCTCGCTTCAAATTTCTTCAACCGTATGCCTCGTCCTCTCTCTCTATTAATTTAAGATAGTTATGTGTTTCGTAAGTCTTTCCCAACTTTTTCTCAGTGTGTCCGTTCAATATCTAAATTCCTCTTTTAATTATTCTTAAGACATCAATTTCTGATAAAAAGTTATCCTTTATCCGAAAATGTATTTTTCTATCAAACATTGTAATACAATAACACATCGATCAATAAGTCCCGGGACTAACTACTAAAACAACATTTGTTTGCCAAAATTCTTCTTTATTCATCAACATAGTCTCCTTCAAGAGCGATACATTCATTCCAACGCTTTCCTAACTTTTCTATGCCAGCCGCGTAGAACGATTTATCTTTGGTTTCAAAATAGGCGTTAATTTCGGCAATCACTTCTTCATTGGAGCCAAATCTCCCTGGAGCATCTTTTTGAGGTCTGCGAACATCCAATAGTCACTGGGGGTCAAATCTAGAGAATACATTGGGTGCGGAGCAATTCGAAGTTCAACTCGTGCAATTTGGCCATCGTTACCATCGACTTGTGACACGGTGCATTGTCCTGATGAAAGAGAACTTTTTTCTTCTTCATATGGGGCCGTTTTTTTTTGCAATTTCTGCCTTCAATCGCTCCAATAACGCTATGTAATATTCGCTATTGATGGTTTTCCCTTTTCAAGGTGATCGATGAATATTATACCATGCGCATCCAAAAATACGGAGGCCATACCCTTCCCGGCCGACTGTTGAGTTTTTGGTCGCTTCGGACGACTTTCACCGGCTGCTCTCCACTCAGCTGAATGCCGATTTGATTTCGGAGTAAAGTGGTGGATCCAAGTTTCATCCATTGTCACATACCGATGCTAAAACTCCTGTTTATTCTGCGTAAACAGTGCCAAATAGCGCTCCGAATCATCGATGCGTTGTTGTTTTTGTTCCATTGTGAGCAAACGCGGCACCCATTTCGAAAAAAGCTTTTTCATGACCAAATGTTCATGCAAAATAGTGTAAACACTACCAAATGATATCTTCAGGATGTCAGCTATCTCACGCAACTATATTTTGCGATTTTCTATCACGATTTTGAGTTTTTTTTTTATGTTTTCTGGTGTAACAGCTTCATTTGGACGACCAGAGCGTTCCGCATCATTTGTGTATGTACGTCCGCGTTTGAAATCAGCATACCACCGACAAATGGTTGTTTTTGACGGAGCAGAGCACGAATAACACTGTTCAAGCCATCGCTGAGTTTGAACGGTATTTTTTCCCATTAAAAAGCAATGTTTTATCAACACACGAAATTCGGTTTTTACCATTGTTTTGAAAACAGCAAAAGTAGCATCACTAAAACCACTGTAACTCAATGACACAATGTCGGAATGTCATGAAAGTTTGACACGTAACTTCTAAAGGTTGGTACTAACTGAGAATGGTATGGATTTGTTATTGGAGGCGCCATCTGTTGGTTAGTCCCGTGACTTATTGATCGATGTAATACAGGGAGGTCCAAAAAGAAGTGCACTTAAAAAGCTTTACATCTGGAACATATTTATTAATTATAACTAAATGCTAATGAAATGCAATTTTACTTCTTAAAAATTACGTTGTCCAAATGATGTTCTTGCCGGTTACGGCACTCTTCCAATCTGGCATGAAACTTTTGGAAAACTTTCGTAAGGGTTTCCAGGGAAATGGTCTCCATTTCTTCTCGAATATTCAGCTTCAACTGCTGCAAACATAATTATTGGAGTAAACCTTATTTTTAAGGTAACCCCATAAAAAATCGGCTGACGTCAGATCTGGGCTTCTTGAGGGCCAGGTAATGTTACCCCTCTTTGAAATCAACTTTTGTGGAAACATGTCTTTCACTACACCAATACTCTCGTTTGAAGTGTGACACGTGGCTCCATCCTGCTGGAACCACGTGTTCCTGTTGTAGCCTTGCGATTCCTGCAGTTTTGGAGCCAGGTAGGTCCTCAGCATAGCCGTATATCGTTCTGAATTAACGGTATTTTTCCGGCCACGATTGTCTTCAAAGAAAAACGGCCTGATGATACCCCATATGGCAATTGCCGCCCATACAGTAACTTTCGGTGCATGGAGGGGCCTCAGATGTTTCAACCTGGGGTTCTCTGTCGACCAATACCGACAACTTTGTTTATTGACAAATCCGTTCAGGTGAAAATGGGCTTCATCTGAGAAAAGGATGTTATTGAAGTTAGTGAAGGTGTCGAGCATTTCATTAGCGAAATTCAACCTCGATTCAAAGTCTGCTGGTTTCAATTCTTGGACTAGTTGAACTTAATAGGGATGCTATTTCATTTCAAGCTCCAAAATTCGCTGTAACGTCGATTTAGACACACCTAAAGCCGATGAACGTTTGCGGGTCGACATTCAAAGATTCGTGCGTAAAGATTCTCGAACTCGCTCAATGATTTCTTCGGTGCGTGAGACTCTAGGGCGACCCCGTGGCCGATTTTTTTGCATCGATCCTGTTCTTTCAAATCTCTCGAGCCACTACTTGATCAAATTAGTGCTAGAACACTCACTGATGCGCCGTAATTCGAATTTAACCCAAAAAAGTCGTCTAACAATTACATAAGATCGATTGTTCTCGAAAATCGCACGAACACAGAATACGCGCTGTTCTCCCGTGTAATGACTCATGGTGACTTAAACTACATAAGCCAAGCGAGGAACTAACACCGCCCCGCACCCCTCCCCATTTCCGTTAAGAAATTATTGAGGAATTAAAAGTGCATTTCTTTTAGGACCACCCTGTATATGGGGTGAATGTTTTGGGTCTGTCTGGGATGATGAAGTGTGAGGAGTTTGATTTCGCGTGATATATACATGTGTAATTGAGTGTCACTGTTTGTCAGGTTGATGAGAATGTGCAACGGGGTTTTATATAATCAAAAATCGGTAAGAAGTGTCGATTTATTTTTTCATGCTATACGTACTCAGTGAGATACAGGCAAAAGTATAGTTTACTGGGGACACGACAAATGAAAGACAACAAACCCAGATCCATTAAAATTGCGTGTCCAAATTAAATTACCTGTTGTTTATTCACAAATGGGTATATTTCTTGTCACGTGTAAAATAAATAATATATTTTTTTAAATATATGATACGCAAGGCACGGTACAGACAATAATTATAAAAATAAAAGATAATTTAAAAAGCACCTTTAGAAAGCCTCTACCCAAGAGAACTTTAGCTCGGGAATCGAAAACACTATAATTGAAAGATTTAAAATGTTAAAAACAATAAGTTCAGTGTAAGAATAGATTTACGGCAAGGACTATTAATTAGATTAGGATTATACACAATATATGTTTAAAAAAACATATTTGTTAAAAAAAACCTCAGAAAATTTACCATGAGACGACGAACTACAAAGAAGCCTTTGATCATAATGAAGCAAGCCATCCATAGATGTGTGTTTTCTCATTTAAAGCATCTTAAAATTCTTAGAAATCCTTTTGAATTATAACCACACTATATTCTCCTCGTTTTCTGTTAATTTTCCGATATTCATAATACTCTAATAAGACGCATTCATTATATTTGTTCAGCATTATGTCTTACTATATACCCCATCAAGACATCCATTTGTTTACAAACGAATACATTTGTTTACAAACACACAGTTAGCCATTTAAAGGCAAAATAGAAATATAGGTGCCTGAAAGACGAGGTTTTCTGTTCTATTTATATTCCTTTTTTTCTTCTCTTTCTGTTTACGGTTTTATTTGGGTAGGTAAATATATTTATTACGTGTTATTTTCCACCTTATATTTGACAACTGCATATTTATGTGGCATATAATATATATCGTTGGTTGACAGAAATTCATACTGTTACAACGATTTCAACAGATTATAGAATCTTAAATAAAAACAATAATAAAGACAGAAAACCAGACAAACGTCAACTAGTCACATTTTTTATGATAATTAAATTAATCAATTAATTCGTTTGGAATTTCTTGACATTTTCAAATTGATGGTAGGGAAGTTTTGATGAGCGTGACCAAGATATGATATTGTCATCGGTTCCATTAATCAAGCTTTCGGGTTTAGAACTACTGGAGTATGCACCGAACTCGCAGTTTGCCATCTAACGCTTTTGATAATTCTACCGCACATGAAGATGCGACAACAATCGCACACGTCTTGCTCGAGTATTGTTACCAGATGAACTATTTACCAGCCAGGAACTTTTTTTTGGGTACCATCGGAAATGTATAGTCATCATTATGTAGACATGCATCAGTAGTCACAAAAATTAAATATCTATTAATTAATTTTTCCTTTCAATTTCAGCTATACTGTATCAATTCGAGTATACGAGTATATCAGTTATTTATTTATTTTCCCCTTCAATATCAGCTATACTTTATCTGATTGAGTCATCAGGATTTCGTCATCGCTTTTCAGAATTGAAAGCTTCTTCCAATACTAAAAAATTGTTGATCCTTTGACTGCCCACCAAGCTACACAAATTATTTAAAATATATTTTTTTAGACTTTTTTAACGTATATTTGTTACTATCGTCCAAACTATTAAAATACATTTTCACTACTCGTATTATTCTGAGTTTCAAATGTTGCTAAAACACAGTACAATTTGGAGGCAAAAATTCAACTTGGACGTGTTCTATCTCGCATGCTAAATTAAGTGCTGATTAATCAATAAAAAAATAACACCATTTTCTTTTTAATCTTGTCATTTGAGTATCCAAACTTTTTAGACATTATTTAAATATTGCTTGTGTCATCCAGGTTTGTTGGTTTGGATTCTCCAGCGTCTATTTTCGGCTGAAAAATGTTCGTTACACTGATATTTTTGCAACGTGATTCGTTAAACATATTATTTTATACGAAAATATTCGTTATTCTAAAAATTTCGTTACTTCGGTATTCGTTAGAATGAGATTTGATCTGTAATTAATACATAACATCACGCCATCTTCTTATCGGGATTAAATGTAATATTAACTTATTATCAGCTGCTCTTGAAAAAATATCATTGTTACATAAATGGATTAACTAATATTAACCCATTTAATTCCAAGGGGCCGATTATCAGCCCCTACTAGTGTATGCGAAAAATGCCACGGGGCCGATCGTCGACCTCAAAGTTTTCAAAGAAGTTTTTATGTTGAGTATAAATTTTTTTTTTTTTTATGAAATATGAAAATTACTTATTATTTTACACTCTACAGGGAGGTCTCCACAAATTAGGTTTTAAAACTAAATATTAACTGAAATAAAAAATAAAACATAAACTACTGTTTTTTTTTTGCCAAAAAATGCTGAGATTTTTCGCACATTTTATGCAAAATATGCTGAGATTAAAAGGGTTAAAGGTTGCAAACATGATTTGTAAATCATCACCAATATTTCAAAGATTATACATGTTAAGGTTTATGACTGGAGAAGGCGAAAGTTGTATTTGGATAGAAACATATGAAGATATATTATCTCTGCCTACCCTGCAAGGGACATGGTATAAAATTATAAATATGACAATAAATAATAATTCATATAGAGTTGTGAAAAGAGCAGTCTCCCTTGAAGGGCGCTCTATCTAGGGATTCATCAAACTTTAATTGACACATTTTTATTGATGAGAGTAAGGGGGGGTCGGTGATGATAGTGGCTACGGCCATGACATCCATATGTTAAGAAAAACATATTTGGTAAGAAAACTTACCAAGGAAAGGCGAATTACAAAAAAAAAAAAAACATTTATAAACCTTCCGATTTGGGAAAGTCACACATAAGGCTTTATATATCATATATGTTATAGTGAATTGTACGTGTGTAGTGCTCATACATAATCATGAATTTTAATAAGACCTCCCAAAAAGGCTTGTTTTCAAGTGCTTTTAAAGCTGCACATGCCACCTATATATCTAACAGTAGGAGGCAAACCATTTCACGCCACGGTGTCAGCAACGATTAACGTTCTATCATAATATCTCACCCTACTGGATCAATTGGGAACAATATATTTATTCGATGTAAAATAACCTCAATGTTCTAACATTCTCCGAAGAAACATATCTCAGAAACAGATTTGATAGATACAATGGAGACATTTCATTAAATAACTTGAATAAAAAGAGACAAAGCTTGAAAGCAAACCAAGTTAGACTTTTTAGAAGTAAACTAATATGACTATATATGTACATATGATACTCGTGTGTGTATGCATGAATCATTGCTGGTATTATATAAAAATATTTAATGGTATTACTAGATATTAAGATGCCAAGAAAGGACTTGCACGGATGAAATATGATAACATATAAAATTGCAGATGAAGCGATAAGTAATGAATAGAGACTTGTCGGGTGAGACTGACCTTATAGCATGTATTTAAATTCCACTGAAATGTCAGAAAAATGAGTACAAAGAAACTTCTTCACTAAACTTGTTTTGAGAGGTTTTATTAAATAATCCTTTTGAGTATCTTTTACGTAATAACTAGTGTTATAAAATATTTATCAAATCATTAAATAAATCATATGAATATTTTTTTATTTATTATTAAAGGTCACAACAGTCTTTTAAAAAAATCAATTCAAAACAGCAATCAAATTGTCTTTAAAATATATATGATAGTATAATATAAATGGAAATACAAAATAAAATTAAAAACAGATTAACTCTTGGCCCCGTAATCCAAACAGAAAATAGTTATGTATAAGAAAAAGAATGGCTGTATGGCACAATACGTAAAACCAAAATTTATGATTCATTTTTCATTGAAATTTGAAGATATATAATGCTTAATTAAAATTCACACAAAATTGAGAAATGTATGATAAAATCTTAACTTAAATAAATAAAGGAGCGAAAATATTAATAATCTGTTGGAACGAATAACACACAAAATACTTTATAAATTTCCTTAGATTTACATTATGCGTTTTTAAGATAAGTCAAATATGCATATATTATTTTCTATACAAAAAACTTTTCCCATTAATTTTCTATAAAATTGTGAAACGAAAATGGAGAAAATCCCTATTTCCCTATTGAGATACGCAGAGAGAACAGATATCTGCTTCGTTCAATCCTGACAAACGTATTTTGCTCTGCCACGTCCATCCAGCTCTACATAAATACTATTAACCTCCATAAATATTATAAATTATTTTTACTCTTTCCCCTTTCAGAAGTTTATTAATTTGGTTGTTTACGGTTTCCTTTGTATTTCCATACTTTTTAATTTCTATATCACTGTAGATATTTTTTTATAAATATTTCATTATTCATTCTTTCTACGTGACCGAACCATAGCAATGCTCTCTACCTCATAAAGTTATCAAAATGAAAAGTGAGAATCATATTTCTTCTTCATGTAACGTGTCCAGCCTTCCTGACGTTGGCAATCGCTATTGAAAAATATCCCCGTCTTTGGCAGCACCGAACAACTCCTCGACTGTCTGGATACCTGTCCATTTGCGAATCTTGGGTAACTAAGATAGACGCCTTCCATCGATTTCGCATCGACCCTCAATTTGGCTTATCAATCTTAATTTAAGAAAACGGTATTTTTCTCCTCTCAATATATGACCCAGATAGACAATATTTGGGTATTTTATATTATTATTTTTGTATTTTAATTAGGTTGATTCTGATATTTGTCCGTTATTCCACACAAATAGCTAATTTACATTTTCATTCAACATATTCGATAAGCATTTGTTTTCGCATTAAATCAGTGACAACATTATTAAACTTGACAAATTGACCTTTAGAGTAATTGTGTAATAAGACAAGTACAATAAACTAGTAAAAAAATCTAGATATGTTAACAGAATATGAGATTAAAAAACAACCAAATCCTTTAAAATGTTAATAAAATTAAAATAATCAAAGTTCCACAAAGCAATCGAACGGATTCCAGAAATTTTTAGCAAGCTTACAAAATAATAATAATCTCGATTATCGATAGCAAAACACCACAAGCAAAAAAAACTATACATTATTATAGGTGTCCCCTGATTCATATTAGAAACAAGATAAATCAGATGTTATCAAAAGGTCTGGGCTTATATTGTACGACCATTCCGACAGGCTTTATCCCAATGCCCAATGTAAAGAGAAAATCCCGACCAAGGGCATCATATATGTTTTTCAGCCCTCACCTTTATATTATACAAAAAAAATATAAGGAGAAAACATAACAATGAAGTATTTTTTTCAATTAACTTTCAAGGCGTCGCAAATAATAAAAACCATATCTGTAATGAAATTATACTCGTTTTGTATTAATCTTTCGCTATATACTCGTACAATATACCTGGCGGGTTTTTTGTAATGGTTGGTTGAGATAAATTGTAAGATTTATATCATTATTAAAATACCACTGATGAAATATCACTAATTATCTTTTTCCAAATCTTGGAATTTTTTTATATTTTTTGGCACTCTTTAAAAAAATATAAAAATATAAAATTTTAACTATTTACCAAAAAAATTATAATTTTTGTTGTGCCTATGATGTACACCAAAAAAATGAGAATTTTTGTTGTGCCTATGGAGTACATAAAAAAAAATTATAATTTTTGTTGTGCCTATGGAGTACATAAAAAAATTGATAATTTTTGTTGTGCCTATGGAGTACATAAAAAAAATTGATAATTTTTTTTGTGCCTATGGAGTACATCAAAAAAATTGATAATTTTTTTGTGCCTATGGAGTACACCAAAAAAATTGATAATTTTTGTTGTGCCTATGGAGTACATCAAAATAATTGATAATTTTTTGGTGTACTCCATAGGCACAAAAGGAAAACGTTTTTTTTTGTTCAAATTCTATTAAAGGTATCAAAAAGAACAAAAACTACTTCTATAGCAAAACGTTGTATTATTTTATTGTGCTTTTTTTATATACATTTCAGTTCGATCTCACTCCCTCCCCCGGTGTTACATCCCACGCTATCTTGAAGATTGAAATCTTATTTTTTTATAATCACGATGTTACATTATGACGAGGAAGTCGCTACTATTCTTTTCACACTTGAGTGTAACAGATTATTTACGACGACAAACTAAAGGTCCGACATGAGGGGAGAAGAAAAATTACTCGCAACGCAGTAAGTAGCACTTTCGTTGTATGCAATAAACCTGGCGAGCTAGTTGCGATGATTAGAAAAAAGAAATAGCCACAAATATTTCTCAATTATATGCCAAAAAAATATTAATTATTTTAAGCGTAGTCTACAGTTACAAACATAAACCACAAATCCATAAAAATCTAGAAAGGTAAGATGAAAAGTGTGTGATGCTTTGACATGGAATAACTCTAAAATTTTATTGATTTCATTTAAAGGAACTCACAAGTGAGCCGATATGTTGTTTCGAAACCTGATTTGTTTTCACAATCTACAAAAACATGCGTGATATCAGCCAGGTCGATAAGGTCGTCATGATAGTGATAAATTTAATTGGAATTTCTTAAATAAGATCATCTTACGCAAATTATAAGAATATAAAATTTTAAATAAAACTTCAAATTTTTCAAAAGTTGTAAAAGTTTCGGCTTTGACTTGAATAAAATATTTCACCCCTCATTAAAAACTTTCCTTTAGAACACACACACTTCTGTTCAAATTTGACACTAGTTGGACCTTAGCATTGTTCTTGTTACAAACCGGGATTTTTCTTCAGGAAGAGAGCCTCTAGATATGAGATAGATACCTACAGGTGTCACGGAAATGTTTAAAGCTAAAAAACAAAGTAATTTATCATTAAATACTATTTTTTTACGTGATACATATTGTAAAATATATTAATTTCATCTAAATAAACTTAGGTAGATATTCTTTTTCTAATTTCATCCTTCTTCTTTCGTATGACACCCTTAGATACACGTATATTGGTGGTTCGGACCAATTGAAGAGCGTGACTGGAAGACAATATTATCTTCGACCCTAATAACCGAGCCATTGGGATTGAAACCACAAGAGTAGGTACGAAGCTCGCGGTTCGTCGTACACGTATTGATAACACTACCACGCGTAAAGAGGCAACAAGTCTCGAACTTAATATTTTTTTAAATATCATATTTTAGGTACGAGTACCATCGGGAATCGAACCGAAACTCCCGGGTGAATGTCAAGCGCCTTTCAAACTAGGCCACGGAGGTTGTTAATCTTCGTTGATTAAATATATGAAGAAATAATAAAAAATAATTCAATAATAAAACCACGAAATTTTCTGGAATCAACTACTCGTGTATTTGCAAATGTAGAACATTATTTAATCCTGAAACATTAGAAGTTAAGATAATTTCAAAAACTTTTAATAAGGCTGAATTACAGAGAGTAAACTTATTCAACGTATCTCTGAAGTTTTCAGGAATTGAGATATTTTTTTCTAAAATTTGATACAGGTTTAACCCAATTACACCTTTCGAAAAACATAATACAAAAATAAATTAAATAGACTCAGGTCTTAATAAAGTAACAGTAGAAACAATGATTACTGATGCTTTCTTATGATGTGACTCCTTTGTTCCTACAAAGTTGATTAATTTTCTCAAACTTTAATTTATTCACCGAGATACAGAAAAAAAATAATATCGAAAAATTCGTTCAACAAAGTCATACCGTTTGCGAGTGATGATCCTCTTAATAGCTTAGTTCGTGAATATTGCACCAAAAACATTTCTGATTTACCATAGCGTAAATAATTGTCAGGCACAATAGTTTGTAAGCCAAATTGCCATTTCTATGATTGTAATTAAATTAAATCGTTGTAAAGGAATCATTTATAAATATTTATTTAGTGGTAGAATAAGCCTTCTAGAGTGGACACGATCTCCAAGTGTCGTATCGCCAGTATATTTTTGTTATCAAACCACATTTGACACACGATCACTTACTGAATCGTTGTCATAACTGTAGATAAATCTTTTTTTGTCGCGTTTTTTTGCGATAGTTAAAAAGCATACGGCACCGAAAAAAACATTTATTTTGCTACATTTTCAAAATGTCGCCAAAAACCGCTCAAGCATTCTGTGTAAATAATGGTCAAGCGTATCTTCCATCTTTCCGAACAACTTATTATTAAAAAACACAATTTTGTAGGTACAAAAATCACTTCACTGGGCAAGGTCTGAGATGAAGGGGTCTCATTCACATATTTCAAATATTTGTCCTAAATACTATTGTACACAAACTTAAATCTCAAGCTATCACATATACAATTCCATCCAAATCACAATCAAATCAAAACCTTGTGCAACAAAAATAGTGACTCTCAAATGGTCTAATTTTTTCTCTATTAAATGCAATGATTCTCATATAATCTTACCTTTTCTCTCTTAAATTCATTGATTATCATATGATCAACTTTTTTTCTCTCGAGACAAAAAATAATCGGAACATCGATATGGAAATGAGCTATTCAACTGTATTTTTATACACGATACATCTTAAGAATTTAATGGAAGAGAGATGATACCAATCCAACTTCAATGATAGTCTTCGTCTTTATGGTCGTCTTCTTTCATCTATCTTCCCCTGACGACTACTACTTGGTGACACATTTGATACATTTATTGTCTTCAATTTCTATTCCTTACAAATTTGTTTATTTTTAAAATTTTGATCTATTTGGTTAAGTTAACCGGTGTCATCATTTTGCGCATTCCAGAATATGAACGTATGCTACAGAAAAACAGATATTTATTTTGAAAAAAGTTTTGAGTAAAACCGTAATTGAATCCAACAGGAACCTTACCTGGGGCGCCTGCTTGCTTAGCGTAATTGCCAATCGATGTCGACTAGTAGCGACTTATCTTATATATGTACACATTTATACTGTGTACCATAAAATTGTATATTGCTATAAAAAACAACACAAATATACCCCTTTATAAAACTCTACCATAAAGGCTGCAGCAGATTAAGCCTGCCGATTTTCTTGGAAATCTCCTTACCATCGGAATTTTGGTAAAGTTGGTATGCTAGCTGTAGTGCTTGCACTCAATATACAGGTGTTTTTTTAGTACGACATGGCTAGCAATTATACGCCATTACTTTTTATACACTTTGTTAGGTATAGTTTTGGACTTGCGATTTATCTAATGAATGTTTTATTGTATTGTACTACATTTTCGTTGTATACAGTACAACCTGGCGGGCATATTTCCGTGTGGCAATATCTTTCACTCACCAGAAAGATATTTAAGAGGCCTTAAGTGATAACAAGACCAAAATCCCTTTTAAAAAATCTGGGTTCCAAAACTTAATTGAAAACCAGACTTGAATCCTTTTTCAAAATATCGTAACCTCCGGGTTGGAAGGCAAGCGTCTTACCAACTAGGTCGTCACGGAGGTCGTCGTTTTGTCAAATTTTGTTACATGGACATTTTAGCTTAATTCGTTTTATAATTATAAATACTGCAGATGTGAGATAATTGTCTTATAACAACACTGAATCTTGTGATGATAAGGATTTAACCAGAGTGTGAGAAAAAAAATATATTTCCAACGTAATTTCCTTGAATGTCACACTGTAAGCCAATATTAATAAAATCATTCACAAAAAGTTAATGTGTATATACCAGCCTCAATAAATCTACTATATCTTCCTGCGTCTTTATCATATCGGTGTCATAATATATAGTAGTAATCTAGGTGTCTACCCAAAAAAAATAAACAAATGTGTATTAAATTGGCGCATCATCGTTTTCTGACTTCCGATCCGGCGGTTGTTGGTTGATTCTCGTTGGTACTCGTTTTTTATATGGTGTTTCAATTGGGTTTCTTTTTAGGCTTCATCAGACATCTTTATAATTATTTGGAACATATTACCACTTGAGAATATAACGAAAGAGTAAAACAAATAATATAATATGTCATTCATCATCAATACATAATACGGAATAAAGTGATTAGGGATGAATGTGAACTCGTGGCTGATATAATAAGTAAGATGACAAATAACACTCAAAGATGGTTTGGGCACGTGGAAGAATGAATGAAACAAGACAAACTAAACTTATTAACAGTGAACAAGTAAATATAAGGCGTGATAGAGAAAGATAAAAAAGAGCATGTTTGGATCAAGGGAATGATTTTTTGAAAGAAAGAAACGTAGAAAGTCAGATAAGTCGTAAGAGTTGTATGATAAGGTGTATAGATGTGGAAATATGCATGTCGAGTTAAAAAAGTCTAGCGCTCTATCATATCTGCTTACCCCACAAGGGAAATGGCGTGATGGTATGTATTTACATATTATTAAGACATCAGTTTTATATGGACAATTAGTCTTCATTTCATGATAATGTATTTAATAGAGCAAGTGAGCTTTTTTATACAGACGCAAACAAAGCACTTTTAAGGTATTAATTACTTTATAAATTAACATTTTTTTACGAAAACTAGATAATATCTAGCATGTTATTATTTGCTTATTATGTCAACATTGACGTTTTACTGTACATGAGCATCTTCGGATTGGATGTAATGCCACCTATAAAAAAGATTCATCCAAATGCATCCTCTATATTAATTTATTTATTTAACACTTCATTGTAAAATAATCTGGCGGGATTATTGCTAGGTGGCAATCTTCTCCGACCAACTAGACAAATGTAAATAAAGTAAATGTTATGACCGCTAAAATATTCAAATGATTATTCTCTTCAAAATTTATGAACAATATACATATTTAAAATAAAAGTGAAATATCATCAATCAAAGTAAATGGAAGGGGGTGGTGGAGAGTGAACTAAAATCAGGAACCAAACACGTTGCATTGCTTTATAAAACATGCCAATGACTGAGCGAGTCTAACATCGGTTAGTAACTGGTTTCAGAGTCTTACTTCGTGAACAGTAAAAGATTGCGTACAAAATATACGTATAAAAAAATACATAAGATATTTATTTTAATTTATTATTTACGTGAAAGTACTTGTTCCGTCAATTAACTTATAAAACTGCATTGTATACTACTTAACATAAATCTACGCTAATTTAAAAGAGAGAAAAAGTACTTCATTTTGATATCCAATTAAAACGACAAAATTTCAAAATGTTGGTTCATAAGAAAATTACAATGATAAAAAATATAAAGTTAAGAGGCAAAATGTGTTTAGAACATTTTCTTAATTTAATATTGAATCACTCCTCCTTAAAAAATATAATCAGGTAAATTGTATATTTTATGTTTAGATTCTGATTTAAAATTGGTCATTCCATACAAGCCTAAATTATAAGTCATCATATTTCTTCATATATCTCAAAACAAAATGTGAGAAAGATCCTTTTATATATAAGTACATATACTCGTATAGGTTAACATTCAAAAACAACCAATCCACGGATACAAGTGTGTCAAAACGAATGTTCAATATAACAAACCACTTAAGGCAATCATGAGCAATATTTGTTTTTTCACAAGTTCAATAGAAACATTTGGCGTGCTGCATAATGTGATTCAGGTTTTAATTAGAATATCTGAAATACCAACTTACTCATATTTTGATGGCTTCATTTCATAAGAATAAATATTTTTTTAAAAATGGTACAGCTATTTAAATATTGTTTTATAACATTAATAAATTCGTGTGAATTTATTAATGTATTATATTATATTTACGTTGTGTATAGTAGAACCTTTCAGGCTTCTAGCGATGTGGCAATCTCTTACAACCAACCGGAAAGGTGTTAAAACAAGCCTCAAGTGAATACCATACTGGAACCCTTTTTAAAACATCTAGGTATTAATGGGAACGAACCGACTATCCCCAGATTGGAAGACAGGCGTCTTATTAACTAGGCCACGGAGGTCGTTAATAATTTCGAGTATGCGAGTACATTTATTAAACTCAAATTGATAAATATTTATTAGATCAAATTTAAAAATGAGATAAACTTAGAACACTCCAGTTATGTTGCATTATTGTAATGTTAAATCAGGAAATTAATGAATTTATTACCTATTTTTTACAAATATAAAACTAAAATTTACACGTATTAAATTAATTTAAAAATGACAAAAAAATAACTCAATTTAATAAATTTAAATAAAAGTTAATAATACATAATTTATAACTCATTTATGTTTCATTATTTGTATTATGGACCAGGAAATCAATACGATTTAATTATTTATTTATTGATATGAAACTTTAATCGATAAATATCAATTAAATATAAAATGTAAGAACTTAGAACTCACCAGTTAGAAATGGCAGAAGAAGAAGGAAAACGTATATATAATAAAGACACATTTTTGACAAATTTCATGTCATGTCCAAGCAGAATTGAAATAATATTTTCCTTGTCAACTAGCAGTTTCACTCATGTTATTTTAAAACAGTCAAGTTTGATAAGGTCATAAAATTCAAAGGTTATACTAACATAATTATTTAAACTTATACTTTTTAATTGTAGTGTTATATATTAAAACACTTTTTTATTTAATAAATATTTTTAATTATTAAATTAAAATTACAACCTAATACTTTGGCTTTTATTTACATTTATTTATTATATTTTATATTTGGCAAATAAGTATTTTTTCTACTTAAATTATTCAATTTACGTAAGTATTAAATAAGTCTTTACCCCAATATTATTATATTCACATGTTAGATATATTCAATTATGAAATTAACGATAAATATTTATTAACATGAAAGCTCATTTAGTTTTTAAAATGCTATAAATCAGCCCTATAAAAATGTTTTTTTTTACTTTTTTCGTATACCTTTACTATTTAAATTATTTAATTTTACTGCCTACTTCACCGTGCATTTTATGCAAAAGCCTTTATTATTAAATTCTCCAATTTCACGTAAATCACTCGTAACATCTCCCTTGAGTGTTGTAAAAAAGATCCTTTTTTTTTTCTTCACAACACACTTGTCTTACTTTCACATTAGAAGAAACGAAGTCTTTAAAAAATCCTTAAGTTTTGTTTTTTTTTTCAATATTTCCTTCCTAATTCACAGTTAATGTGGCATTGCGAATTTTATTGCACAACGTTCCGAAAAAATGCAATACATCGTAAGTATGCAACTCAATTCGACACGTCCATTCATTTCGAGACTTGGTGAGCAACTGACGTGAATACTGGAAAGAGTACAGCGCTGTTCAGCAAACGCTTGGGAGACAATTCCATTTCAGCAACAAACCAGAAAAGCTTGCACTAAAATTAGGGCGTTTAAAAAAAGGTTAAAGCATACGATATATAAAAATTATTTCCATCAAAGTACTCTGAAGGATTTTTGATGCAGACTTCAGTATGTTAGTTTGAAATTTCGTTTACTGTGGATAAGTTTTAATATCGAAATCGTGTTAAAAATCTAAAACCTATACGCGATATCTAGAAGCATTTTAATACAGCGCTGAACACTTAGGCAATTTTATAGGGAAATTTTCTTGGTGCATAACATAGTATAATACTTTAACCCCTTAGAATATTGAAAACCCTTCAATAGATTTTTATAGAAACAGTTATTCTTTATAGAATTTTAGTGTCATATTAAATGAAAAATCTATTTTTTTTTAATCTTCTTAGCTTAAGTTTAAACCCTCCTGTAATCCGTCATCCTGTAGCCGGACTACTTCTTTTGAGATGTTGACGTCCAGCTATATTTTGACATTACTGCTAACGCGTACTTCATGACTCGCCACGTAGGAAAATCTGGTGTTATCCATCCTTTCCGCGTGGCCTCACCAGAATCTTCAATGTTTTTACCCCATAATCACAATATCCTCAAGTTCATATATTTCTCCAGTATGGGAGTTTCTAACTATTTTTTTAATGTTTTGTCTGTAATGTATTAATAATGGTTTTCTTTTTGTTTGTGCTGAACATACTTTTGTTATTCTTGTTGTATCACTTCTAAACACTATTTCGTATGTCATAATTGACCTGGCACAAACTTTGATAATTTTGACCTTGCTGTCTATTCTCATGTATTTGTTATTCCAGACCACACATTTTAAGCGTCTGAAGACATCAGAGGCTTTATTTGCTTGAACTCTTATTTCTGTGTGAATATCGTTATACCTGAGTCAATTGACGCCGCCAAGATATTTGAATATCACCACTTATTACATAGATTTATTTATCATCAATAATAAGTTAACATATCACTAAATTTGTTGAGAATGAAAAAAAAATATTGTTTGAAATTTTTTCGCGAACTTTATAAAATAATAATAAGTGTATTTTTTAACACTTAAATATGTCAGCATCCTGGAGATCGTTTTCTACTTCGAACAGACGCGTTATAAAAAGTAAACAATATTATTTTAGTACTAGTATATGAACAATTCCCCTAATTCAACAACATTAACAATTCAAAAATTTCTTGATTTTGTTGGACAAGAGAATGAAACTTTAAAAGAAAGAAAATTAAGAAGGAAGATAAATAGAATCTAACGTATGGTATTTTATATAGATTTAAGGAGAGCGAAACAAGTATAACGTAATAAAAAAGTGTTGGTAATCTGTCAAATCTACCTACCCCAAAAAGAAACTTTGGCATACTTTAAATTTACATAAGTTCTTAAAAATCTTAAAAGTTAAATATTTTGCCATTTTTAGGAAAATTAAGGGACTTCAAAAATATTTATTTAATAAAATAAAAACAGCCTCGAAAGCCTAGTTGGTGTGAGAATTGTGTTCTTCTTTGAATTTTTACGTTCAATTCAGAATGATATCCAAAAAAACATGGTAATTTAGAATATCTGTATGACTGAAAAGAGAGGTCTGATAACAAGGTTTTCGACATAACAAATCATGAAAAAGATAGCGTTGGTGCTGACAGAAGGTCAGATACAACAACCAAAGAGGAAGTATAAATAACATAAAATAAAATAACGAAAACAAAAAAATATTTTAAACTAAAGGTAGACAAAAGGCTTAAGAAGATTTAGGAAGCTATCCAAACCAAATTTTCACAAAAACTATTTAATTATCATTGGTCGTTACAAAGTGAGGGTAGCTAATCTGGTGGAGAGTATTCCAACTTTCATGTGCAGTCATATTTGTCAAAACTTCACAGATGAACCGCAAATGTTTTACTCACTAAACGGTTCTTAATATGAGTGTTCTATTTATAATATCTATGTTACAACAATTTAATCTCGCTGCCACACTTTCTAACATAACCGTATAACTAAAGCGGATATCAAAATAAAATGACCATAAGCATAGATAATTTTTTTAAAGTTAATATATCCGAAAACTGTATTGATTAATTACTTTGTTATTCCAACAATTACATTAATTCCCGCAACACGTGTTTAACCTCCTATTTCAAGGCACTTTTCAGATGGAATGATCCCAGTTTGTTACGAGAGCAATGATTAAGTCACACTAGTGTCGTGTTTCATCGGAAATATATATGATCTAATTACCTTAAGTATTTATTTTAAATATTTATTTATTTACTAAAAACTTTCGTGCAAATATATCTTCCAAAACAACACGCTATTAATTTCAAAATACTTTACGATTTCCATGATCGTGTGTCAAACGTAATTAATAAAAATAATATTTAAATAAACGTAACTAAAATTAGATATTTTTTTACAAAAAAAGGGACTCTGATGAAAATGATATATAAGTTAAAAATGTAGAATATTTGGATATTAATAATGCTTCCTTTCTTAAAATAACTGTTTTCTTTCTTAAAATATATGCATGAAGCACATCTGATTAATCCAAGAAAATAAATTCAAAGTTGAACCGAATGAACTGACAAAGATATTGTGTAAAATGTTGTATGATGCGATCGAAAATTTCTTACCAATCGTAGGAGCAGTCCATGCTCTATAGAAAAATTGAATTTCTCACGCAGATACTGAAGATATGGTGTTTTTGGATAGACAACGCTTGTATTCTAGTATCCGTGTACATTTGAGTCATTCCGTTACGTGTAATTTTACAAGCACATTGTACGATTTATTTCTATAAATTACACATTTCTTTAATAAAGGGAGTCATTTTAATCTACTGCAAACATATTTTGAAATAAGCTGAAAAATATTTCAGATGTGGTAATATCCACGGTAACGATATAAATTGGGACGAGTCCCAAAATAAGTTTGTTTATTTAAATGTTAGCGGTGAGTTGATATTATGTAGCGTGAGTGCTATTTTTGTGACCTGTAAATTGGTGGCCGAATCGTTTTTTTTTACGCTTATTAGCTCATAATGAGTGTGGATAAAAGATTTATGAACATTAACAGTGACATTCATTATACATAAATATTTTATGTATGTTAGATCAATCAATACAAATTTCATGGATTATCAATGCGAAAAGACGTTCGTGACCTTATTGGCTAGATTCCTGACTTACAGCCCGGAGGTTACGGATTTGATTTATGTTGGTACCCATTTTTTTCCTTCAAATATGTTCCAGTTTGTTGGAAAATATATTGGTACCCATTAAGTTTTTCAAGTGTCCCAATACGGCTCTTATTTAAGGATTCTTTGACATTTATCCGGTTTCTTAGAAATATGTTGATACCCATTATGTTTTACAAAAGTGTTGCAGTGAAGCTTTTATTTAATGCTTCTCTAACATTTATCCGATTTTTTTGATAAAGTGTTGGTACACATTATGTTTTTCAGAAGTCTTCCAGTGTGACTTTTATTTAAGGATTCTTTAGCATTTATCCAGTTTGTTAGAAAAGATTGCCATATGGCACTAAAACTACCAGGTTTAATGGTAATCAATGAAAATGTAAAACAATATGATATACATGAAATAACGTTTGTGTCCAACTTGCTAGAATGTTTGTCTTATGTCCGAAAGCTTTAGATTCGATACCCAATGGTACCGGAAAAAATAAGTATTCCCATTTAGTGATTCGCAAATGTTATTTTCAAAACGTTCTCATTGGTTAGAGAAAGTTTCTTGGCAGAAGCTAAGTAATAGCCACCCACTGGGTTTTGTAGTATGCAACAGAAATATAATACAATTATACAAAAAAGCGACCTCGGGCTCAGTTAAAAGAACGCTTGGCTTCTAATCTAAATATGTGTGATTCTATTCTCGATGGAAACAAAAAAACCTTTTAATTGGTCGGAAAACATGCATGTCAATTAGCTCGCTAGATTGTACTATATAAAGCGGAAGTGTAATACAAAGTCAAATAATATAAATAGAGTATAAATTACAAGAATCTCAAATAATTTTAATATCGAGATGTATTGAAAACGTCTGGTATATTTGCATTAAATTACAATGAAGCATTCATATACCACTAAGGTCTAAAAGTTTCTGGCCTAAATAAGTTAGATCATATAGGGACTGTGTCACGTTGGTACAACCGACGGATATAACGGCCACATGGTTAGGTAATGTTGCAGTTAAACTTAATACCTATATTCTTAGTTGTATGTCAACAAGAGCTGATTGAAGATGAGTTTCTTTATATTCTGAAATGTTAAAAATTGTATATTACGCAGAAATCAAGCTTTTTTTTCAAAAGAATGGTAAAGGCCAGCAGAAATTAAATAATGTCAACAACTCAATGTCGTATCTATTCATACTCACTCTAACTTATCCAGGCCGGATTTTTTTTATATATGAAGGTAAGACATGTTACAGTGAAATGAAATTAAACTCAGGAAATAAAACTTTGTGAACTCGATAATCACCTGATTAGAGATGCAGGTTTGATCCTGATAGAGAAGTAACATTTTGTACCAATTAGAAGTCAATGACGATGTTTTAGACTTTTTCGCTATAATGTCAACAAACCACCCCAAATGTGCCTCCATTACTTCTCGTATGTATAACATATTCTCCATAAAAAATCATTCATGAACAGGCCAAGTAAATCAGAAATACAATTCTGTTCAACCGGGTGTTCCTGGAGGTGGTGGATTTCAATGCTTAATTTCAAAGTTCAGTAGAGGTATCGTAAACACAGAACTCTGAAATGAAGTCAGGTGTTATGCCCCTAAGGCTTTAAGATAACCACAACGGAGACGGAGAGATGGTTTCACAAACTCGGTCTCCTTGAGATCAGTAATTTCGACTTCACACAGGAGAAGGAGGGCTTCGGTGGCCTAAATGGTCGCATTTTTAGACGGCGAGCATGAGCCCAGTACGTCTTACAGGATTGTGGAAGATTTTGGCTCGGGGTGAACCCGCGTTATTTTGCGGTTTCGTCCCTTTTTTATACTCCAGTGCACAACTTTTGACCTCTTCGAGGACATCGTTGAGAATTGGTGTTTATATATTAATAAATATACATATATGCATCATAAATGGTGTAGACAGGAGGGAAGAAAAGAGTCCGCTCATTTACGCAACGAGGAGACGTCGGTGAACGTCGTACTCGAGCACTGGTGATGTCTGGTTCTGCAATGTCATGTGGTCTTTTTCTTATCTTCTTCTTGGGACTGTGTCGGTGTCTCGGGCTGGTTGGCAACGTCCTTGGAGGCTGATGCCTGCGCTAAGGATGTTGATGAGTCAGGTGTTTCATTCCAGAAAAGAGTCCCCTGTGTTGATCGTTAGATGACGATTGATGGTTGCATAAACCGTTAACACTGAGAAATAACCCCACTCAGCGCCGATGCGCTTGAGTGAGACTCCAGGCGGCAAAAAACTCCGTAAACTACTAGATGACGAAAGCAGTCGGGAGAAATACTTTATGCGACCGTCGTCGTCCCACTGCGTGGGTGTGGGCGTATGCGTGGGTGTGTGCGCGGGTGGGGGCGTGTGTGTGGGGTTGTGTGTGAGTGTGTGTGTGTGTGTGTGTGTGTGTGTGTGTGTGTGTGGGTGTGTGTGTGGGTGTGTGTGTGTGGGTGTGTGTGTGTGGATGTGTGTGTGAGTGTGTGTGTGTGGGTGTGTGTGTGGGTGTGTGTGTGGGTGTGTGTGTGGGTCGTGTGGGAGTGTGTGTGGATGTGTGTGTATGCGAGGGTGTGGGTTTGGGTATGGGCGTATGCGTGGGTGTGTGCGTGGGTGTGGGTGTGGGGGCGGGTGTGTATGTGGGTGTGGGTATGTGTGTGGGTGTTGGTGTGTGTGTGTGTGTGTCACGTTGGTACAACCTTACTTATCGTATATTTTATACTTTATTTACAGATTATTTTTAAACTTTATTGCTACATAGCCCACTTCACGTAACAATACGCCCGTCAGATTGTACTGTATACAACGGAAATGTTAAACAATGCTAAACAAAACACGTAATTAAAAATATATCGCTACCTCAGCTTAGCATTAAAATACTTGTTTAATCAAAAATGATAATGAATTTTGATTAACGAAAAGTAATTAAGGTAAATCGGTACTGAAAAAACCCTAAAGATTCCCGTGCAACCACTAATTCCCCCTCAGTCGCCGAGCCCTTCATTTTGAAGTGTTGTTTTTTAATTAAAACGGATTATAAACTTGGTAGCGTTTTCATTACTTGCTTTATATTTTTATCTCAAACAAAATAATGAATTTGTTAAACCATAAATTTGCAATTATCATAATCTCTGTAAATATAATATAAATAAAACAACTTGTTATTACGTTTCATTTATTCGGAATCAGGTAAGGCTTTTTACAACCGCAGTGCGGAGGATTTGTTATTTTTCATTGCGTGTTCGATTCTGAGGTCTTGATTTTCTATCACATCTGGAACATGTTAAATCCAGCGTTTAAAGAATATCCTTTTTTAACCTTCTATTTTATAGGAGACCTTCCTCTCTCTTCATCTCTTCAGTCTCTTCAACATCTTTATTTATTTAACACTTTTATGCAAATACAATCTGGCGGGCTTATTGTCAGGCGGCAATCTCTTCCAGTCAACCAGACAAAAGTAAATGAAGCAAGTTGGTAGCATAAATCATTCAAATAACTATCCATCCCCACGAAATCCATAAACACACACATGATCATATGCTCACGAACCCAACAATGACGAACAATCGCCCGAACATTATTTTTCATATAAAGTGAGATATCATCAATTAAAACGTAGGAAGGGATGGTGGAGAGAGAAGGAAAAGAAAAATCAGGAATGAAACACGTTATTTTACTGATTATAAATTAAGAGTTTTTTCAGTAGCTTCTTAAAGCATGCCAAGGACGGAGCGAGTCTTATATTGGTTTGTAACTGATTCCAGAGTCTCACTGCATGGGCATTAAAGAACGACGTAAAAAAAGAGGAGTGGTGAACTGGAAAGGCCAATAGACAATTTCTGTTTGACCTTAGCGCTAATCCATGATTGAAAAGACGCTGAAAGTTTTCGGCGAGATAAGTGGGGGCGGCGGGACAGTTAAGAACGCTATAAAATAGAGACAGTATGTGAATTTGGCGTCTATTTCTAACATTCAACCAGTTCAATGCCTTCTGGTATGAAGTTATTTGATCGAACTTTCGTAGGTTGAAAATAAAGCTTAGACACACATTTTGAAGACGCTGTAATTTGTTCAGCTGTTCCTCTGTAACATCCAAGAAACAGATTTCCGCATAGTCCAGAATCGGAAAGAGCAGAGATTGTACGAGTAAAATTTTGGTTGTAGTTGGTAGGAATCTTTGCAACACTTTAAGGGAATGAAGGCTGAAGAAGATCCTTAGGCTCACCTCATTTATTTGATCTCGCCATGAGAGAGCGTTATCTACGAGTATTAGCACTCCTAGGTTTTTAACAGTTTTATGTTATGGTATGATAGAGCCATCAAGTAATATTGGAGGGAGTAAGTCAGCGTTGAATTTACCGAGAAGCTGAGGGCTGCTGATGAGGATCGCTTGCGACTTCGTAGGATTTATGAGTAAGCCATGCTTCCCAGTCCACTCCGAGATCGATTGAAGGTCCGCATTTAAATTGTTCAAAGCCATGTGAAAGAAATTTGAATCAAAATGAATATACATCTGCACGTCATTCGCATACAGATAATAAGAACATTTAAGAGATGATGTTATTGATTCATTAAGAGATGATGTTATTGGGTTGATGAATATAGAAAAAAGGAGGGGAGAAAGAATTCCGCCTTGGAGAACGTCTGCAGAGAGATCAGTCTATTCAGATATACGCTCTTGGTATTTACAAGATTGTTTTCTTGCCTTTAAATAGATCGAAAACCAGGCATTGACTGATTCAGAGAATCGTAATGAACGCATTCAAACCATAAGCAGATCAAAGTCTACAGTATTGAATGCATTGCTAAAATCCAATAGACATAACCATGTCATATTTCTGGTTGGTTGGAAGATATTGGCACATAGCAATTAATCCGTTAGATTATTCTGTATACAACGAAAGTGTTGCACAACACACTATCAACTGGTAACAATACTACGAGTAGTATGCTCCGAGTTCGTATGAAAATGTTATTGACTCAACGTGTGGTAACATAGTATTGCCAACACGTGTTATTGACGAACCGTGAGTTCTTAGTGCCAAGGTTCGGTTACTGGGGCTTAAGAAAATATTATCTCTCCGTCACGCTTTTTAATATACCTGAATTACTGATCCGAATACGATGAAGAGTATTGTTTAAATGGAAAAAAGAACCAGTTCTCCTGATTTTCACATTTCTTTCTAGCAACATAACCTAAGTATGCTAAAATTGTTTTCCAGCATGTTGTTGAAAGTCTTTTAGAGAGAAGGGATAATAGTTTCAACATACTTTCAGAAAATCTGGTAAATCAGGCAAGATCCACAGACATTGCCTGATTTACCAGACCATACGGCAAATCAGACAATGTCTATGGATCTTCCTCGACAGCCGTCCAGAGGAAGACCAAAGAACTCCTGGATAACTCAATACTCTAAAATCCTGCAGAGAAACGGCCTAGATAAAAGCGATACCCAGAACCGAAGAATATACAACCTGAAAACGAGAAGAGCCGACCCCAAAAGCCTACCTAGGCAATGAGTTGGGACAGTACCAGGAAGAAGAAGAAGAAGATACTTTCAGAAAATCGTCAACTCTTTAGCTTTAGCCTCCAGAATAATTCCTCTTAATCTCAAACGATCTAGGAATTTTGACCCTACCATTCCAATTCAATCAGTTTCTACAGATCATCAAACATTGTCTATGTAACGATTATGCATCTGAGTAAAGATTGTGCACCACTTTATTATCACATGTAAATTTTTACTAGCTGTGTCACCGCCTACCTAGCATACCTGACCAAACCATGCTAGTTGAGTGAACCTTATGAGGCTTGTAAGAAATAAATAAAATTATCAAAAAATCCAATGTTCACTACTAATTATAATAATTATTAACAAGATATGTCAACAACGCTCTGAAGTTGGTCAAAAATGATAAAGAATTTAAAATCTAAACAGTAAAATCTAAAAACAGATGTCACTCAAATAGCGCATTATGGTCAGTAATAATTTTGAAAGTTCTAATTTGTAATAACAGAAGTCACACTTTTTTTCACCATTGAAACTAAAATAAAGCACTTTTCAAATTTCTAATGATTCAAATATAAAAGTGATAAATATTTTTTTATCCACGTTCTGACATAATGTAAATTAAATAATAGTTGTGAGTGAAAATAAATAATAGTTGCGAGCCTTAAAAATGGATGCCCCCAAGGGTCAATACTGAGTCCCCTACTCTTTAGCCTACATACATCCGATCTTTCAGATGTGATAAGGAACTGTAGCTACCACATGATACTCAACTTGATTATTCATTTGGAAGTGATGAGACTGAGTTTGCCACTCAACACATAAATGATGATCGCTATCTTCTCATTCATTTTTATATTACTGCTTAATGATTTCAATGTATTGTGTTGTGGTTTTTTATGTGTGAACATCATCTCCCATTTGTCATTTTACTTTTATAAAATTTGGACTCCTTGAAGCTTTTCTTTTTTTAGTTCTTGCTGACAGTTAACCTGAGGTGGTATATCTGGGTTTACTTTTTATTTTGTTTTCTGCCATATATTTTGTTTTTTTAATCTACATAGATATAAAGGGGTGTGGGATGAAAGCCCCCGATGTCCTTGCGGTCGGTCTCGCCCTACATTAGTGGGGTGTATCTCGGCCGGGGGAATGTTTGTGGGATGAGCCCGGAACTTTGAATGTCTTCTACCTTAAATGTGTTTTCTACAGTTTGTTTTGAGATGTACGAGTATGTGCGATACTCGGAATGAGGTTATTTTATATATGTGTACGTTATGTTGCTGTCAAGGAACTTTTATTTGTGTGTTTGAATTAATCTGAGTTGGAATTTGTTTATTTTTCTGCCATGTATTTATTTTCCGTTTTTTTCTTCTTCTTATTCTACATGTGCAAGGGTGTGGGGTGAAAAACATCTGATGTCCCCGTGGCTGGACTCGCCCTATATTGTTGGGGTGTATCTTGGCCGAGGGGATGTTATTAGATGAGCCCAGAGCTTTTAATAGCTTCTGTCTTTAATGTATTCTCTGCAATTTATGTTTTTTTAAGTGTTATTTAAATGCATTATGTACATACTATGTTGCTGTCAATAAACCAATATTTATTTATTTATTTAAAATTTTACTGTTTTCATATTAGGTTCAACGACGTTTCGGGGCAGTATTGTTGTGTCTAATACGGTTTTTTTTTAAAGAAATTGTTATGAAATGTAACATTAATTATAAATGTTATTGTAATTATTATTATTGTAACATAAATTATAAATAAAATAAATTATAAATGTGAACCCTGTGACTATTGTGTATGCAAGTACCATTTAATAACACAACAGTTCATAAACGTTATACAAAATGTCTGAAACGTGTAGGATACGAGTTACTCGTTCAATAAATAAAGAAGAAAGTTTAATTATTTAAATTTCTTTTTTTTTTCCCCAATTACACGTTTCCTCGACGGTAATTTTCAAAAGGACGCTTTGATTGACGAAATAATACTGGTGCAAAAGTATAATAAATTAATCGTTTTTCTTTGAGTACTATGAAATTCCAAATAAAAATGTTAGTCAAGAATAGAATCCATAATATTTCTGAAATTGTAAGTGATCAGCCACAAACAGCATGATTTATATTTTCCTATTCATTTACATTTCGCATCCACACATTTAAGTCTTGGTTCTATTCATTAATATTTTTATATGTATAATTTCTATTCTTTATTATTTTTAGAAGACCGCAGTTTGTCAGACCATTACTTTAAAAAAGCAAAGGAAGTTTTATATAATTGAAAATTATTATCTTACTAATTTTAGTAAGGCCAGTTCAAGAAGTATTTGCCCCCATTAATTTCTTTCAAAATCTTTCAGCAAATAGGTATAAAATTACTGAACATCTTATGTTATAAACCAACATATTGTATGAAATTATGGGACATCTTATAAACCTTAGTTACATTTTAATTTTAACGGATATGTCTTTACAATTTAAAAAAAATTGAGGCAATTAGCAAAGGCATTTTCTAAATTTGAATTTTCAAAAAAGATCCTTATATTTTTTATGAGTTTGAATTGTATTTGGTATTGTTGCCTCTTCGCGTGCGATGTAGTATTGCAGCCCGTGCGGTGATGAACCGCAATTTCTATGCTTATTCTTGTAGTTCTAAACCCGAATGTTATATTAATGGGTCGAATGTTATCTCCAAGCCACGTTCTTCAAGCCCGAAAAAATGCAATTGCAAAGTTTTATAAATATCTTAAGTCAGTTTTGCCATTTTAACAATTAGTTGGTAAGACGCCTGTCTCCCAGCCCGGAGGTTACGGATTTATTTAACAATTTTATTGCAAATACAATCTGGCAGGCTTATTGCCAGGCGGCAATCTCTTCCAACCAACCAGACGGGTTCAGACTGAAGAAAATATGATTGAATTAAATGAATGACATTTTGAATGGAGAAAACCTAAAATATCTGAGAAATTGTAAAAGGTGAATGGATGTTGAAGAGGCGAAAGATCTAAAGACTGGCTATCTCTCCTGGCTGCCTATCCTGACAGTGAAATAACTTAATTATGACGGGTGTAACTAACTCAAATAAAAATGGAATAAAAAATACAAAATGAATAATAATTTGAATCCCCTATAAAAAGTTTACCCCGCACATCAATTATTCTTTTCCTATCTAAAACCTGCCCTGAATTTCGAATATGAACACTAATAAAACGAAACAAAAGCATCCTTCCGCCTTCCTTTTTTCAAACTTTGTTACATTGCGATAATGGGTTTCGAGAAATAAAAGACTACGTTTTTTTTTCATTTCCTTAGTGTTTTCAATTACGTTTGTAGAAAAAAATAACATTTTACATTACATGGTAACTTTCGTTTGTACACACAAAAGTTGCCCATTTTATTCGTTTTGCAATTAATGTTTTGTAAAATTCACAATCTATATAAGTTTCTTATAGGTTTTGTTAAATAAATAACTTAGATTTTTTCATTTGCTGAATGTTTTCAATTACATTTCATCGAAAGTTTAGCTTTTGATACGCACATTTTATGTTAACTTTCGTTAATATAAACAAAAGTTGTCAATGTTATTAGTTTGGTAGTTTTTTTTGTAAAATTCACATAAATATCTGGTTATTTCATGTATTTCGAGACATACGTTTTTTTTTACATTTCAAGTGTTTTCAATTATGTTTCTAGAAAAAACAACATTTCACTTTATATTTTCACATTAGTCTGTATGCATAAACGTTGCCCATGTTATTTGTTTGGTAGTATTTATTTGCAAAAATATTATATAATCATTATATGTTGTCTTTTTATAAATAAAAGACAAGTTTTTTTTTAAATTCTTAAGTGGTTTCAATTACAGTTCTAGAAAAAATAACACTTAAGATCATACGCTAATTTTCATTTTTATGCATAAAAGCTGCCCATGTAATTCGATTGGCAATTATTTTTTGTATAATTTACAATCAATATAATTTTTTTTATTTGATGACGACAAATGTATTGCATCTTATTATTTGCAATACACACCAATGCGTCCATCTTCCAGAATCTGCAGGTTTAAAAAAATGCGTCATCGGCATGCAGAAAGAGAATACTGTCATACTTTGGATAAGTCGATATAATAGATGAAAATAATTTGGAGAAGCGGATAGTGATTGGAATTTTTATGGGGCGGTTAGCAACAGGACAGTCTCCAGCAAGACTAGCTCAAATAGTTGACTAGTTACTGCTTGTCTGATACTCGCAACATAGCACAAGACCGATAGGAGTGGGAGCGAATCATCAGCTTAATTCAAGACCATCAGAGAGCTACGATACTCAGCCATGAGCAAGACAACATACAAGAAGCATAACAAATCGTCCTATTAAGAAGTTTTGGAAGTTGAAAAATATCGGTATCTTAAGAGGTTTTGGAAAAGAATATAACCGTAGTCTTTCTAATAAAATAAATCTCAATTTGCAAACAATATTATACAGACAAATCAAAGTTATTCAAATTTGATATATGTCACGAAAGTTACATTAAACTATACATTTCGAAACATTAGAGATAATACAAGACACGTAGCAAAAATAAAATACATAACTAAAGAATGAAAATGGATTCACCGGTCTTAAAAAAATCCTTTGGGTCAATAGCACACACACACTTCCGATGAAACATGACACCAGTGTGACCTAAGCATTGCTTTAGTAACAAACCGGGATCATTCCACCTGAAGAAAGTCTCGACATAGAAGGTAGAAAGACGTGTCGCGGGGAATAATGTTATTAGTGGAATAATAAAGTAATACATATTATTTATAGTTAAGGCATTAACATTGTGGAGGTTTTTTTATTTATTTATTTTATTTATTTATTTAAAGACATTGTTATTTGTTTTATCAAACACTGTTTATAAGAAGAGTATTGTTTGTGCTCCCCTGATGATGAGGTGAAAACTTTGAAACCGGTAGGGTTATACCGTTACATAAAGTGGAATAAACAGTGTTTGATAAAACAAATTAAAAAGTAATATGTTTTAAAATCTTCAAAAATATATTTAATAACATTTGTTAAAATTAAACAATAACATAAATTTCCGATTCAATAACAGGTAAACGATACAGAAGAGAAATCGTTCAGTATGATCAAAACCGAACGTGAGAGACATAAAAATATTATTAGTTTGTTTTGTTGACCTTCCCTTTCTCGACAAATAAACCGAACGTCCCCAACACAAAGCGACCATTAACATTTTATTGGCACATTTACGCGATTTTCGATCGATTCTCCACAAAAGGGGAGACTCGGCGAACAGTGACAGCGCAGTTTAAAACTTCACAAATTAATGTTCACACCACGTCTCTGGAGCGATGTGAGAAAAATAACCACTTAAAAGTTTGCTCGCGGATACCGAGTTACAAAAGGATCTTTCGGAATATTGATTTCTTCATAAGATTTTTTTACAAGAAAGCCTGAAATTTTCAAGATTCTTTAACATTTTTTATAACTGTCAATTTATTGGCTTTACTTTACCTGGAGTTGAAGTCTTAAAAATAAAAATTTATTATTAGAATTAAAGAGTTAGTAAAAAAAATATTAAATATATAAAGACTTAAGGGACTAAATTACATACCGTTGTACCATTGTTTTCACAATGACGAATTTATTTATTTGTTTCACGTTTTCAAATATTCACACTGTACCCATCCATCATTACTTTATCGAAAATAATTGAATTTTCTCTTTTCAATATAAATTCAAAATTTGTATATTTAATGAATTCAAAAATAAAATATTGATACCATTATATTGAAAATTCCATTGAAAAAATAATATCTATTGACACATTTATGATATGCAAAACTAAATTTTACATATAGGGAACATAGTCAAATTATAATTTTAAAGCAGTATAAACCTTTAAAAAAATTCACACCACGTCCCTGGAGATTTGATAAAAATATTCTCTTCAATGTATTCTCGCGGATATTATGCAAAGGGGTTTTATACAAGTATTGTTTTTTCTTTCTTTCTTAAGAATTTTATAAATGATCTAAAAATATTTTGCCACCCGCGTTTTTTTAAGGCCTATACATTTTATTGTTTTGATATCGAAAAACATAATTTCATTTCGAGAAATATTAATTTAGTAGAGGTATCCCGTCAAATATATCTGACAGACATAATATCGAAAAGAGAAAGTATCACAATCTGATAAATCGAATAAATATAGCATATCAAAATGGAAGTTTCGAAGTAATGTACTGTGATGAATAAAACATTCTATTGTACGAGTACTATAAACTTTTCAACTGTTTAAATTTAAATTATAACTACTCCAGAGTAATTTAATATTGTATTAATAAATTTAATTCAAGAAAACATAAAATGGAATAATATTTAAAATATAACTAAACCTGTTTTATCTCTCACTCAAACACACACGTACCACCACCACTCACATATATATACACACACACACACGTACCCCCACCACTCACATACATACATACACACATACACACACACACGTACCACCACCGCTCACATACATACATACACACACACACACACAATTTCTTTGAAATAGTCATTAAAAAAATTATTTATTCAAATTCATCGATAAAAAAACATCAACTCTATTGATTTATTTATTTTGAGTTTATAGCCCATTTTATAAAGTATCTATGTAATTTTCATTCCGTTTAGAACACAGGACTGCTTCAAAACGCATTGACTAAGATCGGTGCCAACTGCATCCCACACCCACTTTTATACGTCATTTACATAAATTAATAATGAATTCGCTTTTTTTACCATTAGTATACATATTACTCGCTGAGTTAAGAAAATACAAGTCGCAGGGAATCTTTTAAAGAATAAATTCTAAAGAATTCTCTCTCATCTTATTTGATGCACATGGTAAATATTTAAACGCGTCATTCTCTCAACAGAGTCGCGTATGCATTTTCACAATTTCTCTTATAAATGTTCCCACCGTATCCTCCAGCAGTCTAAGCATAATAACCACTTGAAGCTGTGCTCGCGAATACAGATAAACAATGTTGTTCACATGTTTCATAGAATTTTAATATTCGTACGATTATTCCAAGTGTTAAATAATTTTTTTTGTCACAGGTTGCAAAAAAATTGCATTTTCTTCTCTATCCATGTTTTGAATACAATGATTTGTCTCCATCGCAATGATTTACAAAATATGGTTCAAAAATTTAGAATACGAGTATCATTTAAGAGTAAATAATTTTCAATTTTTTTTTAAATAATCTACCTGATAAACTTGAAATTTATAAATGACGTGTTTATACATTTTATATTATAAATAGGGATTGATCTGGGGGGATCGAGACACCTAAGTGAAATCAAAAATCGATTGAGGCAAACTCTCGTTTTCTCTATTTTTTACATGGTGTGGAAACCTGTACATTCAAGGCATGTAACAGACAAAGCTAGAATACCTTTCACATGTGATGTTGAAGGCAACTTTTGCGCGTTTCATGAACTGCCAGAAGAACTGATCGATTATTGAAGAGCTTGGGGTTAAGACACGCCTCTCTGTGTCGTGCGCATGAATAATCTTCCGATACTTTTGACATATACCGCGGGGGAGGACGACAGTCTTGAGCGGAAATTTTTACGGAAAGTGAATGGCAAAGGAAGCAGAAACCAAGCATCCACCCGATGGAGTGACCAAGGGAAAAAATCAGCGGGGCGTGCATTTAAGGAGGTGCTACTAGGGGAAGAGATTGCTTGTGCTGGAGAATGATTGTTGATGACCATGTTGACCACGATCCTCAGAATTGAAGGAACGAACAGAAGAATTATGAATGTACAATATTTTAAAATGTTATAAAATTATTCATAAATAAATATACCATCTTAGGCATGAAGTGACAGGGAACATAGCCAATTGGGCACTAAAATATATATATATATATATATATATATATATATATATATATATATATATATATATATATATATATATATATATATATATATATATATATATATATATATATATATATATATATATATATATATATATATATATATATATATATATATATATATATATATATATATATATATATATATATATATATATATATATATATATATATATATATATATATATATATATATATATATATATATATATATATATATATATATATATATATATATATATATATATATATATATATATATATATATATATATATATATATATATATATATATATATATATATATATATATATATATATATATATATATATATTCGAACAGGACAGTATCAAAATCTGTTAAGAAGGATAGTCAACAACAGTATTCTAGTGCCAATTTTGATGTGTGGAAGTGAAACGTAGACGTGAAAAAATACTAAAAGAAGCCGATGCGTACACTGAGAAGAATACATGGGGTGACACTGTATGGCAGAATACGGAATGAATGGATTATAGATTAATGTGAACTTAAGGGTATATTAAGTAAGACCAAGTAAAATGGTTTGGGTTCGTAGAACGAATGAATTAAGAAAAACTTTAAAACTAAATAAGCAGTGCAAATGTGAGTGAAAGGCGGGCTAGAGGAAGACTTGGTTGCATCAAGTAAATGATATTTTGAAAGAAAGAATTGTTAAAAGTCAGAAAAATTGCACACGTTGTTTGAGGTGTATGGATGAAAAAAATGTCAAAGTTGTGTATCTGACGTTCATTCCTCTCTACCTACCCTGACAGGGAAACGGCTTGATGTGTAGGTAGAAATCATGAAATTATTTACCACAGTTTATTTATATACGAGTACGTTATTTTATATTTTTTTCTGTAAAAGACATTTTTCCCCTTTCATTGCAAATACAACTTATTATTTAAAATTTCAAAGATTTAGCTCCAAATGGCTAAACTACATTTCTACAAGTTTTATTGAAAAATAATATCGGGTTTTGTTACTGGGTGAATCCATTTTTCACAATAATTCTTTTTTATGCAGATTTTCAAAGTGTTAGACATCTTTTTGTAAGATAGATACACTATTAATTTTATCACTCAGTGAAGATGCTTTCAAACAGATGAAAATCTCGCTACTTGTCTTAGCACCAAGTTAGTTTCCCATCAATTAAATATGCTGTGAGCATAATTTGTATGTCCCGACTGAAACAAAGCGCTGAAAGTTATGTTCGTTCGTCCGAGAGATCTTCGTCCCTAATTAAAATGAATGCGTTTGATTCGCAGAAAAGGTAATTATTTCAACCTGATTGCAAACTCACTCAAGGGTGTAAATTTAATTACTGAATCCTATCCAATTTATTGCATATTTTTAATGAGAAAAAGTTACCTTGTTAAATTTGAAAATCTATGAAAATAAAATTTCAAATTTCAGTGTATACGAGAAAGGTATAAGAATTTGCGGAAAAAAATGTGTTTTAGTATTGGGTGTTAACATAAGTTGTGTCCGTTTTTTACAATTTAAAAATGACCACTAAAAGTAAAACGGTAAATGTTATACGTCATTCGAAAGATAATTTTCTGTTCTTCAAGATTTTGTGTTTACTTTTACGTTACACATATTATTTTATTCGATTACAAGCCTTCAAAATGGAATGGTAAGTAGACAAAAGGGGATCTCCATTAATAATATGGTTTAAGCGGTGTTCATCGAAGTCCACTGGTTGTCCGGAACGCTCCATGTCTTTCAGGTCGAAATTACCGTCTTTGAAACGCAAAAACCATCGACGAGCTGTCCTTTCATTCATAGCATCTTCACCGTACACTTCGGAAATATCGCGAGCAGCTTTGGCAGCTTTATTCTCTCGATTGAACGCGAACAGAAGGAGGTGTTGAAAATGCTCAGTTTTGTCCACTTGACATTCCATTTTGAAGGCTTGTAATCAAATAAAATAATGTATGTACCGTAAAAATAAACACAATATCTTGTAGAAAAGAAAATTATCTTTCGAATGACGTATAACATTTACCATTTTGTTTTACTTTTAGTGCTCATTTTTAAATTGTAAAAAAACTGACACAACTTATGTTAACACCCAATACATGTCCCACCATCGCCTACGCCATTATGAGAGATAAAATAAGACCATATTTAGTGCGAACTGCAGTAGGAGATCGATAGATGATATATTGATAGTTGATAGTAACGGGTGTAGTAGCATCTGGCGGTGACACACCAGAGAGTAAAAAAAAAGCAGAGTCTATGGGTTTGAAGTTCGACGCATTCGAGAGAAGGAAAAGACTAACAGTGCAATCAATGTACAAAGAACGTTACTTAAAGCTAATCATTCACAGTCCAGCAAGTTGGCAGTACTTTCGCAAAAACCGTGGTTTAACGCCATCAGATCTTGCGTCGATCACTCAGTTCTGAGGATCGTGATCACTATAATCAACAACCATCCCTCTCCAGTACAAGTGAACTCCCGCCCTGTATAGCGCTTCCTGAAATGACACCCTGTTGTTATGGTTACTATAATATATCGTATGGGTACTTGATCTCTGCTCCTTTTAGACAAAAAAAGCCAATATAAGTAATAGTTTTTTTTAAATTTCATTTAGTATAATTTTCGGCCATTACACTGGCTAGAAATGACCCCGTGTCGTGTGATCAACTGTTTATTATTAAATTTTTGGTATCACTTTGACTCGTGTATTTATTTATTATTTAAATTGTTTTGTAGTGTAGATGTGTCTTTTAATTTAATTTTGTTGTGTTGTGATAAATATTTTTATCCCCTTTTACATTTTAATATTATTTTGTAAATATTTCAAATGAAACACATTCTATTTTTTTGTATATTTTTTTAATATTACACATTTTATCGTTGATGAAAATTAAATTAGTTAAATAATTATAAACGTAAAAATGACTAAATTGAAATTCTAAATTGAATTTTGCATGAATGTAAAAATTACGCGTTACAAAAAGTTTAATATATTTTATAATTAAAATATTGACATGACTCGTGCATAAAAAATATTAGGTCCTTACATATGAAATTGGCGTTTTTATCCACTTTTCATCACAGGTAATGATTCGATTCAAAATCCCTCCATTATTGTGCCGGTTGAGTAATGCAACGCAGCAGTCAACGCGCGTTTGTTGATTTGCTTCACTCAATTCGTGAGGTACCCACCTTTCAAGCTTTTTCACCTTCCCAATTCGCTTCAAGTGGATTAAAACAGTTTTATCACTAACACCGCAGCCTGCAGCTAACTCGGACGTGGTTTGCGATGGATCCGCTTCCACAATAGCCTTCAATTCTTCATTATCAACTTTCTCCACGGGGATTGTTCTGCAGGTCGAAATTTCCAGAACGAAAACGTTGGAACCAAAAACGCACTGTGTTTCCTTTTGCGGCACCGTCGCCATACACATCATTAATCCTTCGAGCCGTTTCTGCAGCACTGGTGCCACGGTGGAACTCGTACTCGTAAATAACGCGATATTTCAAGTTTTCCATTTTGTAAACTGAGTGACGCAAAGAAAAAAAACAATTGAGAAAAAAACAAATGAATTATAATTTTCGAAACACAAATACTTGAGTAAATAGCTGTATAAATTTTAATTTGGAATTCCTAACCAAAGAGAAGATATTTGAGATAAAAGTTGCCAGTACGGCAAAACGCCAATTTCATGTGTAAGGACCTAATATTAGACATAAGAACTTACATATATAACATATTATATACTATACATATTTTTCTTGTTTCGAATTATTACCATGTACACATAATTATTTTCAAATTACCATGTTTTTTCCACGTTCCTAATTATTGTCAAATTATTATGTTCATAATTATAATTATTTTCATGTCCTTAATTTACTCTCTAAAATTAAATATCTAAAGAAAAATAATTAAAATCTGAGGCATGAACAAAAACAGCAGTGAAGTTCGCTACCCATCATGTCGTTTAACTAATGGTAGAAGAAAGAAAACGGGGGTGAGAATCGATATGTGGAATATTGTGGGAGAAAAACAGATGAAATTAAATTTGCTTCTCACCATGCCTATGTCGAACTTAACGAAAAAGTTTCTTCGGTTTTTTTTTATGCGAATATGTAAAAAAGATAATGACGCTTAATCAATCCGACACTCCACGACCTCCCACGTATTTCCAAAACCACGATTCTCCTTATTGGTTGAAAAAAAAATACATATACGTTTACATATTTTCTACGATCACATTTATTATTGTCATTAAAGACAGACCACATGAATGGTGCTGCCAGTATATAATTAATATTTATATCAAATTAACGATGTGATAGGCTATCCCCAGTGATCAAGTGTGATAGTCAGCCGTCTTTGGTATTAGCTACTAGAGCAAGCACACGGTCTAAATATATCAAAAGTAAAGCTCCGATTGCAAACATCTCCAAGTTCCAAGACGATCGACAGGTTTAATCTGCTGCAGTATTTCTTTAAGCAAAGGTTTGTATAACGTTTTTTTTGTATATCAAGTTCACCTGTCATATATCCATGAAACGAAATTTTGTATATCAAGTTAAGCTATTATGTATTCATGAAACGAACCTTTGCTTATCAAGTTAAGCTGTCATATATTCATGAAACGATTTTTTTATATATCGAGTTAAGCTGTCATATATGTTATGTTATATTTATGAAACGAATTTTACTTGCATGTGCATTTTATGAATACCACTGTTCTCTTAAATTATACCTAAAATTAAATACGTAATCGTTTTTCTTCTAAATTTTGTGATCAAATATGATGGATGGTATTCATAATGAAAAATAAAATAAGATAACAGAAATCTGTTTCGATATTCAACATCCTCTTTCTTACAACATAGACATTTTGTCTAAGAATTTTGTATTAATTTTTTTTTCAACTCCACAAGCTATAGAAGTACCTCGAAACCCTTTCATATAAAAAAGATATATCTTCATTACACCGTATGCTCTCAGCGTGATCCTTTTAACACATATCATCTCTTACCCCCTTTATCTATTTTATCATCTCTGAAACATGCCCTTAGTATCATTTTAACGCTATACTAAATAATATATTTTTCAATATCTCGGTGTAATCCCAAAATTTAGAAGACACTTTGAGCTAACGCAAAAATATTATCATATTCTTGTCACATTTTCTTTTGTAATGTTTGTTTTTCATTATTTTTTTTATTCGTTAAGTTTTCGACACAGATATTTATTGAAATGTCTTTCTTCTTATCGTACGTATTTAAAAAAAAACAGTAAATATCGAATGATTTTCATGACAGTTATCAAACTATCACGATCAGCAATGGTCCCTTTAAAAGTCTGCTGAGATGGTGATAAAAATGACGTCTTCGGCACAGCATCTCATGGTAGGCTTAATGATATTATTTTTTTATATTACACTTTCGTTGTTTACAGTATAACCCAGCGAAATTATTTCAATGTGACATTAAACATGCTTTGAGTATATCCGGACCTGAATCCTTTTTAAAAATATAATTTCAAACGGGAATTGAACCAGCAACACCTGATGTAGAAGTCAGGTGCTTTACCAATTAGGACACTGAGGGCGTCTCACCAACTAGACTATGGTTGATCATACAAATACATCTTTTTAACTTTTTTCTGAACAAAACTAATAAAACACAAGGTTTTGGCACACTTTGTTAGTCCAATTTCTTAAACCCGTTCGACATCCACATCAGTCTATTAACCTAACCCATTATAATTGATTAGATAACAATAGTATCAATCGATTGTTCCCTTTTTATTATTCAAAGGAGTTAAGCCGCTACCATCGTTTACTTACACAGTCAAAATCACGATTTCGTTGAAGATTTAAAGCAGATATTATATTAACCCGATAATATAAACATACATACCTTCACGCCATTTTCCATTCGGGGTAAACAGAGAGGACAGACTTTCCTGTTACGACACACATCCGTAGCCTCTTCTACATCCATACGACTTGTATGATTTCTGGGACTTTCCACGTTTTCTTCTATCGAAATATATTTAACTCGATCAAACCAATATTTCCTAGGTATTCCTCTTACACGCCTTCTCGTATTTGCAATATGTATTGATTTTTTTAATCTAGCTCCATTCATTCGTTTCAATCTTCAATCTTAGCGCTCTTTTTCATCTTACTCAATATTAAATTACCTTAAGTATACATTCAGCTCAATTCATTTAATTCCATATTCTGTCATACATTGTCAGTACCTATACTTTTTTCTATGCACGCATTTCTACAGCATTTATTCGGCTCTTTTGAGTCTTTTCCCACGTCCACGTTTAACTCCCATAGATCAAAGATGGCAGCAAAATACTTTAGTGCGGACTATCATCTAAGCAGGTTTGATACTGTCCGATTCGATTGTGTATGTTTTGGTGCCCCATTGATTTTGTTTCCTGTCGCTACACGTCGTTTGATATACCTCCTAATTCTTCTATTATCTGAGAAAATACAACCCAAATAGCAGAATTCCTCAAATCGCTCAAATATTTTCGTTGTTCACACCATATACCGCATTGACTTTTCGTTTCGTACTTTTCTATCATTTGAATTTCGCTCTCAAACTCGACAATTAAATAACGTAATCCTTAAATCCATTAATATACATAGTACAGAAGGCCTTTTGGAACACTGGCCTTTTAGCGCAGTTTGGCTCGATGTCCCAGTCCATCTCCGGCATATGTACGAGTATCTCAAAGCTTGACCTTAAATCCATTAATATACATAGTACAGAAGGCCTTTTGGAACACTGGCCTTTTAGCGCAGTTTGGCTCGATGTCCCAGTCCATCTCCGGCATATGTACGAGTATCTCAAAGCTTGACCTTAAATCCATTAATATACATAGTACAGAAGGCCTTTTGGAACACTGGCCTTTTAGCGCAGTTTGGCTCGATGTCCCAGTCCATCTCCGGCATATGTACGAGTATCTCAAAGCTTGACCTTAAATCCATTAATATACATAGTACAGAAGGCCTTTTGGAACACTGGCCTTTTAGCGCAGTTTGGCTCGATGGCCCAGTCCATCTCCGGCATATGTACGAGTATCTCAAAGCTTGACCTTAAATCCATTAATATACATAGTACAGAAGGCCTTTTGGAACACTGGCCTTTTAGCGCAGTTTGGCTCGATGTCCCAGTCCATCTCCGGCATATGTACGAGTATCTCAAAGCTTGACCTTAAATCCATTAATATACATAGCACAGAAGGCCTTTTGGAACACTGGCCTTTTAGCGCAGTTTGGCTCGATGTCCCAGTCCATCTCCGGCACATGTACGAGTATCTCAAAGCTTGACCTTAAATCCATTAATATACATAGTACAGAAGGCCTTTTGGAACACTGGCCTTTTAGCGCAGTTTGGCTCGATGGCCCAGTCCATCTCCGGCATATGTACGAGTATCTCAAAGCTTGACCTTAAATCCATTAATATACATAGTACAGAAGGCCTTTTGGAACACTGGCCTTTTAGCGCAGTTTGGCTCGATGTCCCAGTCCATCTCCGGCACATGTACGAGTATCTCAAAGCTTGACCTTAAATCCATTAATATACATAGTACAGAAGGCCTTTTGGAACACTGGCCTTTTAGCGCAGTTTGGCTCGATGGCCCAGTCCATCTCCGGCATCTCAAAGCTTGACCTTAAATCCATTAATATACATAGTACAGAAGGCCTTTTGGAACACTGGCCTTTTAGCGCAGTTTGGCCTTATGGCCCAGTCCATCTCCGGCATATGTACGAGTATCTCAAAGCTTGACCTCAAAATTATATGTCTTCAATTACTTATTTGTCAGGAGAACCAAATGAAGTTTCGCAACACTTGTATTCCTGCAATACAGACCTCAGGTAAATTTTAAAGATAAACTTTGAATGCATAAATTAAAATAATAATACAGTTAATATTTTTAATTGATTTATTTTGTATAAATACCTACAGGTTACAAAAAAATGTAAATATACCGGTTTACCTTTTCCATTTTTAACAACACATCTTGAGTCAAGTCTCTTTGTATCTGTTTACTCCTTTCTATTTTAGTATTTAGAAAAGATAAATCTTACAATAAACAACTTATACATACAAAAATAGTTAGTTACAATATAAATAATCGAACCTCATTAAGATTTTTTATTTTCAAGTATTATTTCCATTAAATTTAAAACACATACACACCATGTTAATTACTATAACATTATACTTTTAAAGCTTTATTAGGAGCAAAAGTTATAAGATTTTATACAATCATACAGGAAAGTGGTTCAGAATAACATTAATGTTGAACCCTACCAGTTTCAAGGTGTTCACCTCATCATCAGGGGAGCACAAAAAATATTCTTGTTTGTGCTCCCTGATGATGAGGTAAAAACCTTGAAACCAGTAGGATTATACAGTTACATAAAGTGGAATAAACAGCGTTTGATAAAACAAATTACAATGTCTTCAAACCTCCACAATGTTAATGCCATTACTATAAATAATGTATGCTAGAATTTTATTAAACAAGATGTTTATATCTTTATAATGTTTCAAATAAATTATGCCGCTGACCGCTTTACCAAATGTTGCGTAATCTTCCGAAGGCGTAAGAAACAATTCCAAAGTTGAAACAGTTGGGGGTACGCCAAATCAGGAATTGAATCGGTTCAATGTGGTTGTAAAACTCAATGCAATGTTTATTACATAATCACAGTGTTGATGAAAAACTTCAGTACCAATACTTCTACAAATTTACAAAATAAATAATCATTAACTGAATTGTTAAGTTATAAATCTAGAAAAATTATCCCGCGAAAAAAATATTTTATCGTAGAAAAAGATACATTTTAAGGGACACAATTAATTCATGTAAAATTATGCCTAAAAGTATGTTCAATATCAGTGAAAATGATGCTCTAAATTGCTGTTCGCCTCGAAGACGTTTAAAAAAAATGATATTTTTTCGAGTAAGATATTATGACAAGGATATAAAAATGATCATTGTTGATCCAAATATCTTTCTTGACAATTAGCGTTCCTGCATAAGTTCAGTGGAGATTCTTGGAAAGATAAAAGGCTTGAGTTCAAATCCCGCTTAGAGAAATAGATTCCACAACAACTTCACCCAATATTCAGAGAGCTGAAGGATATTTTAGAAGCTTCCCGAAAAGAGAACATTGATACGTTGTTTTGTATTCTCCATAAGTTGTTTTGTAGACTCCACAGAAATATTAAAGACCTTTATCCATTTACCAATGAACTTGGATTAGTATTTTTTTTACAACTACAATTTCCTTGTACGCAGTACAATCTGGTGGATGTATTGCCATGTAGCAGTATCTTCCAGCCATCAAGAATGTTGTTAAGGAGACCATAAGTTAAACCTGTCTGGAAACCTTTTTTAAAATCTAGAACGAACTTGCAACCGCCGAATTGAAAATTAGACCAACAAGGCAGCGAAGGTATTTTACACAAAATAAATTAAGAAGTGGAAGATAACTCTCAAACCTTTTATTTAAAAGTATACCCATTACATTCGCTCCTACGACAGCCCTTAATATATAGGAAATAAAACAAGGAAATGTTGAAGAGCACATCAGGGAAATATATCTGCCTTTGACTTCGTTAATCAAGTCTTTGAATTTAGTAGCATTAAAGTAGACACGAAACTCGCAGCTCATCATCGGATATGTTGGCAATACAACAAACACAATGGCACACGCCTACTTATATTAAATAATTGTTATCAAACTGGAATTTGTTTTTTTTAAATATCATGAAGAAATGAACCTGAAACTCCTGGGTGAACGATAATCGTTTTACTACATAGACCATGGCTGTTGATCAGGTTTCAGTGACCAAATTCAGCCGATCCACACCAGTTCACATGAACCAGTAATAAAAATGTTCTACCCATTCACTAAAACGGTTGTTGATTTATCCTAAGCGTATCAAACTGAAATTTCAATAGTATCGTAAAACGTGTATTCGTTACCCACTACACTATCGCATTTCTACAAGCAGCTGTCGAAATACTCGTATTAAGTCATGACAAAGAAGTAGTATACTCGTACAAGAAAATAAAATAAAATCCTATTTTGAGGCCATGTTAAACAGCCACTACCTCTGTAGGTAAAATCTAAAGACCCCTCTTTACTACTAGAATTGTCAAGATTTATTGCGATTGAATTGTTTACAGTGATTGATTTATTGATGCGTAAACTTATTTTGCACATGAATCAATTCAAAGTTAAGATAGGTCTTCTAGTTTAACTAGGCTTTCGAAGCTAAACTAGATCAGTAGAAATGTATTGCCTTAAAGCAATATTTCCCAAAGTACCGGCTTTTGTGTCATAATTATTATTGGTAAATATGACTTCAACTTTCAAAATATTTGAGAAAGTTTAAAAAAAATTAAATGTCATAGACTAATATTGGTGTAAGAATGAGAAATGTATGGCAGTTAAGGACGAAACATATTTTGATACAATAATGCTTGCTTGGTGTATTCTTTAACACCAATGAGTATATTACACATCTAATTGAGCCAGATGTGTAACATCGTTCCAAAGTAGTGCCGAGTGAACCACAAATAATAATGCGTGATGTGTTGGTATTCAAAAAGTTTGAAGTCACCAGAATCAAAGTTATATGCTTTGGTGACTATTGAAAGCCTACATATAAAGCTAGGTTTTGAAGTTTCGCTCACAATTCACGATATAAATGTAATTTTTTTTTCAATTTTCCATAACTTTCTCTCTCGATGGCACTGGGCTTTATGTCAGTGCCGCCAATATAATTTTTATACAGCAGTGTGGCGTCACAATTGAGGAAATACCCCGGAGCAGTTTTTCTTAACTACATGATAACGAATTAATTTATGTTAAAAGTAACCTGAAAGTCATTGATGAGCATACCTCAGTTCTGAATGTGTAATAAAAATATGTAGAGCCAAATTCGAAGCTATTTTTTTGTTCCATACAACCGCATACAAAGCGGCGCGATATTTCCTCAATTATATCAATGAAGGTAAACTGTGGTTTGTCATTTTTGCATACTGTGTATGCATTATTTTTTCAAAAATGTATGGTCCCACTGTAAGGGAATAAATTTAAGGTATTTCTAAAATATATTGTGGCAAAACGGGATACAAGACAGGGAGAAAAACTGTTTTTGTCATAAAAAAAGGTTTAACTTTTCAAATGCTTTTAGGACCGAAATTGAAGGTTAAAAAAATGTTTTCACTTCCCAACAATTCCTGGTGGTCATTTATTTACTGAACAATTTTTATTGCTGCTAAACCAAAATATTTTGTGCGGTTGGATAGCGATTGACGATTTTGTTCCCTGTCATACATCTCGCGCCAGATTTAACTGTCAGATTAATGAAATATTATCTGTGCAGACAGGTAAACAAGCATATTTTGATAACGAATATTATTCATTTGATTTATTAGACACCATTCGTTTTCATGTTATTTATTACTTCACGCAGTTTTCGAATTTCACATCTTCCGATTTTATCGCTACTGTTCCGAAGAGGCAAGCACTTTTTTATGCCTGGGTTTTTGTTTTCAACGCCTGTGATGTATTAATTGTTATGATCAAGAGTTTACCCAGGAATACATATATTTTACTATTTATTTTAATGCTTTATTTCTTAAAGCCGAATTAGTGGAAACTAAAACCTTTTTTAATAAAAATAATACCAAGAGGGTCGAACCCTTAGCCCCCCCCCCCCCCCCCCCCCCCCCCCCGATCCCAGCGATCTACCATATCGGTCGTATTTTTTTCTATCAAGAAATAATACATATAAAAGATTTCTTTACAAATACGGATAATGTAAATTTATTGAAATGTATGGCAATCAACGGGCTAAACAAAATATTGATAAATTCCTTTCCAGTATACTCAAACTAAAGGCAGAGTATCAAGTAAGCGGTTACTGATCACGTGATCCTGGTTCATGTTACCCCACGGGACTCGATGCTGAAGGAGTTACTTAGTGAAATTGGTTTCACTTGAGAACATATCGCTCGAAACATATATCTATGCTATATGAGTATGTAGCTATGGACAAGTAAACGATTTGAAATTCTACCACACCCCAGTTGATAAGATACCGTCCGAATTTTTTTTTAACTACGAAGCTATAAAGGCAGGTCGTCGTTTAAAACATTTTTTGTTTAATCTATGTGGAATGTATGAAACAAACTTTGTGGAATTGAAATAATAACACAAATTTGTTAACAATTTTATGTTTGTATCATCTTCTTTCACATTTTTATCATAATCTAATCATTTTTAGTTTTCCTTTAAGAACGAAAAAACCTTTATTTGAGATAATTTTAAAAAAATTGTCTCATTCATTTTTATAAAAAAATGTCTTATTTCGATTTTGTCTAATTTATTTTCCTATTTCAATCATCATTGGATATTATTTAAGTCCAACGCAGGCTTTATTTGAAATAAATACAAATAAGTAAAGAATATTAATATTTTTTTCACATTTAAATTACCAATTACATGTGAAAAAAATATTAATATTCTAGCCCACGACTTCGACAATTACTTTTTATAACAAAAATAAAAAATATGGATGCTTTTTTAACATTTAAATCACCATCATTAACTATCCCTCGAGTTCGAGAAGGTCTTATTTTTAATATTTTTTTAAATTTATATATTCTTTTTATATTTTATAATTGAACATGCAAAACACTCTCCTGCCTTACTAAACGTAAATATGCCCATTATGAGGTAGGTAGTTTATATAAAACAAATAATAAAACACAAAAACAAAATAAAAAAAACACTATGAAGTAAAAATCATAAGCATCAAATATGTCAAAGTAGTATAAAAATTCATCAATCATATAGTAAGTATAAAAAATCCCACCTCAATCTCACTATATTTAAAAAAGTGTTTGAATTGTAAACATTTCTTTTTCAAAGAATCATTCACTTATTCGTATTTATAAAAATGTCACTTATCAATTCATACTAGAAAAGTGTAACTAATTTTAATTTGTCAATTACATGATTTTGATAAAAAAAATATTTTCATCCTTTTTGATAATATATCTTACTAAATCTGCTTAGAATTCTAAGAGCTACTTTTAAATTCTAGTTTTATATAATATTTATATTGTCTTTTAACATATCTTGTGGCTTTTGGTTATGTATTAAATAACTTAGGAGCTAAATATGATGCACTTAACTTATCTGTTCGAAGGTTTTTCGCATACCATATATGGTATTTTTTTTAAATCTAAAGTTTATCCCTATGTTTTTGTAAATGTTTGTTTCAATGATACCATCTTTTCTAAATTCACACAAAAGAAGATTTTGGCGTAAAGCTGTTGACAAAACATAACTGCAGCCTGACGAAAAACCAGATCAGTATTTGTTCTTAGTTGATATTTGTGTATGACTTTTAAAACTATTCTTTGTGCTAACATAATTATTTTTATATTACTGTATGATGCAGCGACCCAGGTCATATTCCCATATTATAAAATCAGTTGACATCATTCATAATACATTTTTTTCAATACATTTACCGCAGCCAGTCGCCAAATATGTTAAAACATGATTTTTTTTTCAATTCGTCGAGTTTACCTTTGAATCTGAGAAAAAATTTGTTAGAAATTATAATAAATTGTAATAGTATGTATGATTTTTTTAACATATACTATATCATATGTCATAGTTTTGAATTGGTGATTACAGCATGTTGGAGATTGTACCTAGGAGACAATATTATATTAATCGAGTTTTTAACTTTGGAATCACTGGAGTAGGCATGGTACTCGTGGTTTGTCATTGCACGTATTAACAACACTACCGCACGTGTAAAGGCAATAACACTCCTATACGTACTTGGCGTGCATTATTATTGTTAGTAGACGAACTGTCTTGTCAGACTAGGAACCGTTTTTTGGTTTCCATCGGAAATTAAAATCGATATATTTGGGTGGATGTCAAGCGTCTTACCAACTTAGCCGCAAAGGTCATAACTAAATTAATTAAATACATATGATACGTAAATCTTCAGTAAGAAACATGTAAAAACCCTTGTTTATCGAGTTTCGATAAATAACAGAGAACAAACAAAAATACATATGATTTGCGATTGTAGACTTGAATTTCATATATTACATTATTACCAAATATTTAAGATACTTGTCATGTAAATAAATAAAGAAGAAACCAAATAAATTTAAGCTAACCATATAAAAATTACTTTCTCAAAAAATAAAAATCCTTTGAAATGTTTCTCGCCAAAACCAAAAAAAATATTTTTCATATATCCTCATTCTCTTCCTTTCAACAATGGATGGGAATAGAGAATAGAGTGGTGCCCGGAAGATGACTGAAAAGATAAAAAATGAAGTTATAATCTCGGGATAGATCAAAAGCAAGAAAATCCTCCATGTATTTTCCCATCTCTCTTCTTCACTTCAGAGAATCGCTATTTCCCCTTCGTCTTCCCTCCGATAACATGTGAAGTTGATGGGAAAATATTTGCTTGAAGAAAATTTACTAGTATTATTGTTTGTTCAAACTGAATCAAGAAATGTTTCAAGTTTTTATATATCTTGATTTCTGAACCAAATAGTTACTGTCATAATATCAACAAATATTGTCTGGTTTTTTATACCATTTATCATGGTAACAATAAGATAAAAACGATAACCTCTCTGGCATGGTTAGAAAGATACCTGTAATTTATTTGGTTCAACACTATTTATTCCACTTTACATAACGGTATAACTCTACTGGTTTCAAGGTTTTCATGTCATCATCAAGGGAGTCTTGTTTGTACTCCCCTAATGATGCGGTGAAAACCTTGAAACCGGTAATCTTATACCGTCATATAAAGTGAAATAAACAGTTGGACTAAACAAATTACGATGACTTTAAACTTCCACAGTGGAAGTGCCTTTACTATAAATAACATTTATATAACTGTCTTCTTCCATACCAAAGTTTTCGAGTTCGATTCCCATCGGTATCCGATATTAAAAAAATGTATCGTTTTCGCTTTGTGTCTTTAGAACCCATTTTTAATTGTAATATTATTTTATATAGCACTTTCATGCAAACAGCATAACCTGTAAAGTTTATTACCATATGGCAATTTTTCCAACTAGCCAGAAAAATATCGAAGAGGTTTTAAAAGGAAAACTAACGAACTGGACTCAGAGCCACAAACCCCGGATTGCTAGACCGGTATTGTTATTGTAATACACTTTTTTCGTTCACAGTACAAACTGGTTGGGCTATTACCATGTGGCAATCTATTCTTACCAACCAGAAAATGTTAAAGAGGCCATAAGTGAACACCAGGGTAGAATTATTTTTTAATAAATCTTTGTTTCAAAGGTTATCGATTCCGCAACGCATTCCGAAGGCAAACGTCTTACTCTGTCATGGAGGTCATCACACGAACTTAACCAAAGAGGTCCTTTTTTCCATATTTCTGATTGGTCAAAACAGTTCGTTTTATAGCAATAAACCATCACGTTGTACTGTATACCACGTAAGTATAAAACAAATAGCATTTATATTGAATTTATATGCGGTAATCAATTTAACAGAAATGTATTTATAAATCAAAAATTTCCAAAACCGTACATTTATAACCATAGAAATTATTTGAATTCATGTGGAATGAGACATTTGAATGATGATATTCAATTTCACTTTTACGTAGGCATTGTTACAAGTAGATAATGTATGAAGTTTCCTTTTCGAGTTTTAATTACAGTTTTTTTATTAAAGTACTGTTTTCGATATATAGAAGTGAATCGTGAACGTGACAAAAGATAGAAAAGAGACGAATAAACGCCAAATAATTCGTGCACTTAAAAGTACACATAATGTATGGCAAAATACAAAATCAAGTTATATGGGATGTGTTGAATACGATAAAGAAGAGGACTCAGAGATATTTGTGTGCGTGGAACGAATGAATAGGAAAATACTCATAAAACAAATGTACAGCACAAATGTGACTAATAAATAGGCTTCGAAGAGGAAGAACAATGAAGGTATGGTTGAATCATGAGAATTATAGTTTGAAAGAAGGAAAAGTAAGAAGTCAAAGAAATCGTGGTATCTATATGGATGTGGAGGTGTATGGAAGTTGAAATGCAAAATATGTGTGTCAAGGTAGTAAAGTCTGGCACTCTGTCTTCTCGGCATATTCCAGATAGTATTTATGTACAATATAAATTATTTTATGAAACCGAAATCTATTTATTTATTTTAACCTTAAAGGTTCGACCACCCCCCGCCATCCCTTCCAGTCGGTAAGAGTCAAGCGTCTTACCAACTAGGCAATAAAGTCGTCAAAAATCTAACTAGTTTTTAAATTTGTATTAATAGACCCAATATAGTAAAAGCTTTCATTTACAAATAAAAGTGTTGTTATACGTAAGGTATAATAGTTATTTTCATACATTCAATAATTTTGTCTATCACAATTTATATCACAATGTGATTGGTCATTGAAACAAGAAAGAAAAATTTAAGTTGTTTATTTAAATTGTCCACTATTCATATTCATTAAAACGTCTCATAACTTTTCCGCTTGTCACGTGACCAGACTATGGATTTATGGCACCCCTTTACAGATCATTAAAAAAGGGGTTGGTGCCATAAATTTATTTCGTGACACATGGCTGGGAAGATCGGGAGGAAAGCGGCACAACCCACCTGATAAATTTATTCTTTAGTCGCACTTTACCAGCGAACATAATAATAATGATATCTTTATATGAATAACGGTTAAAAAAACAAAATATTTCAATTATGTTGATGGTTTATTTAATACTTGTTTAAGAGCGTTCTTCTCTTTAAGATTTATTTTAAATAACAAGTAATACGAGGGTTGCTACTTAAGTTTTGAGACAGACAAGTAAAAACAAATATTTATCATCGAAAATGGCTTAATTGTTTTTCAAAATACTCTCCATGAAGATCAATACACTTTTGCATGCGTTTGAACCAATTTTCGAAGCACTTTTTCCTCTCCGAATGAGGTAACTTCAAAACATGCGTTTTGAACGCATCAACCGCTTCTTCAGGCGTCGAAAAACGTTGACCTCGAAATTTATTTTTGATGTTTGGGAATAAAAAGAAGTCATTGGGTGCTAAATCAGGGCTGTACGGCGGATGACCCATCAATTCGATGTGTTGAGTGCTCAAAAAGTCACTTGTTTGAGCCGATGTGTGAGAGCTCGCATTGTCGTGTTGGAGAATGATTCGTCTTCGGCGGTTGATTTTCCTCATTTCTCCGAACACTTCTGGCAAACAAATAGTAGTGTACCATTCAGAATTGACCGTACGACGTTCCACTAAAGGCACTGTTGCAACATGACCATTTATACCGAAGAAACAAGCCACCATTTGCTTCGAAGTGCTTCGTGCGCGAACAACTTTTGTTGGATTTGGCTCGTCTTGAAAGACCCATACAGTCGACTGCTGTTTATTTTCTGGCTCATATGCATAGATCCATAATTCGTCGCCTGTCACAATCTTATAGACGTCTTTTGAAACACTGAGATCGAGTTTTTCAACATTTCTTTGGGCCAATCGACACGAGCCTTTTTTTTGAGCGATTGTCAAATTATGCGGTATCCAACGCGAACAAATCTTTTTGACGGCCAAATGTTCATGCAATATTGAATGTATGCAAGTGCAACTATTGCCCAAGCATGCCTCAATCTCACGATAAGTCACATGACGATCTTGCAATATCAGTGCACGCACAGCATCGATGTTTTCTGGCACAACAACCGATTTTGGACGACCTTCACGAAATTCGTCCTGGAGGAAACTACGACCACGATTGAATTCACAAAACCAGCGAAACACAGTAGCCCGGGATGGTGCTTCATCACCAAAAGTCGAAGCGAGTTGATCGGTACACTGTTGTTGAGTTAGTCCGCGTCGAAAACCATGAAACATCATCGCACGAAAACGTTCACGATTTAACCCATTACCTCCCACTGTACTCACATGGGTACACTTGTTTAAGGCGTGATTTCATGTTTATCTATAATGATTATCCTGAAAGTATTCGGTCAAACACGGCATTTATCAGGCTTCTTTCAGTATTTTTCGACGTCCACGTTTCGCTTTCATACATCTTCTCCTACTCCTTACAATTACTTCTTTCGAAGTTGTATTCACTTGGTCCTACTACACTTTTCTCGGCCTTTCTCTACCACGACTTCTACTCATGTTCGCAGCATAGACTTATTTAGTCAGTCTTTCATCATTGTCATTTTGTCATCTGTTCTAAATACACAAACCACTCTGTAATACCTTAAAGCTTGAAAATTCATTTTCATTTTGGGGCTATACAATCAATTTCACCATCTTATTTTTCTTCATATTATTTAAAAAATATATTAAATTCGTTTCCATGTAGGTAAATTGAGGTTTTAAAAGTTACTAATTATTTTTAATAAATAAACAATGTTTGAAAAAATTGTGAAGAGTTGTGACATTTGTTTTGAGAGCACCAGCATTGAATAGCAACGTGTAAAAACCATAACAATTTAATTTCGCTCAGAAAGCCTATATTTTTTCTGAAACAAAATAATATACTTGATTTGTATAATACAACAACTTTGACACCCAAATAATTGATATTCAACAAACTTCCATATAAAAATTAATTTCTTAATACTGATATTATCCATTCGTTGATTCATTGTCATTCTTAAAAGAACTGCGAAATCTTTCAAATATACTGAAATAAGAAATTTAATACATTATTTATATGTTAGTTAAACAAAAAGTGGAATAAACAGCGTTTGATAAAAAAAATTACAATAAGAAATTTTAGGTGAAATGCAGACTTCGTTTGTTTTTTTTTTATTCAACTTATTTCTTGCTGATTGAATGACAAATATCGATAGAAAACTTTTAGCATTTAAATATTTGATTTTCTAGAAAAATATTTTTTTTAAATATATAATTATACAGACTTTGTTCTTTCTAAAAATAATTCAAACACCAATGAAAAACCAGGAGAAGTGGAGCTATTATTTGTATCTTATAGACTATGACTTAAGACGGGTTCATACACGTATAACATACCATTTAAAACAGCAACTTTCATTGACCGCATATCATTAAAGTTATCCGTTTGAGCTTAACTGTTCACAAACCAATGCAAAAGATGAAAAGAGATCTCAAAATTCCTAAGTTTAAATATTTTGTCATTACACTGACAGTTTTTGCGTAATCTCACTAAACCGTGACGATGCCTTCTTTCATTATTTTGAACATTTAGTGATATATCATTTCCTCTGAAACTTTCTGTCCCATAGTTCATCATTCAAATACTCAATATTCAATAACTAAATATTATTATGTGATATTTAAAAATATATGTGTCAGGAGGGTCAAGGATATATTTGTTTATATAATTTGGTACGTTGTTATTATCAACTTAACGATATGTTACTACACAAAGATTCTTTGTCACACTTTGAAGGAAGAACAGTAAGTAGATAACTAAAAACATACCACAAATATTAGTGCTCACTCCTATACTTAACGTATACAAATGTCCAATTAAGGTTCCCGAAAATAAACCAATACCTACATGATAATGATACTGGTATTGCAATTCAAAGCGAAAGTTTCAAGGAAGTCGGAAGCAAACTCACTGAAGCTTTGGATGAAATATTTTCAAATAAGAAGGAATATCACCTGAAACTTAACTCTCAAAAATCGAAGTTTGCGCACATCATTTTTGCAATCGCGATGCAAAACGAAAGCTGAATATGAAAGAGGGAGTATAATTGGAATATTACGAGACCACTCTACCTCTGAAAGTATTATTAGACCCTACCCTATTTTTCAAACAATACAGAATGTATTCAAGCAATTAAGTTAGTGCTAGGAGTAGTATTCTTGGTAAACTCACTGAGACGTCGTAGGAAGTACAACCACATACGTTACAAGTGTCAACTCTTGCACTTTGCTGATCAATAGCGAATAAGCAGCTCCTGTTTGGAGTGGCTCTTCACATGCAAGACAGGCTGATGTCACCATGAACAGGGTATTTTAAAGCAACACCAGGGGACAAAATATACTAATTGATTAGTATCATCCCTTCTGAGATTTGTAGAAGCGTTGCAGCTGCCATAGAAAGAAGAAATAAGTCCAAAACCCAAGACACCACTTATATTGTCACCGGCCAACAATATCGAGATTGAAATGCAGGAAAAGTTTCATGAAACGATTCTTCCGGGTAAAGCGCGTTTTCTTAAGTGAAAAGAAAAAAACACCTGACGTCTGGATGGAGCTTTCAGAAAATATAGCACCTGGAGACCAATTGCCTTGGTCTACTTGAAAAGTTCTGAATATATTCAAATAGAAGTGGCTAGCTGTAAGGTGGACTTAAAATAAAAGAATTTCTTGAACGAAAGTAGCATTTAATGTGTTTGTGAGAATATATGATACAGGTCCCACAACAAATGCTAGTTTATCCGAACATTGGAACTACGTATTCTGGGCAGAGCCTGATTGATGCGAATGATAGGGCGACCTCTATGGTATCCTACAAGAAACACGTGACATAATTGATTAATTGATGATCCGGACACGGAAACGAATGATATCATTTGGGACGCGACGCAGTGTTATGTCGTGAAAATAATTTAAAAAGGATAAAATTTATCTTGTTTAGAAAAAAAATTGTTTTATGCTCCCTTTTTGGGTGTTTCAAAGAATACTCAATAACAAAATCAGTAAGAATATAGTTTTAAGTATTGTATTTTATACAGAAGACTAACACTCTACATATGTTAACTCATGAAAAGCTAAAACAGATGGAGTGTTTGAATTTTCAATGTTCAAAAAGTGAGTTTTAGTGTATGTTATTGAGTTCTGGATTTTTCAAATCTCACGATCGAGTGCAACAATTCAGTCAAAATAAAACTAAAAAGCCCAATTAAACCCTGCGTATAAGCATTGCAGGAGTAAATTAGTTGTCTCTGCCCAGGCGCATTTCTTATTATGACTCTTGACATAACCAATAATTTAAAAAAAATAACAATTCAATGCAAATTGGTCAAAACTTTCGTAAAAAGCCCGGATGTTGATTTGGAAACGTTTAGTTCTCACTTACCTCAGTCCAGTGGAGTCCATTAGCATGCAATATATCCCATGGGCCACCTATTAATACTTCAATTAACATTGCTAACCTGCCATTAGTAGCGCACGCATAATGTGCTGCCCAAGTACGGGATCATATTGTCATATGAGATTAATCCAGCTGACAGACAATTATTACGGAAACAGTAAATGATTCATAATGCTATGAATGTACCAAATGTTTTAATAAGTTTCGCTTAGTTTTCGCTTTCGCACGCTCACTTTTAAATTAAAAGATTGATATTTTGTATTTATATAGTACACACCCTCGCGCCGAAAGGGCAAAGATAGAATACCAGAATTTTATATTATGACATATAGCTTTCGTATTTTTATACCTGTATCATCATGTCCAATTAAATGGCTGATTTAAAAAACTCTTAAGACATGCAGTTAAGGAAAAACTTTCAAAACGAAGATATAGTATATATACTTTCTGCAAATATATAAAATAAGCGCCATATTGTTAACAGTTATTAAAAACGTATAAAATTGATGATGTACATAATAAATGTTCCCAAATTGTAAAATCTTTCAAATAATATAAAAAAATTATATGTAAAAAAGTACTTCGTAGAAAGAAAAAAATACAAAAATCAATGGACGTGGTAAAAATATATTTATTTAATTAATTTATCACATAAAAAACAGCCAAAAAACTCGTGATCGAAAGTATCATCGTCCAAACCACACTCACAGATCTTTTAGAAGGTGAGTCAGACAACAAGATGTTTACTCAGTGTAAACACTTACAGGGGTTTTATAATATTTATTTCTGAGTAATGATATGATTTTGACAATTATTATGCAAAAGTATTCATTTTATTCCAAAAATCATTATGAGAAATGCCAGGCTGAAGACCGACCCGGCTGAGGACTGATGCACATTTTGTGGCATCTCTGTATACATTATAGGTGTATGTTTTAGTAGACAAAACATGGTTTATGTTGTTTTCTTTTCATTTGTCCCAAAAAAATTATTTTATCGAATTGACAAATGAAACCTTATTGAATGACGCCTTATTTAATTTCGATAAATTACTCTCCCTCAGAATACAAATATGTTTATTGCCAAGTTTTATCTCCGTAATTTATCGAGCGAAACGAAAAATAATCACATTAATACGGAACTTCCAAAGTAATCAAAAACAGGCATTAAAAACTTCCCTTTTATCATTATACGAAAATAATTCCCATTCGGGTCGAAACGCATTAGGGCCATTTTAGATTTTGGAAACTTAGTTTATCAGTCCTTCGTGAAAGAAAAACTAAGTTTATTCACCTTTCAGATTATGAAAATTAAGTTCAGTCGACCGTGTAAACTTTACGAAAAACAATCGAACATTGACAGATTTTTTGAGATCTGAGCTTTTTTGTTTGTTTTTTTAGTATCGAGGGTCCACTATTTTTATTTCGTGAGATTGGATACCTTTAAGATCCAATAAGTATCTGTCTATTTTTAAAATGTAAACACTTACGAATAGCCTTTTCTTTCCAATGATCTAATGGAATCCATATTTTTGACACGTATTTAGTCTTAAATTTCGCTGTAACTTTGTGTCGTTAATACGTCATTAGAAAGGGGAAACGTATATTATAGCACCTTGTGGCAAGAACTTACTACATATTCTTAAGGGAAAGTTGGTATTTTTAATGTCAAGCGTTGAAATTTTAAAAATATATATATCAAAGTGACTGTTTCTCTACATAGGCATGTGAGTGAATGGCTATTGTAAATGGGGAGGTCCAAATGACAGAAAGTCACAATAACGTTCTACAGAGTTTTATGTTTTTTTTTATGAAAATCATAAAATCCAAAAGCATCAGGATTTTTGGTTATGTGTGTGTTTTAAATTCAAGGGATAGATTTAATTAATATAAAAGTGAAAAATATATATAAAAATACATCAATCGGTACATAATTTATGTAAGTTAATAAGGGTAAAATTAGTTACTTATTATTTTATAAATTAATTAATAAAACAAACGTTTAGTGTGCCGATGAAAAATATAACAGTTTTTAAAAGAAGACCACAAAATGATGAAGCAATGCAACTTAATAATATTTTTTCAAAAATTTATTTTTTCCGGTATCTGCTTCTTAATATGTGTTCTACACTATAGGAAACGCCAACCCAAAGAAAATTACTTTCATAATTAATGCTGTGAATATGTGGTGCGAATCATTAGGCAACTCTTAACGTGTCAGATGAAATTGTATAGTATAATACTTGCGCTAAGTAGTTGGCTTATATAAATTCTTAAAGCGCCGTTGTAAGTACTGATATTAATAACAGCAAATAATGTTTTGTTTTACACATTCGTTGTACACAGTATAACCTGGTGGACTTATTGGCGTGGCAATATTTTCCAACTAAGCAGAAAGTTGTTAAATAAGCCTGGAATTAAAATCATACTAGAACGCTTTTTAAAATCTAGTTTCTAGTGAGATCAAACTAGTGCAACGCAAAATAGGCACCTTATAAATTTGACCAAGATGTTTATTGGATATTTATTATATTTTGCAGGTTTCTTTACTCTACAATTTGAGAGACAGTGAGCGGGTTTGACAAAAACGTTTATTAAAAAATACTCGTATATTCATTATTAATTACAGGTTTATATGTATATTTATTACGCAGTTATATGCATAAAACATACTTTGTTTTTGATGCTATATAACAGATGATTTTGATATGTGGTCATGGCATATATGTATATGTATAACATATGTATTATACTTTATTATACATATATTTATTATACTTTCATCTGGCAATCATTTTCAACCGACTATACAGTTGATTTACGAAGTTTTGAATTATAAAGGTGAAGAATTTACATTTTCGATACAAGGAAAAAAAATGAGATTACCAAAATTTTAAAAAATTATAAAAAAAAATTATACAAATTTAACCAAATCATCAAAGGGTAGGAAAAGTAAAAATGGATTAGAAAAGAAGTCGATGAAAACTAAGAAAAATACAGTTCGTCATTGAACGGAGATGTCATGTTTTTAACTCGAATTTCGAAGTACATCGAAAATGTTATATTGGCTAGTAGCTGGAGAGAGTCTAACAGCATAGGCAGTCAAAGGATGGCGTTAAAAACTAAGATCGATGAACTGAAAAATCAAAAGGCAAACGTGTAGAATACCTGAAAATGTTCGACGAGATATAAGTTGTCTTTTGAGAGAAATGTGGAGCGAAAACTGTTGAAAAAACTCTATTCTAAATGTATAGGATTTTCCTGAAATGTTTTGTATATCTGTAATAATCAAGTTTAAAAAGTTTTTCTGGAGTAACAAGGTTTAAGAAGTGAGTTACTTTTTCAATCTCAAGTCATGGCCCGGATTTTTATCGGAAGTTTGCCTACTTCTAAAATAGTCTTATCAAATCCAGCAGCTTTAAGTTAGTAACAATCATAATTAATTTTTTTTTCAAAAAAATAACACGTTACTAAAAATGTTGAGAATTAACATCAACAACCTTAAAATGTTTCTTCTATTTTTCAGTTATTGTACTCAGAAGCCGAAAATTCCTAGATAATTGTGGTAATCAAACTTTCATTGTTAACAGAGAAACTTTTCTTGTACTCATAGATAAGAGTTGAACGTGACGAAGGGAGAATCGTTGAATTGTTTATTTTTTTCCAAATTATTCAATTTCATAATAAGTAATTCAATACGAAAAACTCTTGTAAAACAATCTTTATATTTGAAAACAATAATCATTTATCAACGAACCTATATTTTACAAATCAAAATTTATTTTCTTTTTCTGACACTTGGAGAGTATTTATTTAACACATTAATGGAAATAAATCTAGTGGATTTATTTAATTCGTAAGAATTAAAAGTATAACATTTTCTTTTCATGAAAAAATTTAAATCCATTTTTATAAAAACGATCTTCAAAAACATGTGTAGTTTAGGGTTGATCGTTGGATAGTAAATATTTAATGTTATTTTTTTTAATGAGGCTATCCACCCAAACTAGGAGGATTTGTGCCACCAAATTAAAGTCATTATGCAATTATATGAGTCAATACAACAAAAACCGGTTTAAAAAAATGACAGCTATAGATAACTTCAACTGATATTTAATGTTCTTAACTTCAACTGATATTTAATGGTCTTAATTTCAATAAATAGCGATCGAGGGGATCAATTTAACTTTAAAAGTTATTTTAATATCTTTATATAAATAAATGTATTTGAAAACAATTTCAAATTTAAATTCAGGATAAAATAATGCTTTATAAAACAAGTCGTATTATTGCATGATAATTTAATAATAAAACTGTTATTGTGTAGACCAGACCGACTTCGTTGAAAGCATTTAATGGCATCCAATGATCCTGATGGAACGTATAAAGATTGATGATGATGATGATATTCAAATTAAAACGGATCAGTTCTTTATTTCAATATTTTCAATCACACATAAAAACATTGCAACTGAATTTATTTCATATGGAAGTTATAACATATGTGATAGTTTCGAAAATTCCAAAAATGTTAGCCTGTATAAGTTAGAGCGTATATAAAAATGATATCACTCCGATCACATAGTCAGGCGATGGTACAGTTAAAATTTGATATATCTACTCACAGTAGTATGGTGACAAGATTCAATAGAAGACGTGTTGTTTCTTTATATTCTGAAAAGTTAAAAAATTGAATATTGCGGGCTTATCAAGTTTTTTTCAAAATAAGGAAAAATCTGACTGAAATTAAACAACGTTTAGACGCTGTCTTCTGGGAAGATGATTCATGTAATATTCAGCTTTTAACATTTCAGAATATAACACCTATTCTAACGACTGTGGTTGACATACAATACTACTGACTGTAACACCGCCTGATCACGTGGTAAGTGTTCACAGCGTAGTACCTTTTCATACACGCTCTAACTTGTGCAGGACGGAAACTTTTAGAAACCTATACAATACAAATATAAAGTTAATAAATTAAAGAGTGCTCATCTCTCAGAACATCTAATAAGACTTAATCTTACGTTTTCATACCCACAAAATACAAAATTAGTACACATGTCAAAAATATATTACATAGCAAAGGATTTAGAAACCATAAAATTTCATGAAGCATTAAACAAAGAAAATATATCGTAAATAATCAATTCAATTTTCTCTCTTCGCAGTTTCTCACTCTATTCCCCATAAGACTATTGACAATAATTGTATTGTCACTTCTTCTTCTACTTTCCATAAGACCATAGAAAGCGTAAGTCACATATAATTTAGTTGAATTAATTCACATGAAGAGGACACAGTTTGTGTTGAAATTCACATAGTGATATGCTAAAAAATACAGTGGAGTAAATAAAGTATAATTTATGATTTATATTTCAATGATTATAAAAAATAATTCAGGTCTCGCCTCGATTATCAAAATAAAGTATAATTCAAAGGGGATTTTCTTAATAATTATAATCTTCAAAATTTGAGTATCCTTCATTCTCAAATGTCTCGAAAAGTCACACAAATTAAAGAAAATCCAACTTTTTGACTATAAAACGACTACACATTACTACTTATTATTATAGAAAAACATCAAATTAAGATCAACTATGTATAGCGAAAATCAATTAAAACACAAAAGGACTTGTGTTACTGAAACATGCCTTGATCTGATCATCTTTCGTCAAGTGTATTCAACACCTATAAAGACGAAAAGTATCGATATTGAATTAGATTTGCGCAATAATGGAAGGGCAGGACCACTCTACTTCCTTTTCCGAAGGCTAATCCTGTTTTGGAAACTTTGGTATGGACCCCACTGTTTGATGTTTCCTGTTACACCGTCTTGGATTTAATTCAAAATATACGCTAAGCTAAATTTATACAATGAGATTATTTTATTTTATTTTCTGAGATTGATTTGGGAATCAATCAAATGGATTTTACTCATTGGTTGTTTAGTATCAAAAAAATCAACTACTGAAGACAATATGTTGTTTTTATATGGCACTTTATTGCGCCATGTACAATTGAATTTATTAGCATGGATTTACAATTGGATTTATTACCATCTTCAAACTGACAAGATAAACTATGCGATGGAAAAAATGTACTAAACAAATTTTTAGTTTATTATATGATATATACATTCCGCCAAATTGAAAAGTTATCAATTGTCAGGAGAGAGGAAGAAACACGTAAATGAGAATAAATTGAGAAATTTGAAACGCTGCGTTTAAGGATACATATTAATTTTGAAGTAACTAGCAACCCTATGGGGTTGCAAATCTTGCGATTCCCACTAACTGGTTCCATCGTTAAAAAACATTAAATTAATCAAAAAAAAAATTGTGATCAGTCGTAGATATTTAATATATTCCACTACTTAAAAAACTTTTTGATACTCGGATTTGTCACTACTATACTTTAGACTAAAGTAATTAAAAATATATTTGGTTTTTACTTTCTAGAACACCTAAAATGTAATCGCCATAGTTATTATTTTAACGCTAGAACAATTGATTTCCAACCAGAGTGCAGATTTTGAATCACGTTAAGTGAAAAATATTCATTTTCGTATATTTTACTTGGTTATTTGTTAGTTGAAAGAAATTTTCGAGTGGGAGGAGGCTATTGATTTGCGAATTGAAAAATACTTGAAGATAAACGATTTTTAAATATATATTTGTATATCACAACCCAACTTAATAATCGGTAAATTGGTAATAAATTAATAAGCTGTCTAAAAAAGAGACAAAAAAAAAATATATAAAAAATACTTTGGATTCAAAATGTAAACAAAAGACATAACTACGTTCTTCATACAAAAATACTTACAATATCAAACATTATCTCAAATATCCCTTTGTTTGAATTTATTTGAAATAATTAATAAAATATGTTTTTTTTTATTAAAATGATACGAGATTGTTTTTATTTATAAAGCCTAGTTACGAATAAAATCAGAACAAACCCGAAACTGTGAATTATTGAAATTACGTGTATGCTGTTTCTCTTGCTATTTTTTAAGAATTTATTTCCAATTTCCATGTAAAATTCAAGTACTAATAATATCCAATAAGTAATAATTGCAATTTGAGGTAGAAACACGCGTTGAGAATGTTAAGTTTAAGTAATCTTTAGTTACTATTAATTAACAATATATATTACATTGATTGGGCTATATAATTTATGACTTATTTGTTTCGTACACTGCGACCAGGTGGGCATATTGCCGTCTGAAAATCCCTTTCAACGAAGCATAAATTGTTCAAGGGACCTTAAGTAAAAATTAAACTGAAAGCTCCTTTAAAAAATAGCGATAATATTTCAAAAAGAGATCCTTATCTCACGTGTAAACTTAAATATTTTCCTTTGATCAGTCTGTTTTAAATCATATTTAATTGTATTTATATGAAGAAAAGTAAACCATAAATCAACATATCATGATTTCAGTTAATATGATATATCTTTTATAAATACTTATAACAATACTTCAATAAAATTAACATAAAAAAAAACAAAATTAATTTTAAATTATTAATTTACCATTTCACCGTGTATCTCAAACCAATTATATTTCGAGGAATCTTGATATAGTTTGACCACGTTGAAAGAATGAGTTACGAAAGACTTACGAAACAAATACATATCTCTGAAATAAATGGAGAGCGAGGAAGAGGTAGACCGAGAAAAGAGTGGAAAGATAGAAGTAGGTGAATTTTAAACTGAGGGAAAAATAGGAAGTATCAAAAACATGAGAGGTTGTGCGACGAGATGTATGGTTGTTGTTGAGGTGAGGAGTGTGTACATTGACTATATAAGTGCATATAGATTTGTCTTTTTTGTCTACCCTACAAGAGGAATGGCTTAATGGTATGCATTTATTTTAGTAGATTCTGAGTATTTTTTTAAATAAATATGACTGAAGTCTTAGATGTCCTTATACCCCCGGATACTAGATGAAAAAAAATGCCTGTATAATTTAAGGGAAGTTACACAGCGCGGGCTTCGAACCAGTCGTTACCGCGCGGTTATGTGCTTAAAATTAATCTGATATAAATTCTTTAAGTACCATAAAAGTTAGAAGAATAAACTTAAAGTGTGGTTTGTAAATATTGCCTTTCTTTAAATTAATAAAAGTAAATATAAATTTAAAACGAACAACGTCTGCTAAATAATATTTTTTTTTCTTCACATAGAACACATTTCGTTTCTGTGCAAACTTCAGGTCTTTTTGGTCTGTTAACCTTGTTCTTTTGTGTTGTTTATTTGAATAAACTAATTTCCGACGTTACTTGTATAAAAACAAAAAGGTTTCGTTCTCCGAGTCTACAGGAAGTCGCCCTGACCGCGGTTCGTATGAATAAAAACTGACTTCTGTCTGGCAATGTGAATAATGGAGGGTGTTCTGTTACTTCCACATTTCAAATGTAGCTTTTCTGGTTTGTAACCGATACTTTTATCTCTTGTCTTTAGCAAGTTTTTTTATTATGCTTTATAATTGAAACATACCCTGTCATCTTTAAAGAAATAGTTTAGGGATCCTTTTTTCGGTATGACAAATTCTATCTTTTTAAACCTTTTTTTTATCATACGAGATCTTGTTAAGCTTGATAAGTATCAGCTTATTTAAATCAAAATAACTTTCATTTGACAAACAAAACAAAAATATTTTAGTTTAGTATAACTTTATTCCTCTTATATATATTGTTTTACCTTTGATGAATGTAATATTTGGTTTATATAACTTGTGTCTCTCTTATAATAAGAAATATTGGGTACCCATTTAAGTATTGTCATTTTTTAAAGGGAATATATTATATATCCACAACATTTGTTCATTCCCCATTCTGAATATGCTTACCCAGTGAGACCGGTTAATGGTAAAAAAATACTGTAATAAAAATATATAAAATATCTAATTCATTACTTTCTACTAAAGAAGATCTGTCGAAATATTATCAAAAAATTAATCAAAGCATTATAACAAAATAATACCATGAATGACCTCCATAGCGTAGTTGGTAAGACACTTGACATCCACCTGGGGATTTCAAGTTCGATTTTTGAAGGAGACCGACAAAAGTTCCCAAGTTGATAAAAGAATCCGTCTGGTAGCAATATTAAAAAGTATTACCAACAAGTTCCGTATATACTCCAAATATATATTACCAACAAGTTCCGTATATACTTCCGTATACACTCGATAATTGGGGGCGTAGACAAAGTTGTCTCCCGGCCACGCTCTTTACTATGTTAAAGTTTACCACACGAAAAACAAAGGAGAAAAAAAATCATTTCTAACGAACTTCATGTTTCGTTACCATGATAGAATAAACTATCCCTCGTGATTGAGTATGATTGTCAATCATCCTGTGAATGGATGGGATGACACCTTAGGTTTGTGCAAAAAGTTTATCATATTTGCATATTATGCAAGCTGTTTAACTTAAGCTAGTACATGCATTTATACTGCTGGTGAGTTTTTATACATTCCTTTTTTAGAAGTAAGAATTTATGATGAGCAGCTAATAAATTACAGAAAAACATAAATTTGGTTGTCATATGGTCTAAGACAAAAACCACCCCGGAATCGAATCTGTATGAAAACGAACCTGAAGTCGACGAACACAGTCGTCCAGGGTCACCTACCATTTTGGTACAAAATGTCACTTATTCACCCAAATTTCAAGGAATTCCATTTTATATATTGTGGATTATGAGCAGATTTTTTCATTAGTGAGTCGGCGATTTCCCGGATGGAAGACGGACATCTCACCGACTAGCCCACAGAGATCATCAATATATGAATGTTATAATGGAAAGAAAAAAATGTCACTTATTCACCCAAATTTCAAGGAATTCCATTTTATATATTGGGGATTATGAGCAGATTGTTTCATTAGTGAGTCGGCGATTTCCCGGATGGAAGACGGACATCTCACCGACTAGCCCACAGAGATCATCAATATATGAATGTTATAATGGAAAGAAAAAAATGTCACTTATTCACCCAAATTTCAAGGAATTCCATTTTATATATTGTGGATTATGAACAGATTTTTTCATTAGTGAGTCGGCGATTTCCCGGATGGAAGACGGACATCTCACCGACTAGCCCACAGAGATCATCAATGTATGAATGTTATAATGGAAAGAAAAAAATGTCACTTATTCACCCAAATTTCAAGGAATTCCATTTTATATATTGTGGATTATGAACAGATTTTTTCATTAGTGAGTCGGCGATTTCCCGGATGGAAGACGGACATCTCACCGACTAGCCCACAGAGATCATCAATGTATGAATGTTATAATGGAAAGAAAAAAATGTCACTTATTCACCCAAATTTCAAGGAATTCCATTTTATATATTGTGGATTATGAACAGATTTTTTCATTAGTGAGTCGGCGATTTCCCGGATGGAAGACGGACATCTCACCGACTAGCCCACAGAGATCATCAATGTATGAATGTTATAATGGAAAGAAAAAAATGTCACTTATTCACCCAAATTTCAAGGAATTCCATTTTATATATTGTGGATTATGAACAGATTTTTTCATTAGTGAGTCGGCGATTTCCCGGATGGAAGACGGACATCTCACCGACTAGCCCACAGAGATCATCAATGTATGAATGTTATAATGGAAAGAAAAAAATGTGCGCTCTCTCATCTTCGATAAGAACACGGCGTGATCGTTAATATGCATGTGCGTTTATATGTACCTTTTAAGGAATTAATTCGAAACGACAGTCTCATTTTCTCAAAGAAAGACAATCATCCCCTTATATTCTGAGAAAAAAGGCATGTGATAGTAGAAAATTACAAAATATAATTGAAGAATGAAGTCAATTCCGCTGTAGAGAAAGGCCATCAATAAATGACTCCCCTACCCAATCTGCTTAGCATGTCAAATGTCGATATATCACCGCGCCAGGAGTGGCATCACGAACGGGATACATACAATATCACTCTTTCTTTCCCTATAATACGTCTTTTCGAGCTCATCATTTTTTAAAGAAAATAACATTTTTTCCACGTGGCAACATTTCTGTTTTATTTGAAATATAGTGTTTTTTTTTAAACGTATAGATATTTTTATAAGGAATAAAATTTCCGCCTATAATATTGAAGGTATTTTTTCAAAGTCGGTGTACCATTTTTGAATTTGACAAAAAAATATGTATATGTAAACGCCTTCACTTTCCACTAGATTCAGTCCTCCTAAAATTGTAGTACGAGTACATCCAGCAGTGCAGACAGTAGTATTCACATGAATGGATAAGATTTATGTTTAATCTGATTCACTAAAATATCTAAATAAACATATAGAAATGAATTACAAACCTTAAATAAGAGAAATTATAAGCCTTCTTAAGCACACATATAATGTTTTCATATAAGCTGGTTATGTATTATCGTTCTCCAAACAATTTATAGCATTAGACGGCAGCCGTGGTCGAACGGTTAGCATTCGCGATAAGCAGCCGAGCGCCCCAGGTTCGACTCCTGACGAATTCACTTCTGAACTAGTTTTTCTTTTAAATCATTTTATATCTGAATTTAAGTTTTTCTGTAAATTATATACTTTTTTCAGAGGACTCTTTATTGCTTGATTCACGTCAGTTCACAATATATTACATGGGCATACAGAAATCAAATAATATTTAAATGAGAATAAAACAAACCAACTTCAAAAGCTCTTATAAAGTTGATAATTAAGCAAGTTTTCATGAGAATCAAACCCAAATTTAGAAAAAGATAAAATAATTGAATCCTATTAAAATGCCATTTTCATTCATGATTACTTGAAAGTAGTTTAAGATAATTAATTGCAATGACTTTATGTTCTTACTAGCACGTTCACTGCCAACCACTCCATATCGCATGATGTACGGCGCACACAGTGCCGCCCGCGCGATATGGCGTGGTAAGCAACAGTAACTAGTTTGAGCTGGTATAGCACCAGTATGGCACTAATAATATCGGGAAGTGGACGTGTTTATCGTGATAATACATGGACAATATAGAAATAAGGATTTTTCCCATTTTCAGATCCAATACTTGCAGAACAATTTGGAAGTAAAAATTCAACTTGAACATGTTTCAGCTCATATGTTAAATTATAAATTCGTATTTCTGTGAGTGCGGAAAAATCAAAACCATTGACCACATCGTACACAACTACCCACTGTATACATTCTCTGGAGGCATACAGGAGCACACAACCTAACACCAGACTCTATGAACTGGTTGGAAACGACGTGTAAGGGACAAACGCAGAAGAAAAATTATCAATTAATAAAATAAGATTTTTTGCCCTTTCATTTGGCTCCCAAATTTATTAGCCAATCGTTAAATATGACCCTGTCATTCAAATCCGTAATTTTATTTCCTTTTAGGGGCTATTTCCAACCAAAATAATACATTGTACTGAATATTTTATTTCGTCAAACATATTATTTCACATACGTTCATTCGATTCAACAAAAAAATAATCGTTTTTATAAAAATTTCATTACTTCACGATTCGTTATATAATAATAAGATTTGAAATGTATTAAGAAAAGGAAAAAAGTATGCCTAAATATCTAAGATAGAAAAGTAATCTCGGACCTTATTTGAAGCTAGCGAACTAAACAAATTGATTCTTAATCTATATAAATAAAAATGTAAATGTTCGTTAATTATTTGTAGCTAATCTCCGGAAGTTCTCTACCGATCGCTTTGAAATTTTGAGTAAAGTTAATATTCGTCAACGGAAATGTTTTTTGATTTTTATTTTTATATATATATCAGTGTATATAATAATTTTTTTAATTAAGAGATGAATATTTACGCGAACCTGTCGGGGACAAGGATATCAAATATTGAATATCAACTGTCAAATTTGACAGTTGAGCATATTGCATTTTCGAGGTTTAGTAATTAATATTTGATATTCAATGATTTAGTCTATAACCATAAAATATAAAATAATTTTATGTTTGATAATAAATATTTCCTGTTGAATAATAATTTCGTAATTACAGACGAAAAATAGGTTAGAATCCAAGATACGTCAAAATAAAATTTGTGTTAATAAGGATAAGTTCCATATTAAGGATAAGTTCCATTGTGTCATAGCAGCTTGAGAAAATCTTAATATGGCTGAGTCTAGACTTTATAGCGCAAGCGCAGGAAATATATTTGGCAGAACTAATACTAAATTTGTAAAAAATATCCAACTATAATTTTATTTGTTTTGAAATATTTTGAGTATCGTTAAAATAAATATAATCGCTAAAACAAATATAGCTTATATGTATAAAGAGATCTAAAATAAATATAACTTACATGTATAAAAAGATCGAGGATCGCTAAAATAAATATAACTTATATGTATAAAAAAACAGATGCGTGATACTCTCGCGTGGTAGAAGTGAAACTTCTTAGCTCCTAGGAAAAGTTGATTTTATGCATTGCTTTTTTTCGATTTGTTAACGATTTTTTTTAGGATTAGGAAATGGTTCTGTGGAATTTAATTCAAGAAAGTCTCTTTTAATTCGATGAAAAAACTATTTTTTTTTTTATTTTTTATAATAAACAATAATAAATAATAATTTTAATAATAATATAATACACTTAATACAAGAAAATTTATATTTTTTTAATGTTAAATATATTAATATTTTTATATCATTATTAATTATTCAATGAATTATTTTAAAATAATTATTTAATTATTTTAATTATATTATTAAATAATGTATTATTAGAAATGTTATTTTATTATATAATTTTTTTTGTATAGTACCATCTGCGCTAATTTATCCGCCATTTTCATTTCATAATGTGCGTTGTTAACAAACCTACCTCTAAGATTATCTTTTTCACTTAGTTTTTTTAACTTATTTTTTTATTTTTCTGTTCAATTAGCGATAAAATTTAATTGTGTTGATTGATTTTCGTTTAAATTCAAATCATATCGTGAATTGATCTCTTGGAGTGACGCGATTATTTGCTTCACAGAGACAACGTGATGCTGGTATGTACATTTTTGACAAACGTCATATTTATTTTAAACGAACTGACAAATTTTTGCTTATTTGTAACAAGATGTATTAATTTGTCATCATTGTTGTTTTTTGTAATGTATTTACCTAAATAACTTGCTATTTATTAGAATAGATATTTATTGTTCATTAATGACGCGTCCAAACATGTCACATCCAAATTTAATTCGTGCGTAGTTTGCAATGTCTTTCCTTAACATTTAATGAATTCCAATAATCTCTCTCTTTGCTTAACATTTAATTCGTTCCAATTATCTCTGTATTTCCTTAACAATACTCCTATTGGACAAATATTTGACAAATGCGTGTCCAGCTGCAAAACGATCGATCAGCTGAGATATTCTCACATCAATTGCTGGAAATTGGGAACGGAAAGGTGCAGGTTGATATGACCCCAGGATGAATTTCACTGTCTCATAACTTAATGTTTCACAATTTGAGGAAGCAGCAGAACGACGTGTAGCCGGACTTGAGGATGCACGGTTGCGAGCACGGCGATCGCGTTCTGCAGATTCAGAACTGGTTCGTTCTCAACAGAATGTACGCGACAGGCTGATAGTGGCTGAAATAGGTCATTAGGAATATCAAAAGTATCTTTTTTATATAGAATTTAATTTTATCTCTACGTTTATATTTCAAAATATATCAAATCGTATATAGAAATGGAGATTTTTTAATATGTTTGATATTCATTCGTTTGAATCAGACCAAGCTTCGCTCTGAAGAATACGTTCATTTGCGAGATACAGTTGTAAATGACGGTAATACAACTAACGTTTGAAGACTAACGATTTGGCCATCTTCATATACAGGCAGTCCACGTCATATGCATGAGTATGCTCAATATGCAATTGCGTATGTTCGTCACTACGGGTGTCCAGACCTATTCACTACATTCACATGCAATTCAGCTTGGGACGATATACAACAGCTCATGGTAAAACATGAAGTGTTTCGGTCTGTGCGCTGCTGGATATACTCAGTGGAATAGCAAAAGAGAGGATGGCCACATGCACATATATAGTACTAATCTGGCTCTATAACAAAATCACTTCAAACGAAATCGACAATGTAATGTGCGCTGAAATACCCGATGCCGACGTCGATAAGGATTTGCATGAAGTTGTGACGAAATATATGATACATGGACCTTGCGGTACACTGAATCCAAATTCACCATGCATGATAGACGGAAAATGATCTAAGCGATATCCTCGAGCATTAGTATCCAACACGGTTACAGGAAACGATGGATATCCTTTATAAAGAAGAAGATCAACAGAAGATGGCGGGAAATTAGCAACCATACAAATGTGAAATGGTGACATCAAAGTAGACAACCATTGGGTTATTGGATATTCGCTTTTGCTATCAAAAGCATACAAAGCGCACATAAACGTGGAATACTGTAACCCCGTTAAATCGATCAAATACATTTGTAAGTACAATACGTGAATAAAGGCAGCTACATGGTAGTTTTTGGCGTGCAACCAGAATGCGGGATGGGAATGCGGTCATACATATCGATGAAATCGCACAGTATCAGGCTGGAAGATACATAAGCAGCAATGAAGCTGTATGGCGAAATCTTTCATTTCCCATACATGAACGAAGTCCAGCTGTTGTTCACTTAGCAGTACATCTAGAAAATGGACAACGCGTTTATTTCACAGCTGCAAATGTGCAACAAATAGCCCTGAATCCACCGGCTACAACGTTAAATGCTTTCTTCACGTTATGTCAAAATGACGCGTTTGCGAAAATACTGCTGTATCAGTGATTGTGACATCAAAAGAAGAATTGGTTGAAAAAGTATTTACCAATATTCAAATCAATTATAAAAATCACGATTGGCTGAGTGAACGAGCTATTGTTGCCGCCAAGAACAAAGACGTTTACGAACTTAACAATATTATTCAGTTCCTTTTTTAATGTTTCGCAATTTTATATGTTTTTGTTATAACTTTCTTTCTTCTTTTTCAGTGCAATCGATCTTTCATTTGAATTCAAATCATATCGTGAATTGACCTCTTGGAGTGATGCGATCATTTGCGAGCACGGCAATAAACGCGACAGACTGAGAGTGGCTGAGAGACATAAAAAATATTGTATACCCACAAGCATTGTGAAATTAAACATATTAGAAACGTGTGCTTTCTCTTTTCTTTATTTTCCATTTAACCAGACTGAGCCACAGCAACGCGTGGCCGGGTACAGCTAGTATCAAATAAAATCATTTCTAGGGATAAGAAAGTGACTATAAAATCTATGCGAAATATAAAATCTATAAATACCCCTGCATTAAAACGAGATTAGCTACAAGTTATCGGTGCGTATTCGAAGAATCGCGATCTAATATTTCTTTACTAATTACTTTATCCCTTAATCCATTCACTTTGAACTTAACTAATATTTTTGGAAAATTTTCATCTGAAATTAATCCTTTGATATGCTTTATACAAGAAGAAAAAAATGAAAATAAAACAAAACTTAACAAGAAAAGTTGTCATAAACAACAAACACTTAAACCTATTCGCTTTAACTTTTTTAGTAAGTAGTATAAGATGCTTTCTTTACGTAAAAAATAAAATGTTCTAGTTTGATTCATTGAAGTTGGTCTCAAGAAAAGGCATCCGGGCATCATCACAATTACGACATACCGCTTTTGGAGGAAGCAAATATTACAGATCTCAACTTCATTCTATCTTTCGCTTCTGCCACATTCACAGAGCTCGTCATGACTACTCTCCTATTATGAGGTATTTTCACTCTTTTTTATTTCAGAATTTGATTGATTTTGCCGTGTCAGTCTTATCTAGACTTCTCAAGCTTTTTGTACAATCTATACTATTCTCTCGAAGCACTTCGGTTTTAAACACAATGTACAACTCACCATTTACTATAATACATGTTTAATATTCTATATTTCACAAATCTTCATCTTTATAGGGTACCTAATTAACTAATAATATTTTATACTAATTAACTAATAATATTTTAAATAAAAACCCTAATTAACTATTAGGAATACCTAATTAACTAATAATATTTTATATAAAAACCCAGTAAATTAAAAAATATATATTGTTGATTTAGTAACAATCTTCGAGTGTGATGGAACAAATCTGTTAAAAATAAATTTAACTTATAAGAGCGCTCTTTGAGTATTTAGTATTTAATGGATAGTTAAAAGTAAGACAAAAATTCATCATTTTAAATGTATGCTTAAACATCAGTAATATAATCTATATAAATAAAAATGTAAATGTTCGTTAATTATTTGTAGCTAATCTCCGGAAGTTCTCTACCGATCGCTTTGAAATTTTGAGTAAAGTTAATATTCGTCAACGGAAATGTTTTTTGATTTTTATTTTTATATATATATCAGTGTATATAATAAATTTTTTAATTAAGAGATGAATATTTACGCGAACCTGTCGGGGACAAGGATATCAAATATTGAATATCAACTGTCAAATTTGACAGTTGAGCATATTGCATTTTCGAGGTTTAGTAATTAATATTTGATATTCAATGATTTAGTCTATAACCATAAAATATAAAATAATTTTATGTTTGATAATAAATATTTCCTGTTGAATAATAATTTCGTAATTACAGACGAAAAATAGGTTAGAATCCAAGATACGTCAAAATAAAATTTGTGTTAATAAGGATAAGTTCCATATTAAGGATAAGTTCCATTGTGTCATAGCAGCTTGAGAAAATCTTAATATGGCTGAGTCTAGACTTTATAGCGCAAGCGCAGGAAATATATTTGGCAGAACTAATACTAAATTTGTAAAAAATATCCAACTATAATTTTATTTGTTTTGAAATATTTTGAGTATCGTTAAAATAAATATAATCGCTAAAACAAATATAGCTTATATGTATAAAGAGATCTAAAATAAATATAACTTACATGTATAAAAAGATCGAGGATCGCTAAAATAAATATAACTTATATGTATAAAAAAACAGATGCGTGATACTCTCGCGTGGTAGAAGTGAAACTTCTTAGCTCCTAGGAAAAGTTGATTTTATGCATTGCTTTTTTTCGATTTGTTAACGATTTTTTTTAGGATTAGGAAATGGTTCTGTGGAATTTAATTCAAGAAAGTCTCTTTTAATTCGATGAAAAAACTATTTTTTTTTTTATTTTTTATAATAAACAATAATAAATAATAATTTTAATAATAATATAATACACTTAATACAAGAAAATTTATATTTTTTTAATGTTAAATATATTAATATTTTTATATCATTATTAATTATTCAATGAATTATTTTAAAATAATTATTTAATTATTTTAATTATATTATTAAATAATGTATTATTAGAAATGTTATTTTATTATATAATTTTTTTTGTATAGTACCATCTGCGCTAATTTATCCGCCATTTTCATTTCATAATGTGCGTTGTTAACAAACCTACCTCTAAGATTATCTTTTTCACTTAGTTTTTTTAACTTATTTTTTTATTTTTCTGTTCAATTAGCGATAAAATTTAATTGTGTTGATTGATTTTCGTTTAAATTCAAATCATATCGTGAATTGATCTCTTGGAGTGACGCGATTATTTGCTTCACAGAGACAACGTGATGCTGGTATGTACATTTTTGACAAACGTCATATTTATTTTAAACGAACTGACAAATTTTTGCTTATTTGTAACAAGATGTATTAATTTGTCATCATTGTTGTTTTTTGTAATGTATTTACCTAAATAACTTGCTATTTATTAGAATAGATATTTATTGTTCATTAATGACGCGTCCAAACATGTCACATCCAAATTTAATTCGTGCGTAGTTTGCAATGTCTTTCCTTAACATTTAATGAATTCCAATAATCTCTCTCTTTGCTTAACATTTAATTCGTTCCAATTATCTCTGTATTTCCTTAACAATACTCCTATTGGACAAATATTTGACAAATGCGTGTCCAGCTGCAAAACGATCGATCAGCTGAGATATTCTCACATCAATTGCTGGAAATTGGGAACGGAAAGGTGCAGGTTGATATGACCCCAGGATGAATTTCACTGTCTCATAACTTAATGTTTCACAATTTGAGGAAGCAGCAGAACGACGTGTAGCCGGACTTGAGGATGCACGGTTGCGAGCACGGCGATCGCGTTCTGCAGATTCAGAACTGGTTCGTTCTCAACAGAATGTACGCGACAGGCTGATAGTGGCTGAAATAGGTCATTAGGAATATCAAAAGTATCTTTTTTATATAGAATTTAATTTTATCTCTACGTTTATATTTCAAAATATATCAAATCGTATATAGAAATGGAGATTTTTTAATATGTTTGATATTCATTCGTTTGAATCAGACCAAGCTTCGCTCTGAAGAATACGTTCATTTGCGAGATACAGTTGTAAATGACGGTAATACAACTAACGTTTGAAGACTAACGATTTGGCCATCTTCATATACAGGCAGTCCACGTCATATGCATGAGTATGCTCAATATGCAATTGCGTATGTTCGTCACTACGGGTGTCCAGACCTATTCACTACATTCACATGCAATTCAGCTTGGGACGATATACAACAGCTCATGGTAAAACATGAAGTGTTTCGGTCTGTGCGCTGCTGGATATACTCAGTGGAATAGCAAAAGAGAGGATGGCCACATGCACATATATAGTACTAATCTGGCTCTATAACAAAATCACTTCAAACGAAATCGACAATGTAATGTGCGCTGAAATACCCGATGCCGACGTCGATAAGGATTTGCATGAAGTTGTGACGAAATATATGATACATGGACCTTGCGGTACACTGAATCCAAATTCACCATGCATGATAGACGGAAAATGATCTAAGCGATATCCTCGAGCATTAGTATCCAACACGGTTACAGGAAACGATGGATATCCTTTATAAAGAAGAAGATCAACAGAAGATGGCGGGAAATTAGCAACCATACAAATGTGAAATGGTGACATCAAAGTAGACAACCATTGGGTTATTGGATATTCGCTTTTGCTATCAAAAGCATACAAAGCGCACATAAACGTGGAATACTGTAACCCCGTTAAATCGATCAAATACATTTGTAAGTACAATACGTGAATAAAGGCAGCTACATGGTAGTTTTTGGCGTGCAACCAGAATGCGGGATGGGAATGCGGTCATACATATCGATGAAATCGCACAGTATCAGGCTGGAAGATACATAAGCAGCAATGAAGCTGTATGGCGAAATCTTTCATTTCCCATACATGAACGAAGTCCAGCTGTTGTTCACTTAGCAGTACATCTAGAAAATGGACAACGCGTTTATTTCACAGCTGCAAATGTGCAACAAATAGCCCTGAATCCACCGGCTACAACGTTAAATGCTTTCTTCACGTTATGTCAAAATGACGCGTTTGCGAAAATACTGCTGTATCAGTGATTGTGACATCAAAAGAAGAATTGGTTGAAAAAGTATTTACCAATATTCAAATCAATTATAAAAATCACGATTGGCTGAGTGAACGAGCTATTGTTGCCGCCAAGAACAAAGACGTTTACGAACTTAACAATATTATTCAGTTCCTTTTTTAATGTTTCGCAATTTTATATGTTTTTGTTATAACTTTCTTTCTTCTTTTTCAGTGCAATCGATCTTTCATTTGAATTCAAATCATATCGTGAATTGACCTCTTGGAGTGATGCGATCATTTGCGAGCACGGCAATAAACGCGACAGACTGAGAGTGGCTGAGAGACATAAAAAATATTGTATACCCACAAGCATTGTGAAATTAAACATATTAGAAACGTGTGCTTTCTCTTTTCTTTATTTTCCATTTAACCAGACTGAGCCACAGCAACGCGTGGCCGGGTACAGCTAGTATCAAATAAAATCATTTCTAGGGATAAGAAAGTGACTATAAAATCTATGCGAAATATAAAATCTATAAATACCCCTGCATTAAAACGAGATTAGCTACAAGTTATCGGTGCGTATTCGAAGAATCGCGATCTAATATTTCTTTACTAATTACTTTATCCCTTAATCCATTCACTTTGAACTTAACTAATATTTTTGGAAAATTTTCATCTGAAATTAATCCTTTGATATGCTTTATACAAGAAGAAAAAAATGAAAATAAAACAAAACTTAACAAGAAAAGTTGTCATAAACAACAAACACTTAAACCTATTCGCTTTAACTTTTTTAGTAAGTAGTATAAGATGCTTTCTTTACGTAAAAAATAAAATGTTCTAGTTTGATTCATTGAAGTTGGTCTCAAGAAAAGGCATCCGGGCATCATCACAATTACGACATACCGCTTTTGGAGGAAGCAAATATTACAGATCTCAACTTCATTCTATCTTTCGCTTCTGCCACATTCACAGAGCTCGTCATGACTACTCTCCTATTATGAGGTATTTTCACTCTTTTTTATTTCAGAATTTGATTGATTTTGCCGTGTCAGTCTTATCTAGACTTCTCAAGCTTTTTGTACAATCTATACTATTCTCTCGAAGCACTTCGGTTTTAAACACAATGTACAACTCACCATTTACTATAATACATGTTTAATATTCTATATTTCACAAATCTTCATCTTTATAGGGTACCTAATTAACTAATAATATTTTATACTAATTAACTAATAATATTTTAAATAAAAACCCTAATTAACTATTAGGAATACCTAATTAACTAATAATATTTTATATAAAAACCCAGTAAATTAAAAAATATATATTGTTGATTTAGTAACAATCTTCGAGTGTGATGGAACAAATCTGTTAAAAATAAATTTAACTTATAAGAGCGCTCTTTGAGTATTTAGTATTTAATGGATAGTTAAAAGTAAGACAAAAATTCATCATTTTAAATGTATGCTTAAACATCAGTAATATAATCTATATAAATAAAAATGTAAATGTTCGTTAATTATTTGTAGCTAATCTCCGGAAGTTCTCTACCGATCGCTTTGAAATTTTGAGTAAAGTTAATATTCGTCAACGGAAATGTTTTTTGATTTTTATTTTTATATATATATCAGTGTATATAATAAATTTTTTAATTAAGAGATGAATATTTACGCGAACCTGTCGGGGACAAGGATATCAAATATTGAATATCAACTGTCAAATTTGACAGTTGAGCATATTGCATTTTCGAGGTTTAGTAATTAATATTTGATATTCAATGATTTAGTCTATAACCATAAAATATAAAATAATTTTATGTTTGATAATAAATATTTCCTGTTGAATAATAATTTCGTAATTACAGACGAAAAATAGGTTAGAATCCAAGATACGTCAAAATAAAATTTGTGTTAATAAGGATAAGTTCCATATTAAGGATAAGTTCCATTGTGTCATAGCAGCTTGAGAAAATCTTAATATGGCTGAGTCTAGACTTTATAGCGCAAGCGCAGGAAATATATTTGGCAGAACTAATACTAAATTTGTAAAAAATATCCAACTATAATTTTATTTGTTTTGAAATATTTTGAGTATCGTTAAAATAAATATAATCGCTAAAACAAATATAGCTTATATGTATAAAGAGATCTAAAATAAATATAACTTACATGTATAAAAAGATCGAGGATCGCTAAAATAAATATAACTTATATGTATAAAAAAACAGATGCGTGATACTCTCGCGTGGTAGAAGTGAAACTTCTTAGCTCCTAGGAAAAGTTGATTTTATGCATTGCTTTTTTTCGATTTGTTAACGATTTTTTTTAGGATTAGGAAATGGTTCTGTGGAATTTAATTCAAGAAAGTCTCTTTTAATTCGATGAAAAAACTATTTTTTTTTTTATTTTTTATAATAAACAATAATAAATAATAATTTTAATAATAATATAATACACTTAATACAAGAAAATTTATATTTTTTTAATGTTAAATATATTAATATTTTTATATCATTATTAATTATTCAATGAATTATTTTAAAATAATTATTTAATTATTTTAATTATATTATTAAATAATGTATTATTAGAAATGTTATTTTATTATATAATTTTTTTTGTATAGTACCATCTGCGCTAATTTATCCGCCATTTTCATTTCATAATGTGCGTTGTTAACAAACCTACCTCTAAGATTATCTTTTTCACTTAGTTTTTTTAACTTATTTTTTTATTTTTCTGTTCAATTAGCGATAAAATTTAATTGTGTTGATTGATTTTCGTTTAAATTCAAATCATATCGTGAATTGATCTCTTGGAGTGACGCGATTATTTGCTTCACAGAGACAACGTGATGCTGGTATGTACATTTTTGACAAACGTCATATTTATTTTAAACGAACTGACAAATTTTTGCTTATTTGTAACAAGATGTATTAATTTGTCATCATTGTTGTTTTTTGTAATGTATTTACCTAAATAACTTGCTATTTATTAGAATAGATATTTATTGTTCATTAATGACGCGTCCAAACATGTCACATCCAAATTTAATTCGTGCGTAGTTTGCAATGTCTTTCCTTAACATTTAATGAATTCCAATAATCTCTCTCTTTGCTTAACATTTAATTCGTTCCAATTATCTCTGTATTTCCTTAACAATACTCCTATTGGACAAATATTTGACAAATGCGTGTCCAGCTGCAAAACGATCGATCAGCTGAGATATTCTCACATCAATTGCTGGAAATTGGGAACGGAAAGGTGCAGGTTGATATGACCCCAGGATGAATTTCACTGTCTCATAACTTAATGTTTCACAATTTGAGGAAGCAGCAGAACGACGTGTAGCCGGACTTGAGGATGCACGGTTGCGAGCACGGCGATCGCGTTCTGCAGATTCAGAACTGGTTCGTTCTCAACAGAATGTACGCGACAGGCTGATAGTGGCTGAAATAGGTCATTAGGAATATCAAAAGTATCTTTTTTATATAGAATTTAATTTTATCTCTACGTTTATATTTCAAAATATATCAAATCGTATATAGAAATGGAGATTTTTTAATATGTTTGATATTCATTCGTTTGAATCAGACCAAGCTTCGCTCTGAAGAATACGTTCATTTGCGAGATACAGTTGTAAATGACGGTAATACAACTAACGTTTGAAGACTAACGATTTGGCCATCTTCATATACAGGCAGTCCACGTCATATGCATGAGTATGCTCAATATGCAATTGCGTATGTTCGTCACTACGGGTGTCCAGACCTATTCACTACATTCACATGCAATTCAGCTTGGGACGATATACAACAGCTCATGGTAAAACATGAAGTGTTTCGGTCTGTGCGCTGCTGGATATACTCAGTGGAATAGCAAAAGAGAGGATGGCCACATGCACATATATAGTACTAATCTGGCTCTATAACAAAATCACTTCAAACGAAATCGACAATGTAATGTGCGCTGAAATACCCGATGCCGACGTCGATAAGGATTTGCATGAAGTTGTGACGAAATATATGATACATGGACCTTGCGGTACACTGAATCCAAATTCACCATGCATGATAGACGGAAAATGATCTAAGCGATATCCTCGAGCATTAGTATCCAACACGGTTACAGGAAACGATGGATATCCTTTATAAAGAAGAAGATCAACAGAAGATGGCGGGAAATTAGCAACCATACAAATGTGAAATGGTGACATCAAAGTAGACAACCATTGGGTTATTGGATATTCGCTTTTGCTATCAAAAGCATACAAAGCGCACATAAACGTGGAATACTGTAACCCCGTTAAATCGATCAAATACATTTGTAAGTACAATACGTGAATAAAGGCAGCTACATGGTAGTTTTTGGCGTGCAACCAGAATGCGGGATGGGAATGCGGTCATACATATCGATGAAATCGCACAGTATCAGGCTGGAAGATACATAAGCAGCAATGAAGCTGTATGGCGAAATCTTTCATTTCCCATACATGAACGAAGTCCAGCTGTTGTTCACTTAGCAGTACATCTAGAAAATGGACAACGCGTTTATTTCACAGCTGCAAATGTGCAACAAATAGCCCTGAATCCACCGGCTACAACGTTAAATGCTTTCTTCACGTTATGTCAAAATGACGCGTTTGCGAAAATACTGCTGTATCAGTGATTGTGACATCAAAAGAAGAATTGGTTGAAAAAGTATTTACCAATATTCAAATCAATTATAAAAATCACGATTGGCTGAGTGAACGAGCTATTGTTGCCGCCAAGAACAAAGACGTTTACGAACTTAACAATATTATTCAGTTCCTTTTTTAATGTTTCGCAATTTTATATGTTTTTGTTATAACTTTCTTTCTTCTTTTTCAGTGCAATCGATCTTTCATTTGAATTCAAATCATATCGTGAATTGACCTCTTGGAGTGATGCGATCATTTGCGAGCACGGCAATAAACGCGACAGACTGAGAGTGGCTGAGAGACATAAAAAATATTGTATACCCACAAGCATTGTGAAATTAAACATATTAGAAACGTGTGCTTTCTCTTTTCTTTATTTTCCATTTAACCAGACTGAGCCACAGCAACGCGTGGCCGGGTACAGCTAGTTTTACATAAAAACTTAGAGCACTTAAATAGAGAAAGTTACACTCTGTTTATTTCCATTACCAATTGTTATGTTATTTAACTGCAACAAATACACACATTGACAACCAGTCCTGTTTAATGTGCTATAAGGCATGTGATAATGATATAAATTCAAATTTAAGATTTTGAAACTTTAAATACGAGGCTGTCACACACTGTGATGAGTTGTGGGTTTTTCAAACCTTGTATGTTTTTCACAAACATAATTTTAACTTATATTTCATGATGATCATATTTAAGAAAGTATCTAGTTTCCATAAAATTTATTCGACCGTTTGGCCTTTTCTAATTTCTCTAAAAGGCGACTTTAATTCGAAACAACTTTGGTAATGTACCAATTTGAGAGATAATTCGACGCGACCCTTTCGTGACTCTTAACTTTTGTATCAATTGTATTACTTTTGCCTTTTACATTGTAAACTGTTGCCAAATAAAATAATAAATTTTATGTAAATGAGATGTTTAAATAGAAAAACAAATAAACGATTTTTCAATATCAATCACACTAACAAAGCTTTGTTGCCTAACAATAACATTTTTTTTCTGACACTGTTCTATTTAAATCAGTGTTAGTACATACATACATACGTATCATAACCCCAAATCGGATACGGAGTAAGCTGGGATAACAGGTCACCAAACTTTTCCATCCAAATACACCACTTAAGCTTTCTCCACATCTCATCATGCACAATCTTCCATTATTCATACTTCTCACTTTACTTTGTTTCAATTTCTACTCCGTTTGATTCAGCCACGTTGTCATCAATGTCTTCCATGCACACTTGGCACTTCTGACTTGTATACTCGCTTACCCATTGATTCTTTCCACATGTTCAATCGATCTTAAAGTTCTGTTCTTCATCTTACTTCCATTGTATCCATACATTAAATATCTGATAACTTCATTCCGTCATTCGTTGGTCGACTAGACCACGAAGGTCGCATACAGTTCTCCGCTAAATTAACCAGATCTATTGATATATTTTATCTGTGAATATTTCACATGTACCAGCTATTCTTTCAAAATATATTTCTGATTTTTAAGACCGACATCTAAGACACCATTGCTTTTATGGATAGCATCTCAACATGGCGAGAAAAATCAAAACTGCACCTAAAATCAAACTCAATAAAATAATACTTATTTTTCTTGTTTCTCAAAAAAACATTACTCAGGCAGTTAAAATGTCGGGCCGTGTGATCGATCGGTGAATTAAGAAACTCTGATAATATGGCCTTAGGCCTGCGCTCCATTAAATATTGTAATTTGATTTTAACTTGTTTATGTTTAAAATTGCGTTCATATTTTGCAGAACAATTTAGGAATGAACGAAAATGTTCAGCTTGAATAAATATAATTAGTTATCCCTAATTAACAGGTTATTGTCAAACCCTTTTAGGAAAATGAAGAAGAGCGGAAACGCTTGTCTTTTAGAAAAGAGGTCGTCTGGAGAACGATCTCTCTTATTGCTGCTCATGACTTGTCTAATTTGTTTATGCTCTTTTTGTAAACAAAGACAATCTTTTAGTACTGTTATTTTGTTGTTGAACCATGTTCTGTGATTAATTTAGAATTTTTTTTTTAAATAAACCGTTAAAAAAAACGTTCGTGATACAAATTATTTTTCTAGTTAAAAATGTTTTTCCAACTTTTATTGAGTTGGCATAAATTATGACCGAGTTATTGAAGACATTGCAGTTTTCAACCAATTTTGGTTATATTTTTTAGGATCGTCCTAAGGCTGAAAATTGTTACATATTCGAAACGTTGGGAATAATTTAATTCAGGTCTTGGCAAATATTTTGGCTAAGGGGCCGTATTGAGAATTTAAATATAAGAGCGGGCCTTCAGATAAAATATGATTATTTTGTAGGTGCAATTTAATAACGAAAAAATAAAATTATATAGCCAACATATAAAAATTAAGCACGTGGAAGTCAGAGCGATAGTTTATTGGTGAGTACGGACTGTGTACCATATATACAACTTCGTGGCATTGTTAACAGCTGTGCATCACCTACAGCCACATAAGTCACATAATCTCTACTCACACATTTATTCTTATAATACGACCCGGTTAAAAGTTACAAATTTTCGGTAAAAACAGGTTTAAATAAAAAATAATTAATATTGTTTTCTTTATAATACAAAAGAACAAATCTAGGTCGATATTTATGTAGATTTGTTTATATGTTAGTAAATATACAAAGTATGTGTATTGTACATTAAGGTAAATAAAAAAACACAGGTAATTTATAGAAGACACTCTCAACTTAAATTGATCAGAGTTTGAGGTATTTCGTTTATTGTGTACTTAGTTAACTAGACTTTTGGCAATTCATGTGTTCGAATATTACATTAAAAAAAAATAATACTGCTTTTCTAAAAATAATTTTGCTTTTCTAAAAATAATACTGCTTTTCTAAAAATAATGCTGCTTTTCTAAAAATAATACTACTTTTCTAAAACTAATACTGCTTTTCTAAAAATAACAGTTTTTTTTAAACGTTTGATCTTGTATATCATTTATTATTACAAAAAATCTTAACTGACAATTTAAGATTTAAATCTACAAGCATGAGGATGCTGATTGAGTAAAACTATAAGAGTGCAAAATGTTACGAGTAATGCTGTAATTATTTTAGTATATAGTATGTAATTGTATTTTAAAATAAGACGAAATATATAAAAAAAATCTAGACTAAGAAACTGCTTTATAAAGAATGACAACCAAAATTAAAAATTTCTTTCTTGAAAATGCCATGAGTCTTGGGAAATATTATTGTTTCTTCGGAAAGAAACCCTCTGAAATATCACTTAGGTCATAAGCAACGAAGAGCTCCGCACTGATTGCCTGCGACGAACATAAAAAGAATATAAAACTGTATTGATTTACGATTGTTCATATCGCTGAAGTGTTTATCTGAGGACTGTGACGGGGAATTCGGCGGTGAAATGTAGCAAATGTCTTCAAAGGGTACATTTTAAAATAATATTAAAAAAGTATAAAATTATCAATTCATTCATTCATTCATTGAAACTCTTTAATATTGTTAACAATTACCTCGTAAACGTAATTTTAATAAGACTTGGAGACAACACTTAGCATTGAGAAATTGATCAAATAAAGAGAATGTGCAATTAACAGTTATTGAACAAGGCAAAACATATTCTTCTTGAAACTTCTTGTTTTCTTTGTACGATCATCGTAGCTATCTTAACCTTCGGGCAGCAATTCTGAACAAAGATATGGTGCCACACTTAAACCACTCCCGTAAATACTTCGACCTAGAGATGCGTTTTCTTCCCACACTCCTTCTACCCTGATGTTTCCCCTACAATATCAGCAAAACGATCTTATATGTTTCTCCACGTATTAAATGTTCAAAGTTCAACATCCATAATATGTCCAAAAATAAAGACCTAGTGGTGAACTCAACTATCGAGCAAACTGGGTGTGTCTACCAAGGAAAATCTGGAGTGTCTTTAACCAAGTCCGTACGTACCTCAGTCGCTGAGCCTACTTGATGCCTAAGGAATGAAGCCTTAAGCAGTCGCCACTATACGGATGTAGTCAAGTGCAGACCACGGAACTTCCCCATTCATATATTTACCGGAAAGATCCAGGATTTGCTCACGACCACATCAGCAGTCTTTGACCCGCTGTGATATCTACTAATGCTGCTGTAACAAGAAAATATCCAAAGTACTCGTATTTTCTCTTTTTAATGATGGATAATATTGCTCTATCATTATTCATCCATTTGAAAACTTCATTATTACGGACTTGATCAACCCATGAAACACTTAGTATCGCCTTCAACAATAAAAATGAAATAACAATATCAAACAGCGTTCTTTACTCAACAATCCTTGCAATTAATACTCGAAAGAATATTGATTCACAACGTGACTTTCTTGTCGTTTATCAATATTTTTTATCTTCTGGTTCGAATGGTGTCCAGTCTATTCAAATGTAACCAGCACTATCTACAACACTTTTATGAAATCCATCTTGATTTGAAGCGAGCCTCTAAGCGAAAAAAAAATTGATTTTGTAAGAAATATAAAAAACGTAATTGCGGCCGCCATATACAAAATAATTGAAAGATAAAAACATTTCAGCCTTGTCCATTTTATGGATAAATTCATGTATTCGGGATAAAAACATCGGATGAACCGTGTACGTCCATACTCTCTTGAGGTAAAAATTTTCTAGCCGTACACCGTACGGCCATACTCCTTTAGAGGATTTAAAGAAGTAGGCCATCGGTGTTATGTGTAAATTTGAAAACAATGTAAACAAACGTTTAGCAACCTTTTTTTTAAATATTACAACTATTTATGCATCATTTCTTTCTATTTAATATTTAACAAAAATAATTAAAACAGGACAATTTATGTAGTGCCGTTAAGAAAGCAGATTCACCTCAAAGGCTGGGAATCGAGCTCACATTTTTTCACAGATTAAACATATTACAAAAAATATAAGTGAAATGTAGGGATTGGAAGGTAATGACTGTGGCCATTAGATAAGGTACTTTTCGACATCTGCATATTTTAAGAAAACCTCACTTGATAGGAAAAACGCAGAAAACTTGCTAAGGTAAGACGAACTACAATAAAACATATTCAGAACTTCCGATATGTGATAGTAACTTATTCAGCTTGAAGTGGAGTGGAGTGGAGTGGAGTGTATGTATGTAGTGCACATATATAGTCATAAATTTGGATAAGATCTCCCAAAACACAAACTTATATACCTTTCGCGTTTCATTTCGACTTCATTTCTAGCCCACAAACTACATAACTGCGGGTATAGAATCATATTATACCGGAAAAAGGTATCACGGGAGACTATTTACTCGTGCATTTTTTTTTATTGACCACCAAAACCGAGTGTTTTTTTTTCATACAATTTTCAATAAATGAATTTATAAATTTGGCCATAGTAAATTTGCTTTTATACGGGACACGCAAACCCTTTATGAACACACTGTTTTTATTCCACCCTCAGCTGATTAAATCTGGCTCTATAAAAATGTCAGGGAAAGATTCGATAGTACGCGGCCGGGGTTGTTTTCATAACGATTCGGCTGGATATTTTTGTATTGACTCTCCAAACATCACGATAAATGTTGCCCCATCGCATCGGAGGGAGGAAAAGAAGCGGTCGGGGTTGACAACAAAAATAAAAATCCCTCAGAGCGCTGTGTTTCTACAAATTTTAGGATATTTGTATCCTCACAAGTAAGCGCATATTATTAAACAGATTAAACATAAATCAAAAAGATTTTACATTTCAATGCAAAATCCGAGGCTTCTCTAACTCTGACATACTTCCAATTTCAATAAAATGTCGTCCAATTAGTTTTTTAATGTGTAACGGGAGCCTTTAAGTTGACTTTATAAGAATGAAAAATTTTCATTTAAAATTTTCCTCAACTGTACACAAATTACTAATTATCTCTTCATGAAATCTTTACAACCAATAATGATTACCAAACAAATCAAATATAAAATTAATTCTTAAACAAATTTTACGACAAGAAGTATAATTTCTAGAATCAATATACTCGTAACTACACCAAAAAATATAATTAACATTTATACAAAAAAATATATTTCCTCCTTCGAAACCATTATTGTTAACCCGTAAAAGGAGAATTTCAGTATGAATAAGTTTCAAATGTACGTTGACAAATTATATTTATTTTTTTAATTATTTATATAAATACTCGTATTTTACCAGAGTATTTAGGACAAATTTTTTAAATGTATGGTTTAGGAAAGAGACAAAACTTGCCTAGCATAGATCTTCCCATGATAAAAAAAATGGAGGGTTTTTAGCATCGTTATGTACTCGATGCTTTGCTTTTAACCAAAACAATGTTAATAATTAGTAAAAATAAAACATCTTTTTTTCTTATGTTACAATAATTACTGAAAATAACTATAAAAAATCTTTAAAATTAATTTAATCAAAAAGTATAATATGATCAGTGTCGAAAATGGTCAAGATATAACAGAATTTACACAAAGTTTATTTTTCAGAAATATAGCGCTTGTATGGTAAAAAATAATAAAAGGCAATGTGGTTACGAATCATTTGAGAAATTCTGGTCTACTGAAATAATATTCGAGAATACATTTTTCCCATTTTTGCATGCCGCAGAATATATTTTTGTACTCTGGCCACTTCCATTTACATGAATTCTTACTCTCAGTTTGGTTTGGTGGGGGAAATATATTTCGATTCTTTGGGAAAATTAGTTCCAAAAAGGCGTCCTTGTGATAATATAACAATTTATGAATATTTTTGTCTCTCCCAGATTGTATTTTTCTCGCATTTTATTCCTGCTTAATAACTTTATTTACGCGATTTTTTGTTATATTAACATATTTGAGTTCATTTAATTGACAAACCAAACTGGATTATTATTATAGTGATCTCATTTGGATTTAGCATGTTCTTAGTTCCTTTGGTAAGTCTAGCTGGTTGATTCCCAGGTAGTTAAAGGTTGTCAATAAATACTTGCTTTACTCTCCTCCTTCAAAAACTCCACAACGTAAAACCAGCTGCAATTGAGTGAATCACGAGTTTGCTTTTGCCCTTTAAGCTTTTTTTTTTTTAAGCTTTGAAGCAATAGCATTCAAATTGAAACATAATAAATCAAATAGAATTATAAAAGAGATCATTGGCCAAAGTCATAAAAGGGAATAAATGTATAATATTATTTATCTAAACAGTGCATGAAATTCCTGATTTTTGTTGTATTTTCGGATTCATTTTATTTTTATGCTTTTGTAATTTTTTTTTACTTAATCGTTTTTTTAATGCACTTTTTTGCATATTGGCTACAGTATAATCTTATCAATTTCATATGAAAATGTATTAATCATATTTTTATGAAAAAAGGCAATCGTTTAAAATGAAATTATACGCAAAACAAAAGTCAATTAAGAAATAAAAATTAAGCAAGGTATCGCCATAAAAAAAGCAAAAGCAATGCTGATAAACAGCACTTATAATAAAGAAAATAAATATAGGTTTGCTGATAGCAACATAGTATGTTCGTACACGAATATATTCCAAAATCGCTCATGTATTACAAGATAAATAGCAGAAAATGCATTTAAAACAAAAGCTTTCAAAAGATCTGGGTTAATCTCATAACATCCCCTCGGCCGAGATACACTCAGCAATGTAGGGCGAGCCCGGTCGCGAGGACATCATATGTTTTTCAGCCCACACCCTTGTGATAAAAAACATTCCTCATTAAACTCAACAATATAAATAAATACTCAGTACAACTGAGAGACGGATTGAGAATCAATTGGCATGAAACCAGGACCATAAAAGAGAAAGATGTTGAAATACAAGTTGAGAATATTAAAGTCATATGCTCTCAGTTAAACAGGTGGCAATGCATATCATTAATTTGCTTACATAGTGTAATTGCCAGTGGCATCATTACAAATACGCATACTAATTGCTCGACCTTTTGCTTGATCTCGTCCTTTTTAATTTATTTGATTTTTTTTACATCATATTTATTTATTTATTAAAGAACGTACTTATGCATATGGAGAAACACTTCTGTAAATATGTAACAACAAAAGCAAATAATATTATAAATAAATTATTATTAGGTGTATTTGAACAATAAATCCTGAAATAATACACATATTTTAAGGCCATTGCCATTAAAAAATAAGCAAATATTTGAGAGAGAAGCTTTCAAAAACTGTACTGAAAATTACGTTTCTAAAATAGTAACAAATTTGAATTTTATCGTAGGCCCCTTAGCGAAGCCTTAAAACTGAGGAGTGAATTATTAAATATATCAATCCTGCTATCGTACATCTTATTAACAATTCTACAAATTCTTAATATAATGGAACTTTTATTGGGATTCGTCCTGTATCTTAGAAAATAAAAAGTGCCCGTATTCCTCGAGTTAATTCTAGGAATAAGGAAGTTTATTTTTTTTCAAAATTGCAGTGCAGTCAACGTCATATTTTTTTACTGTATATTCATTAATTCCCTACCGCCACTATTCAAATATTAAAATTCGATCACAGTTTAAAATCTGAGATCCCATTTACGTACTAGAAATCTAAAAAAATAAACGTTGGCGGTGGTGGTGTAACATTTAGCATTCATGCTACGCAAAAATAGCGCATTGTAAAAAAATTGCCTAACGAAAGCTGCAGCATATTAAACCAGTCGATCGTGTTGGAACTACATCTTGAGATCTCCTTGACATCAGAACTTTGTGTTTGATATGTCTAGACTATGTGATTGCTGAAGTGCAATAGATTGCTGAAGTACTATAAAGTAATACATGCAATAGCATATTTCATTTGCAGGATGGCTGACAATCATACCCGATCACGAGGGATTACCTACCATTATCATAAAATCTGCATCCATAATTTTAAAATCTTAGCACCATCAATGCAAATTCAAATTTGTGAGACGTTATTAAATTATGAGTCTCACAATACATGACCTAAGTTGATTTGTGCATTATCTAACTTATTTTTATTGATTTGTGAGGAACTCTTCAATACATCACAATTAACTATACGAACATATTGAAGAGCCTGGCCGGGATTGTTCTTTAGTTTAAATTATTGACTCCTTTGGGTTTAGAACCACTGGAGTAGGCACGGATCTCGAATTTCATCATGGCACTATTTAGCATGCCACCGCACGTGAAGAGGCCACATCACGTCTATCGCACTCGAGTTTGTTACCTGACAAAGATTTCCAAACAAGAACTTTTTTTTCGAGTACAGTCGGGAATCGAACCTGAATCCCCAGTAAAAAAATCGAACGCCTTACTTACTAGGCCACAAAGGTCTTCATCTTAAATATTTAGCTTTACAGCTGCCAAATATTGAAAGCAGACAAACACTTCCAAACTGGGACTCTTTTTTTTCGAGTACAGTCACGAATCGAGCCTCAACCCCTGGATAGAATTCAAGCGTCTTAGTAACTAGTCCACGGAAGTCTTCATGTTGCATCTGTAGCTGCATAACATGTTTCAAGGCATATATTTTTATCTCATTTAAAATGTTAACTAAGCCTTAACTAAAATGGTACAGCGCCAGACGATTGACATTACCATCGTAATCAGGAAGCATTCAGAAGAAAATCAAAAAGTTTTCTCATGCGAGAAGTCATTAAGACGTCATTGGAAAGACTAACTCACTAAATGGCACCAAAGAATAAAGCATCATCTCAATAATTACCTTAAGTAAAAAACAACAAAATTGTTATAACGTAGCAGCCGTATTGTCATGTGGAAATTTCTAAATTTCTTCCAAGCAATCAGACAGATATTCAAAGGCGCGTTGTGAAAACACCAGACTGAATCAATTTTTTAGGAATCATCAAGACAACATATCACAAAACTTATCTTTAAAGAGAGTTGAAGAATTTTAAAACAATCCTCGTAGTTCTCAATTATCAGTTTTGTCCGGCTTTGAATTGTTAAGAAATCACAAATATTCCTACTATCTGTTCTTTGCTTTTTTTATACAATAATTTGCATAGTATGGTGACGAAACAATGCATATTCTAGAACACTTCAAACTTGTTAAATTTATATCATTATTTAGTTTCTGGCCTCCGTGGTCTCGTTGGTTATATGGTAGACTTGACTTGCGTCAGGGGTTTCGAGTTCGATTTCAAACAGTGCCAGAAAAAAAAAAGTTCTGTTAAAAGAGCTTGTCTCGTTAAAATACTCGCAAAAATATTTAAAATATTTTTATATTTTACTTTATTGTGTATGTTATAATTAAGATTTTTTTTTTCAATCAAATTCTTGTTGTGTTTAAAACTTTTTTATACTTTAATACATCCTCAACATCAGTTCAGATTCTAATATTACTTTTAGGACGAACGATATCATTTGAAATACTCGTATTTAACAACAAATTTCTTTGTTATCCACTGATTAAATTAATCCCCGCTACACGTGTTTCTACCTCCTATCCCAAAACTCTCTTCAGACGGAATGATCCCAACTTGTAACGAAATAAGTGCTTAGGTCAGACTGACGTAATGTTAAATCTTAAGTGTGTGTAGTCTATTGACCCAAAGGCAAAATAAGTGAAACTTTGCATTCTTTAGTCATTTAATACTTTTTGGTTTTTTTTCATGGCTTTGTGTATCACTATTGTTTCTAAAATAATTATTTTATATCATTATTGTGACGTCAAGCTTAAGGACTGTACACCACCTGAAGAGAGCCTCGAGGTGGGAAGTAGAAACACATGTAGCTAGGATCAATGTAATTTGTGCAATTACAAAGCAATTTATATGTAATAGACCGGGATCATTCCGCCTGAAGATACCATTGGAATTTGAGTAGAAACACGTGTAGCGTAATTTATTGTTAAATATTATTATATGGAGTTCCACAAAGTTAAATCCCAAACCTTTGATATACATGAATTGGTTATTTTTATAAACTGTTTATTTTTACTTATTTCTCACGGGCTAGATTTGACCATGCGCGGGTTGTTACCTCTTCACGTGCGCGGTAGTATTACTAACACGTGCGATAGTGAACCGTAAGTTATGTGCAAATTATAGTGGTAATTAACTCGAAGACTAGATTAATGGGACCGAAGACAATTTTTTCCCGGCCACGCTCTTCAATATACCCGAATCATAAGTTCAAATATGAAGAAACATACATTACGAATGAAATAAAAAACCAAACTTCAATAATTTGAAGAAATGACAGATGAAACTTAAGATATTACATATATGCCTTTAAAGAAATCCTAATGAAGTGCCTTTTAAATTAAAGCCTTTTTTGTCGAAAGTTACTCCTATGTCCTTAATGTTAAAAAAGCTTTGAACTGTGTAATATTTACAAGGGAAGTTTATATATTTTTTTCAGTTGAAAGTATTTCCATCTAATTTTGTATTGTTGAGTGACGTTTTATTTGATTCAAATAATGATCTGAACTTATATTTCATTAAATTTTTTTTTGAATTCTATTTTGAATATTCTACTGGTTTTTATTTGACACGTTCAAAGGAAAGATACTTGGCGAAATTTCATCCCTAATTTTAAAATAATTTTCTCGCAACGACGAAGCACATGCAATTTAATAAGCCAAAGTGATGCCTGACGTTTCCAGCGTTATTACAGATCTTGCCTTTGCTTATGTTCCCGAAAGATGCTTTACTTATTTTGGTAGCATATTAAGAAATTTCGTTGAAGGAGTCATTTTAGACTTTGCTCCTTATAAATACCTCAATATTTCAACCCCTTTGACTTTTTGATTACTTAAATTACTCTTTTCAAGACTGGTGAAATTGGCTTTAGGAAGAACATCTGTTTAGTACTTGAAATACTTGGAAAGTATAAATAATAACTTTTTAGAATTGTCCCGTAGTAAAGAGTTGATTAAAAATGTTGTGTGTGTGAACTAAAGGTTGATATATTAAGTAAGATGAAGAAAAGACTCAAAGTTTGTGTAGGCATTTAGAACGAATTATTAAAGAAAGATAACTAAAAAAAGATATAGTGCGTAGAAGGCGTAGTAGAAGAAGAAATGTATGGTTGGGTCATTGAATGAACAAAACAAAAAATCAACGAAATTGTAGGCGTCGTATGAGATGCTATGTGAGATGCATGGATGAAGGAGATACGAATGTGTGTATCATAATAGAAAAGCATGGCGCTCTTTTCTCTTTGCTTATCCTGACTGGTAAATGGAATAATGGTTTGTATGTATGTAAGCACGAGAATATTGATTCTGATACGAGTTATTCTTGGAAATATATCTAGATCATAATAATAATCAAGTTTACTTATGTACGTTTATTTAAATAGCTAGCTGTACCCGGCAACGCGTTGCTGTGGCTCAGTCTGATTAAATGGAAAATAAAGAAAAGAGAAAGCACACTTTTCTAATATGTTTAATTTCACAATTATTGTGGGTATACAATATTTTTGACGTTTTTCAGCCTCTCTCAGCCTGTCGCGTTCATTCTGTTGAGAACGAAGCAGATCTGAAGCTGCAGAACGCGATCGCCGTGCTCGCAACCGTGCATCCTCAAGTCTGGTTGCACGTCACTCTGCTGCTTCCTCGGCGTTTTGATGAACTAAAGCAGATCGATTGCACTGAAAAAGAAGAAAGAAAGTTATAACAAAAACATATATGAAGCAATAAAATTCGTCCTGAGGTCATATCAACCGGCACCTTTCCGTTCCCAATTTCCAGCAATTGGTGTGAGAATATCTCAGCTGAGTTATAACAGTTAAGAAAGTTATAACAAAAACATATAAAATTGCGAAACATTAAAAAAGGAACTGAATAATATTGTTAAGTTCGTTGACGTCTTTGTTCTTGGCGGCAAGAATAGCTCGTTCACTCAGCCAATCGTGATTCTTAATTACAAAAACTAACAATAATGACAAATTAATACATCTTGTTACAAATCAGCAAAAATATGGCAGTTTGTAAAAATGAAATAATATTTGGTGACGTTTGTCAAAAGTCACTACGTTAGTCCGCATTGGCAAGGGATGGGATATTCAATAATTGGATTTTCGATTTTTTTATACCTAAAATGAAATGTTTGTAATTAGTATTAATTCATTGTAGATCTGGGCCTATTTAAAGACAGATACAAATCATACAATACATTAGAAAGACAGTATAATGAAAATTAGGAATTAAAACGTCAGTTTAGAGAAAAACCATTCTTCGATTTATAAAAAAAACTATTCGATTTGTAAAAAAAAAACGATTTTACCCCATCCCTTTGTGACATGACGTTTTAAACGCCACACGACTCATCCTAGATTTTTTGAAGTATAAAGCAGATCGATTGCACTGAAAAATAAGAAAGAAAGTTATAATAAAAACATATAAAATTGCGAAAATTTAAAAAAAAGAAAATACACTAACTAAAAAACAAAGAAAAAACAAAAATTTACTAACGAAATATTTCACTTCAAACGCAAATCAATCGATACAGGTGAATTTTAACGCATTTCACGATATGACTATGGCGGATAAAAATTTAGTATATCGTATGTTGCTTTTACGTCCCAACAGATGGCGCTAATTTTCAATACACGTATTTGAAAATTTAATATTTATTATTTGAAATTTTATATTTTATATTTAATATTTATTATTTGATACTTAATATTCAATTATTTAATATTTAAGAAAAGTAAAAAAAAACAGTTAAAAAACGAAATGAAAGAGAAACGTCGAAAATGCAATGTGACATAACTGTGAATGAAAATTGTTTAGTTTGCGTGTGTCGCTGCTTATTTCGTCTGTTTTATATACTTTTTTATATACAACTGTATATAAATATATATATATATATATATATATATATATATATATATATATATATATATATATATATATATATATATATATATATATATATATATATATATATATATATATATATATATATATATATATAAACATGCTTGTATACAAATGCAACCATTTATCAAAATTTCTTGATGCTTTACATTACACGTCTGGTCAAATTCTCCATGGTTTGCATATAATAAACATAGAAAAATATATTTTTTCATAGCATAAAAAGTCCTAGAATTGTTAAAGGCATACAATTCTTCCAAATCTCGTAGAATATAATCTGATGTATGTAGGTACCTTTTTTAGTCATAATCATCATATTGTATCTATCTCCTTCTGTATACATGTATATTTCAAATAGTTCAACTCTCTTTTCTGCTGGACTATCGCATTCATTCCATTCCTAAAGTCACCCAAAGAAAATTTCTGGTTAAATCAAAAAAATCAATTTAACTTGTCGTTATATCAGAAAATTTCCCTAATCGTTAACGTGTTCCCCGCGGGGAACACAAACGCCTGTGATCTGACGACAATCCAAGTTTCAAATCACGAATACTTAAAAAAAACGACACAAAACCGGAATAAAAATTAAACTAAAATTTAAAATAATCTTTATTCTAGCGACATCTCTGAAAACCTTGTCAAATAATATATTAGTTTATGAGATATTGTTGAATAAACAGAGCGCCGATTTTTTTTGGTTTCTCAATATTTCCAGCATTAACGACCTGTCGCGCGGATCGAGTCCTGCGATGAGTCTCTCTTACGTAAATAAACATTACTAAGTCTCTCTTACGTAAATAAACATTACTAGTGATATATGCATTTGATTGGGTGAGTGTCATGAAGCATTGATTTGATCGTAGCATTCCTTTGTTTATTTTACGTAATGTTAAGTTTATCTCCTTTATTTAATGAGTCTCATTAAGAGTAATGACTATTATTTATTATCAGAAAATTACTTTAGTGTCATGTTTACTTGGTGTTGTAATCAAATATCAGTGGTTCTAAACAAAATATGTGTTTAAACTTAGAAATTAAAAAAACGCTGAAATTGTGCCGCGCACAGGATTCGTGGAATTTGATTTTTAACGCGGTGAACAGGTTAAAGCTTTACAACATTTAACAAACCTAGAAATAGAGAATTACAATGTTTTTTTTTTGTATAATTGAGCTTATATTGGATTTATTCTGTATCTTTAACTTTTTTTTATATTTCTTTCTCTATTGGTTCTGTTTTTTGCATTATATTTAACATCTATTGTCAGCTGTTTCTTCTTATTTGGGCTAGTTTTCATAGTACTGTGAATTGCCTGAAATCAAGAGAAATAAAAACTAAAATCAAGATAACAATATGAATGGAAGAGTGCAATATCGAGGCTCGAACTAATCTGGAGAAAATGACACATCTCTCCGTGAGTGAAAAAACGCATTTTCTCTACCTAACTTTCTTGGACAATAAAGCCCAGAGAAAAATCAACGATAAACTCTTCCAAGATGTGGTGCTGGAGACGATTATTAGGTATTTCGAGGACAAAACGGCGAATAAATACCACTATTTTGAAAGAACATAATATCTCAAAAGACTAAAAATTACGCGCATGTTTTTCTTTGAATCAATTGTTTTAAATTTTGTAAAAAACATTGTTATAATTTGTTTAAAGTAACAAGAGTCATTTATTGCGTTAAAACTTTGAAACAGTTCGTATTATCATTAATTAAAAAACCTGCATAAATTTTAAAATAATAAATCATTAAAAAGGATATTAACCTTGGATGATTTGATGTTTATGACTTAGTTTTCAGTATTTTGTATAAATAATCAAATATTCAGTCGAGCTTAATATACCAACCAATTCATTTTTTTTTTCGTTGTTTAATTTTATAAAAGAGCATATCTTTTCTTTGTACCTGAAGTCAAGCCACATTTTTTATTACTAGTTTTATGGTGGCTGCTTGGCTACGAAAAACCATTAAGTTTTTTTCCAACATTCTCCAATCGCCTCATCTTTTTACAATGCAAGTTGCATCACAAAAGATTCCACCCCATAAATGAAAGCAATTAAGTAATTCGGGAAGTGAGACGGGCAAAAAATTACAAAAAAGGACGAATAGGAGAGTAAAATGCAGGGGAGATTAGACAAAAGTCCAACTTCCCAAAGAGATTTTTAGCGCGCTTCCTCCTTCCTCCTCAAACTTCCTGTTCAAAACGGAAACGACTTTTTCCGCCGCGGCCAATTATGGAAAAATAAATTTAATTTGTTCACCCCAAATCAAGGTTTTTAATACGTTATAAAAATAATTATACGTTTCTTTACCAACCTAATTAAGTAAAATTTAGAGATATTTTACATGAATCAATTTCATTAAAATTATTTTTAATTCAGTAAAAAGATTGATTTTAATAAAATCAAACTAACAAAAATCGGTACGCACTCGTATTTTGTATTCCAAAATTTAATACCATAACGTAAAGTATTTTAATAATCATCGCAAAACTATAAAAAAAACATTACAATAAAAAATATAGGTTTACTCAAATGTTATAAATAAAGCACCTCTTCAATTGTTCAAATATATTTTGTAAGTAAGCAAGTTAAATAATAAAGAAAGATATATAGAATAATAAATGATATGTAAGATACTCGTCTTTGTGAATAATGCAAAAAATAAATGGTTTTAGTCATAACTATTACGACTTATGTCATTTATTGTTTCTAAATAATTACAAAATACATTATATGAGGAACACTCACCACACACATGAACTGAGCTCTCTATTGGTGAAGTATTAGAATACATACGATGGACTTATTTTTTTTGTCATACTTTGTTTTTCTTAGACAAAAAATTCAAGTAAATCCAATTAAAAAAACTAAATTTGGTACGATTCATAAAAAACCCGACTTAATTCAGATGCTCTTCAAACCATAACAACTACAATATATTTCTGAGATAACTATGGGTTTCAAACGTCGTATCTACAAAATATGACGAACAAGTACTGTGATGTACGATATTGGTATGATGGTCTTGTGTGTGTAGATTGATGTTTGGTACACCTAAAGGTATGGCTGTGGGATACAAGTTGAATAAAGGCAGAGGAGCACGCCGATTCTTGGTTAGGTCAAGTTAGAGAAACAAGTATCCTGTTAACTGGTTGATATGTTTTATTTATTTTTCCCAAAAACTTTTTATTATTCTCGCCCCCTAGAATCAAAAGTTATCCCAATACTAAACAATTAAGTCTAGATTATACTAAATTTCTTTGTTGATCTCTGTGGTCTAGTATAGTTTATAATCTTTTTAAAAAAACTTTGAATCAAGACAACATAACAATCAAACATAAATTCTTTCTAGAAACAAACATCTTCTAGTGCAATTTATGGGGGTATACAATGTGCAGATCTGCTGCAATCGCAACTATGTCAACTTAGGTGTTCTGCTTCGAGCTCATTAAATTGTGTACATTGATGCAGTGCCAACTTGCTATTGACATGTCTAAACTGCATACCCCGACAACTCGTGCAACAAAATGCAGTGGAGGGTTACATTGACGGTATTGCAACGAAATTGTTCACAACTATTTGTATTGTCTAGGAAATATTAATACGTTGGTGGATATTAGAATGTATGAAGCTGAAGTATGTTTATCATATAACAGATTATCATCGTCATCATTTATTTATTTATTTATTTGATCAATGATACAATGTACCTTACAACAATATTTCAAAAAATCTGTGTATCATTTTTTACGAAGTCAAATACTCCTAAATTGAAAAAAAGTTTCAAATGATTACATTTAAACCATAAAAGATATATCAACACAATAAAACAATTCAAATAACATATAAGTACGCAAATAAATAACTAAAAAAAATACACAGTTATTTTTTTTAAATGGCAATCCATTCTTTCTAGGATGATTCGTGTCACCAAATCAGTCAGTATGCAATTATATGAGTCAAATATGATCGTCTCAAGGCAGGCAGTCTGAACCGCACCACACCAAGCGTCACTCTTGACATTCATGTGGAAGGAAAGTACAATTGAATACAAATAAAATTATATAAAAAAACAATCATCATTTATAGTTTACTCATAATCAAAATTCAATATCGACCTAGACATAAAAAAATCAGAAGCGAGAGAAAGAAAAAAATACAAAAAATCCTTTAATGTCCCCATTAGGGTAGATAAAGAGAACAGATCTATTCATTATATCCTGGCACACATTTAAGGCTTATGCCACTTCCATACAGCTCTTCATGCATTCCCTTATATTTTAAATGTGTTTTTACTCTTCCTTCTTTCAGAATTCGTTTTATTTTGTCGTGCCACATTTTCACATATCTGGCCAAACTTCTTGTTTATGCTTATTCCATAATGATATATGGCATAAACATTTAGGTTATTATGTATTTATCATGCTATTTAATATTTAAATCTTGTTCAATTTCGTTGTGAACAGAAAAACATGGTTAATTTGTTGCCATATGACAATCTCTTCCAACCAATCAGAAATATGTTAAAGATTTATTTAGTTTAAACTATTATTAAATAAAAAATATACAAAATGGAATTGAAACGCAGCCTCTGAGCTGGAATACAAGTATCTTAACAAGGTCTCGAAAGTCGTCTGTACCTTCATTGATTTATAAATTATTATAAATAGCAATAATTGAAAAATATATTTGGACTTAATTTTTCTGTGGTGTTTTTTTTTTTTCTTAATTGTGATGTACTCGTATGTTATATGTATTCTCAACTATCTGTCAGAGGATTTTTTAATTATTTAGTCATGTGACTTGGATATGGGGATGATCTTCTGGAAACCTTTATTGTAATTGACAGCATCGATGGAAGAAGACGAAGGGAGATATAACAATAATGTTGAACTGATCAAATAAGACTTCAGAAATATTTCGTTAGTGTCAGGACTCCTCCCCGCTAATTCAAGAAATGACAAGAGGAAAATCACAAAGGCAGTTGGTGCAATTTACAAATATCTTCTTTGTGTCTTTCGAAACTGTGTCTGAGAATCGAGACGAGTAAAACTTTGAGGTTGGTTTCCTTTTCATCTTATAAATTAATAGTTCAAAATATATCCAATAGGGTATTGTGATCGAGATTTTACCGTTATTGGTCCCGTGGCGTTAAATGGTTTGTCTCCTAGTATAAGAGATATGGATAGCATGTGCAGTTTTAGGAAACACGTGAAGACAATATTTTTTCTCAAAACGTTTGTTTGTATATGAATACTAGACACATACATTACAATACACCTAAATCTGAATGTATAACTATCGCATATCGGAAAATCCACAAAGATTTTTTTTGTAATTTGTCTTCCTTTGTTAAATTTTCTCTGATTTTCCTACCAAATGTGTTTTTCTGAACATATAAAAAAATACGGGGTGTAACGTTATCTGATATCCATAGCCACTACCTAGCTATTTTTACCTCGACTTTTACATATCTATTTTGTAATATTTCAACAATAGTTAGTGCAAGTCCAGAATTGAAGCACCCTGGAGGAGAGTTTGTTTTTTTTAAACGGCGCTATATAAATTATTCTTTTATAAATATTATTAGATTACGGTCGTCAGTAATATTTTTTTTTATTAAACAAAGTAATGTTTTGTACAAATATTGGTCAAGGCTATACCTATATACACATTTATTACTTAACTAATCTTAATTATATACGAGGCATATCCAGAAAGTAAGTGTACTGAATTTTTGTAGGTTACAATTTTTTTTATTTAAACAAAAAAATTACGTGGTTACCGTAGTACATATGTAAGCTATTTTTCGACATAGTCGCCATTCCTCTCAATGCAGGTGGTGAAGCGGGGTATCAACTTTTTGATGCCTTCCTCGAAGTAGTTTCCCGCCAACCCCTCCATCCACTTCTCCACCTCCTCCTTTACCTCCTCGTCGGTTGAAAACCTTTTTCCACCCATGTGCAGCTTCAGGGAGGTAAAGAGATAGTAATCTGAAGGTGCTAGGTCAGGGGAATGCGCGGGATGGTTCAGGACATCCTTTTTAAACGAGGCGAACAGTTCCTTCGTGGCGTTCGCCGTGTATGGTCTGGCATTGTCGTGCAGCAGGCAGACTCCCTTTGTCAGCATGCCTCTCCTCTTGTTCTGAATCGCCCTCCGCAATTTTTTTAGGGTCTCACAGTATCTTGCAGAGTTGATGGTCTCCCCTTGAGGCATATATTCAATTAAAATTATGCCTTGACAGTCCCAAAACACGGATGCCATGATTTTCTTGGCTGAAATTGTGGTTTTGAACTTTTTGGCGGAGGGTGAAGAGGTGTGACGTGACCGTTTTTAAACTCGCGACACCACTTCTACACACTCGTACGATTCATAGCTTTATCACCATATGCAGTTTTCACCTCATTATAAACCTCAACCGGAGGTTTTCCCTCCCAAACGAGATAACGGATGGCGCCGCGTATTTCGCACTTGGCGGGAGATTGGATTGACATTTTTCACGAAACGTGTGGTCGCGTCGACACTTCTCAACGTACTCACCTCGAACCAGTCTCGTTGCGGAGGGGAAGGGTCAGGCTACACGGAAGTGTAGCCAACATGTCGAAAATAAAATCCATCCGGTCGTGAGAGCCTCAGTACACTTACTTTCTGGATACGCATAGTACTATAATTTATGATCTTCCTTAATCTTATTTTCCTACATGTCATTTTATTTATTTATAATTTTCATATATGAAATCTTAGAAATAATTAACACCTACATACTACTTATTACTAGATAACAATTCTTACAACTAATTATTTTGCCAGAACAAGTCCACTCGTTCCGGTTACTTGTATTCCATCACATTCACTCAGACCTTGGCCCTCCCTGCTAATAGTGTAGGTGGAATAGTCAGGCAACATATAATGCTTCGGGAGCCTGAGCTTATAACGTAATTATAGATCGGATGTACTCTCGTAAGCCCCCAGGGCAGCGACTAAGGAATTGCTGTGATTTTTATAGAATTTCACAGTCCAAGCGAGGGTGTGGTGTTGTAGGTAATAATAAAACGACTCAAAATAAGACGAGCTAGTTGAAATTGTAGTCTGGACTGGATACATAAACTAAAATAAATATAATATATTGATAGAATGATGTCCAACAAGGCACAGTCGACATCTTAGTATAGTAGGACTTAAATACAAAATGTTTAATTTTTAATGGTTTAAAATATAAAATATTTTTTCTCAAAATATTGTTATACACTTTTCTTGCATACATTACTACCTGATGGGTTTATTTTATGTGGTGACTTCTTCCAACCAACTAAAAAGATGTTTAAGTAACCGTAAATGAAAACCAGATGTAAATGAGTTATAAAAAATACGTGTATTCAATTTAATTCTTTAATAGTCGTCCTTTGGAAGACCAGAAACTCACTTAACAAGCAGTTGCAGGAAACAGCATAGTGGTTGTATTGGGTGTGGGAAGAATTGACCGGAAGTTGTAATAACTGAAATTGGGCGCTATCGAAGCTGCAGCCACCACCCTAAAGAAGGAGTTAATTCTTAATAATTAATTAATTTGTATAGTACTATTCAAAATATTTAAAACGGGGATGCTGACACATTGAAAGATATGGCTGGGAGATAACCCATTCTTCGGACCCATTAATTGAGCCATCGGGTTTAAAACCACTATAGTAGAATTTGCAATGTATACCACTTTCACATACTCGTATCTTATATGAATGAACATTGTTGCATCAGGAATCAAACTCAACATTTCCCGATAAAAGTTAATCTCTTATAAAGCAGGGCAATCAGGGTGATCAATTGACGATGATGATGATTAAAACAATACAAATAGTTTTGGATTGTAATAAAATTAAAAGGTTCAACATTTAAAATAAGAAAGCTGATAAGGAAACAAGGAACCGTTTGTTAGATCAGATGAGCTTTGAGTTACTTTTAATGAAGTTGTCCCATTATCAAATAATGTTATCTATGAAAACTAAAGAAATTTCAACTCCGTGTGTTTTAAAATATTCATACTTAAATAGGAAACTATATATAATTTTGATTTACAAACGAAAGCGTCAGCCACCACAGCACATAAGACCATTATTTTTCAGGCTTGCTCGTTAAGTGAAATAACCTTTCAGCATAATCGACTTTCCTACAGATAATCGCCGTACTGAAGACGGCAGAAGGCTCGATTATCTTAAATCTAAGCTATCCAAGGCTTTTATCCTTATTTCCTATCTTTATCTAGACCCATTTACATCCTACGCATTCCATACCGACACTTTAAAAGATCGAAGTACAGATTTTTTACTTTCATGAACCGATGAAAAGACTACTGCTGCTCTTATATTTTATGGGGAAGGATTTTGAATACAGATATTATTACGAATATGAAGAAAATATTTTAATAAATAAAATCCTTTTTTATTTTGAATGAATTCAAGCAAAGTAGGTATTGAAATGGTAGACCTTTTCTCAAATATTTATTTTATTAATGTTGGTAATATGATAAATATTACATATTAAAATAGACATCGAAAAAAAATACGCCAGCGTCTTGGCTAAGTGGTTCATATGATTGCTTAGCATTCAAGAGACCTGACTCAATTCCCTTTTGCTTATTTTTTTTTCTCTTCTACTGACACCTGTTAGGTGTCGAACAAATTCATGAATCGTACTTGAAGTTACTGCTACAACAAAATAACGCTCTATAAATTATTAGTTTTTTTAAAATATGTCAGTTATTTAGGGATATTGTACATATTATTTATAGTTAAGACATTAACATTGTAGAGGTTTAAATATATTGTAATTTGTTATATCAAACACTGTTTATTCAACTTTTTGTAACGGTATAATTCTACCGGTTTCAAGAATTACACCTCATCATCAGGGGAGCACAAACAAGACCCCTATGAGGTGAAAGCCTTGAAACGGGTAGGGTTAGACCGTTACAATAAATGGAACAAACACTGTTTAATAAAACAAATTGCAAAATTTTAATGTATAATACTATAATACGAGTATGATATAATACGAGTATGCACCAGAACGTCAAACTGACAAAATAGATAATATTGAACAAATAATAAAACTGAGAAAATTACGAACTTAAATCCTGATCGATGATGTCAGAAATTATTATTTGGTCGCACTTGTTCAGTGTTTACTTTTGATGCAAGCGGGCGGGCGCATCACACAAAATTGTAAATTTAAATGACGTTTGCGTTGTAGTTGATTTATTTTTGACAATGTTTATTGTTTATATTCGTTTTTATATCATCAATATAGTACTATCGTAGCACATATCTACGTGCTCTTATTTAATGTGTATTTTTTTCTTAAATTTTAAGTACTCTTTGGTAAGTTTTCGAGTCGTTATGTCAACTTTACATCTGTCCCACGTGAGTGTTGCGAAATCAGCTTTACACCATTTATCAAAAAATTAATAGAGGGAAAAATCTAACATTTTTACAGCTGTATTTTAAATATAAGGGTGTATGAAAATGTTTGACTTTATGTTTTATTTTTTCCCGATATGGTTTTTGTCGGAGATTATCAGTACAATAGGAAGAGTCCTAATGCGATGGACTGATGCAACATGACTGCCCTTGACAACTATTTTTTTTTCCAAATGCTGAGTGCAGAAATTGATGGAAAGGTGTCGTCAAGGATAGGATGATGATGATCCTGATCAATTTTTCCCCTACTTCTCCGGGTAATCGGGAGAAATTTATAAAATTAAACCATTTTTTTACATCTAATTAAATGGGTATAAAATGTTAACTACGAGTACATTAAATATGATAACATTATTCTCAATTAAAATACTAGGTTCAATATATTATAAATTATATGTGACAAATAATTAATTTTGCCCACCCACGTTTGCCATGTCTTTGATAATAACTCATTACTTTTGCATTATATTCCATTATTTTGGGCAAAATTTTAACATTCAATAAAAAGTTAAATTTATTTGACTATTTTAAAATTACCATGTACCAAATTTTCTCGCTATTCACAAAATCACTTTTCAAATTTTATTATTTATTTATTTATATAAATCACACTCAAAGCATTTGCAGCCTAGTGAATGCCTAAACCTAAAAAAATCTTACAGTATAAAGATGGTCTGTAAGTCGTGTTCCAATACTCCAATTTCGTAAATCTAGAGACTTCGAATCTTGTACTAACTGAATTTTATACGGAGAGATTCAAATAGCTTCTTAACTCAGTTCAGCTCTGTTCTGAACTGAGCTAAATGTTGTGTGGTTAAAATTGCTAAATCATCAGCAACACACTCTTGTACCCATCAAATATTTTCACAAGTGCTGAAAGTACGCGATATTCTGGCTTGAACAAATTAACTACTGAGCCCTTGTCGAAAAACTGCAATTAATTTCTTAATCGTCAATCTTTCTCAACAACCTCCATCAGTCAAATTACGTTAATATAGGCATTGTGGACTAAATAATAAATTATCTGTAACAAAACTTAAAGATTCCTTTTAAATTATCTGAAAAAAAGTGAAAATCTAACTAAAAAAATATCAATGTTTAAAACTGGAGCGCGACAGATGGGCCAGCCCATTATATTATATAAAATATACAAATCTTCTATTCGACACAATATTTCATACTTTTTCGTTCAACATACGAAATATATCATATAAATTGTCTTTGAAATTTTCGCAAATATTTGACATATTGATTGAAAACTTTCGGTTTTTATCGCGTTGTAGTATTTTTTAGACTCGAGTAGTTTCGACGCGTCAATCGAGCGTCACTTCAAAGAGCTAATATTTTCGCATGACTGATGAGTTCGGAAAATATCTTCGGTAACTTCCTCTAGTACTTTGTGTTGCCATGTCATTTTGAAGTATTGCGTTCTCGTTGTAATGATCACAGTAGATACTTGTGTCTATTTCTCGGAAGGCTTGGTTAATCATGAAATATATGTTTCTTAAGTATGAGTTGCCAGATGGGTGATAATTTACTTCAGTTTCGCGGAACACAAGCTCCATGAATATGACAATCGTTATACGCGTCGAAACTAGTGAAGCCTAAAAATGACTAATATACAATAAAAACAGAATAATTTTGGTCAACATACTCGTATCATCTGAATATGAAATATATTAACAAAAACAGTCGTGGTAAACGAATAATGCATTTCAAGTTGGTCATCATTAAAAAACCATTTTCTGATTTATTTGTATGTATTTATTCATTCATTTATGTGGTACAAGCCAACACGTCCGATGATGCGAGCATATTGAAAAGCATGCTCGTGAGACAAGATTGTCCCCAGAAATCGATTTATAGGTATAAAAATCACTGGAGTTAGTGTGAAAATTACAGTTTGCTATCGCGTGTTGGAAATACTGCCGCACGTGGACAGGAAACAATACTCGCAGCCGTTTAGCACCTTAGGATACCTTGAAACCTCTTGGTAGAAAACCAGCGTCTCATCAGCTAGGTCAGGGAGGTCGTACTTGAACGTAAGTTTTCCAGTAGTGAAAAAATCATTACAATCGTTGATAAATATGAATTTTATCTTACATTTTGACTTTTGAAATCGTTAATTGACTTTATATGATGTATTTTTAAAGATATTTTTTTTTAAATTTATTGATTTAGTATCACTGTTTATAAGATCAGTCAAGAATATTTTTTACGATATAACAGGACATATGAATAAAATTCGGATTTCCTTTGACCCAATTTGTTTTTTACGTTTTTTTTACCAAAATACAATGTTTTCACGTCCATTAAGATAACAACCTCAGTAGCCTAATTGATAAAACCTCTTGTCTGACTCAGAGGTTGTGGATTCGATTTTTTTTCAAAGGATTCCAATCTGGATTTCACTGAAGGTCTCTTTAGCCTCTTTCTGGTTCGTTGGACGAGATTGCCACATGAAAATAAGTCCAGCATGTTGTATTGTATAAAGAATAATGTAGTACTGTACTAACGTTTAGCAAACTGTTTTCGGAGATATTATTATTATAAGTTAATTAGGCATTCCATTCTAGTAAGAGGATGATTTGTGCCAATAACAATTTGAAGAAAATTAGGCACTATGAGAATATGTAAGAACTACTGTAGTTGTAAATATATATAAAGTTTTTAAAAAATAAATTCAGAAATGTGACTATAAATGAATAGAGAATTGAGTGCGAGTAAGTGGGACATGTTGAACAGACGGGGGATATTTACAATTAAGTAAAGTTTGTACGCGGTGCGCAAAGGACGTCCAAAGAAAACATGATCGAGGGTATCCTCATCCATTCCACACGTGCATATAGGACTTTCTTTTACATGAATTTTATAAAGGTGGCTACCTATCAAAGAGTGGCCTATTCTTATTTTACATATGATAGAAACAATTAGTTTGGACAGGTTTCTTTTGTGGAAGCAAGGTTTAGTGAGTATTTTCACTTTTTGGAAATATGTTCTCTAAAAAAATATTATGTTTCAAGATATCATTAAAGGAGGAATATTCTCGTATAATAATTTGATTCGATCCCACCACAACCCACGTTGTTATGAGGAATATAATTCTCCATCCAACGCGATCAACACTAGAAAATCGAAATCTTTTTAAATTGATTATGGTCCGACGTCACGAAGTAACAAATAAGGAACTATCCATAGGGACTCATCATATGGTGTCGATACACACGAGTGTGAAAAGAATAGCAGCAACGATGTACTTAAAGTCAGGCGTAACGGTAGAAAAAGAGGAAAAAATATCGTAAATCAGTGCCTAGAAAACTGGATGGTGTCATGAAAAAAAATATGTACTGGTGGCATCAAAATCTCGGTCGTCTATTTGATTTCCATGATGATGAGTAAAACGTTCGTGTCTGTTGTATTTTTTTAACTTAAGTATTTGTTTTAAACTAAAAAAATAATTCAGGCATTTAACCATACTTCCATTTATTCAACATAATTTTGCGTTTAATTTTCAGTATTAACATTATCGTCGTTATAATGTTATACTTTATTGAAAACGTTTTACTAATTCCATTATCCTCATATTATAATAATTAAATTTTTGCTCAACATATTGTATCCGTTTTAGACGTGGCGTTTTATTTTATATAATGGTGAGGTGGTGTTTCTAATTTAAATTTTCATAATATAATCGACAGGGAAATGGAAATTCCAAAATTCGGGTTCGATGACTTTGCCAAAGTTAAATCAATTTATAAACATTGTTTAAATTTGTGTGCAGAAATTGTATGGAGTTAATAAATGTATACATATTAAAATTGTTTTTTCACTATCCTATCTCAATGAAAAAGGATTCTTTACTTGATTTTTTTTTTCACAACATCCACTATGAAGATTTTTATAATATAATTCAAACGAACTGTGTTATTTTAATACCAAAAAATCACATTTAAAATCAATTCAAAAACCACGTTTAAATTTGTATGAAAAATATTTGTATATTTTAAAATTTCTTTCTCACTGTGTCAATAGAAAAAGATTATTTATTATTCATACATTTTTCTTACAACCATTTTAATGTTTTTTTTTTTTAAAACTGTTTTAATTTAATTTGATAAAAAACGAAGCAAAGTAAGTGAGGTTTTTTGTGTTGCAAGTTTTCACATAAACATGAGGAATTACCTCTTTAAAAAGTCATTTCTACTTGTTAAGGGCATATATCTAAACATTAATGGGTTTTTATTGTTTGTTTTATTTATGTTTTGTACAACATTAAATGTTTTATAAAATTGTATTTTTTTGGAATGTTTTTAAGCCAGAAGTTCATAACCTTTCCATTTTTTGAATAACGAAATAGACTTATAAATGTATTGATTGATTAACATTTTTATAAAGATCATTAGCAAGACAACTTTCCGTTACCCAGCAGAAGGGATCTGAAGAAAATTTATTAACGTGAAATCTCATTGATGTCACAATTTTTCTCGTTTTTTTAGGGTTAATTATTATAACTGTTCTTATAATTATTATTTTATGAATATTTGTATTATTATTTTTAATTTTTGTTATTTTTATCATTAATGACAGAAATGTTGTTAATACACTATCTGTCTAATACGAAAGGTGACTGACGGGAAATGAAATGCAAGACACGGTTTCTTTTTAGTTTACATTACCTTTTATACAAAATACACTCCCGCCAGTCAATACAATACTGGAAGTGGTTGTAAAATTTTCTGAAGGACTCCTGAATCTCATTATTCGAAGTTGCGTCCAAAATCGCAATCGTCTGAAATCGTCTCAAAACGCTTTCCTTTCATCGCCAATTTCAGTTTCAGGAATAGCCAGAAGTTGCATGGAGCCAAATTAAGCATATACGGGGTATGATCGATCCTTTTTTGGCCAACTAATCGCATACAGTCTTGCTTTTGTGACCATGCCCCTTGTTACCGGTTTTCGGGTCGAACTCAAACAATCCTGGCCCATAAACTATTCAAAACATCCAAGTATACATTGCCGTCTACCGTTTGACCTTCTGACGTAAATTCCTTATGGATTATTTCTTTGGAATCTAAGAAAACGGTGAGTCTTGATTCGTTTCTTCTGCATGCAAACTTTTTTTAGTTTCGGAGATTGTGACCCTTCCATTCCGAGCTTTAGAACTTTGCAAGTGGCTCATACTGAAAGCACCGTGTATCAACACCTGTAATATGAAGTTTGGATCCATATTAGCCGCTCTTTTCATGTATCTGCAGTGCTCCACTCTGCAAACTTTTTGATCGTCTGTCAGTGTGTAACCTTTCATTTGCCCAAATTTTCCGTTAAAATGAGACGGAAAATGGATTTAGGAATTCAAAAAATAGTCATAATGTGCTGCTAGTTCACTCATTTATTCATCGACAGATGGCGCTGGTGGTTACGTGAAAATAAAATCAGTCCCCTTTCCCATTGGATAGACTGTGTTTTATCAGATTTAACTGTCAGAAGCCTCGAAACAAGAAGGCAAGAATCCATTGCGATATTCCTAATAAAAGTTTTCCAATGTGGCTTTAACTGTCCCGCGATTCTAGAAGCACTTTATATCAGTAGCCGGAAAAAAGTGGCTGTGTCGTTCGAGGAGAGTAGCACAGCGCGGGGTTCCAACCGACGACCTTCCGCACGGAAGTCCATTGCGTTACCGCGCGACCATGCACCTGTATTATTATTATAATGTTAAGGGGAATATTAAAAACCTTGGTTTTCACCAATTTTATAGCATTATCCGTGGCCTAGTTCGTATGACGCCTGACTTCCATCACCGAGGTCCATCATATAGGCTCGATTCTCGTTGGTACCCATTTTTTTTTCAAATAGGGTTTTTTGATTTTCACTAAAGACGTCTTTAACGTATTTGTGGCTAGCAGGAAGTGTAATATGGGCGTTCCCCCTCCAGTTTTTACAAAATCGTAATATACTACAATCTATCAGTTTTGGACGCATTTCTTCTCGTTCTGTTTTTCATTTTTTTAAATACAATGGCTGTTTCCACAGCTTTTCCAACGTATTCTTGAAGTTGCAAACAAAGTTCTGGTTAAATCTTTTCATAATTATTTTAGACTGTTTTCTTAGTTTCCTAGCAGTCTTTCCAAACGAATGAATCGTCCATTTTTTTTTCTTTTGTTATCATTTTGAGTTTGTTAATTAGTTTCTACTACTTTTCAAATACATTCATGCAGTCTCGAATAAATATATATCTCCTAGTAGGACACCTTAAATTACATTTGTTAGCCATCTTAAGGTACATTGGAAAACGAGGATTTTAAAACAGTTATACATTATTTTAATTATTTATGGTTAAGGCATGAATTCTGTGGAGCTTTAAACACGTTGTAATTTGATTAATCAAACGCTGTTTATTCCATTTATATAACGGTATAACCTTACCGGTTTCAATGTTTCCACTTCATCATCAGGGAGCACAGACAAGAGTCTCGTTTACACTCCCCTGGTAATGAGGTGAAAACCTTGAAACCAGTAGGGTTTTACCATTATATAAAGTGAAATAAGCAGTGTTTGACTAAATAAATCGTAAAGTTAAATTTTCTTTTCTTTTTAAATGCACTGACTTCCTACAATTCACACAATCGATTCTAAATATATATTTTATTGTTAACAAAACGCCCTTCCTCAATTAAATTACTTTCAGAACACTCGTTTAGTTATTGAAGGTTTGATTTTATTTTAAAATATTATATAAAACAATAGCCTCCGACAAACAAGGGTTGTTGGACCCTGGTTTAAGGTATATCCGTTGCCATATTTTTTTTGTTTTCTGTATTCTCAGGATATCACACGCAATTGTGCACATACGCACGAATGTACCAGAGCAAATTTTTATATTTATTCTTCTGTATTTCCATGAAAAATATTTACACAGTGTCTGACTAAAATAAACACTTTTTTTTTCTTGAGATGAATATTTTTTATGAAAAATCCGGTTTATCAAAATTTCAACTCCCTTTTCTATCGCCGAAATATTTAAGGGTTCCAAAAATTTAAGCTTACTCACTAGACTTTTTCTAGATCAAAATTAACAGATTTAATTCACCACAATTATCCACACCTCAATAAATGGCAAAAACCTCTCCAGGTTCCAGTGTGTACAACGAAAGTGCGATATAATATGTTACAATACCTCATACTTGAGGGTAGTATTACATTAATTATTCTTTCATTGTATACAGAACAACCTGGTGGACATATTCTCATGTCATAATCTCTTCCAGCCAACCAGAAATATGTCAAAGGTATCTTAAGTAAAAAACTAGACAGGCAACTTTTGTATTAATCATGCTCACCACACCTGCATTGAAGAATAGATATTTTACCAACTACGACACGGATATAATCAAGAAGGTACCTGTCCCATTCTAGTAAAATAATTCGTTTGGTAACAATACTCGCACTTAACAACTCGCATTTGTCAACATGTGCAATGAGGAACAGTGAATTCCGTGCCTATTCTAGTGGTTCTAACCCGAAGAACGATTATTGGAGCCATCCGGCGAACCTCTTCAATATGTTCAAAACACCATTTCAGATATGTTGATGGGTACGGTATGAAAGAAAAAGATGGAAGATGCTTGTGCATTCGATCTTATATCTTTCTTCTTTCCATCACCACTTGCTTTTTTTAAATTTTCAGGTGATGATAGGCGGAAGTGTGAAAACCCTTTTTAATATGAGAGTATGTACGATGATGTATATGTACGTGGCATAAACTACAGATTTGTCACTCAATGAAATAGAATCACTCACGTAAACTTCATAACATTTTATCAATGGTATTATAAATCAATTCGTTTATAAAATGTATTGAACTACCAAAGGACTATTCAAATTTTTTTTGTCACCTTTTACCTTTTTATGTCCTTGGGCTTGAAACTTTTGAACCATACAACGTATGAATTTCATGGACTAGAAATTCCTAACACCCACAGAGAGACGACTCATTCAGGATTTACAGTCTCATTTTAGGTGGTATAATGGACACATTTACTTAATACATTGCGGCCCAATTCACATCGTATCTGGTATAAGTGATTCTATGGCTTTGTCGGTAATACGCGTGTCTTTCAATTGGAGAATTAAATGTGTGGAAAATAAATTATGCCATAGTAAGCATTAAGGACTTTACGAAAGCATGCGGTTTGAAAGATACAGTGCTAAAGATAAAAAATGAGCGTGGAGATAGTTTGATCACGAAGACTGAATGCATGATTAAAGATTTAGAAAAATAAGTCTTTACAAGTAGTATGGAATTTATGGTTAAGGCATTAATACTGTGGAGCTTTAAACACATTGTAATCTAATTAGTCAAACACTGTTAATTCCCTTTATATTAACATATATAACGGAATAACCCTACCGGTTTCAAGGTTTCCACTTCATCATCAGAGGAGAACAAACAAGAGTATCGTTTATGCTCCCCTGGTGATGAGGTGAAACCCTTGAAACCGGAAGGGTTATATCGTTATATAAAGTGAAATAAGCAGTGTTTGACTAAATAAATCATAAAGTTTAATTTCCTTTTCTTTTTAAATGGACTCACTTCCTACAATTCACACCCCAAACACAATCGATTCTTAATATATTTTTTTGCTAACAAAGCGCCCTTCCTCAATTAAATTACTTTCAGAATACTCGTTTAGTTATTGAAAACTTGATTTTAATATCAAAATATTATATAAAACAATAGCCTCCGAAAAACAAAGGTATATCAGTTGGCATATTTTTTTGTTTTCTGTATTCTCAGGATGTCACACGCAATTGCGCACATACGCACGAATGTACCAGAGCAAATTTATAAAATTACTTGAGATGGTTTGACCACGTAGACTGAATGCATGATTAAAGATTTAGAATAATAAGTAATATGGAAGGTATGAGAAGTTTGTGAAGATTTTGGAAAACGTAACACAACTAAATCAATCAAATTTAGAAAGAGAGAAGAGTGAAAACATCAGGAAGTTTATGGACAAAAGAGATTAATACGATGGGGTAAAAAAGGTGTTTCGAAAGTATAGTTTAACAACTTGTGACCGTCAAAGGAATAAAGATATGAGGAAAAATGTTAAAAGAAAGTTTTGATTTTTTAGAGGATTTGAATGTTTAAAATGAAGGATAAAACATTGTGAAATTTTGACTGCCTAAAAAATATTGATGAATTAATAATATATTTGGGTAGAAGTGGATCGATATATTTAAGAAGTCCTAGAGAAACATGACATTACTAAATTTATCAAATTCTGAAAAAGAAAAGAGTGAAAATATTTTATAGTAGGAAAGATAATGGGCATGATAGAAGCGACAGCTGTATATAATGAAACGAAAATCAGTTATCTGCGTACTCCAATATTATTTAGCAATCCAGTGAACACGAATAACCACCATTTCGCACAGTAGAACGTTTTTCTATTTCATCCCTCTTATTTCGTTGCGTATAACGTCTAACATACAAAGTGGATGCGTATTGTTTTTGTATTCCTTTTGTACAAAAGTCAATCTTTTATGCATGCCATGTTGTTTTTTTATATGGAAAACTTTTTATTTTCAATGTTCAGACTTCTGTTTTGCGCTTTCTTTTTACGAGTATCGGAACAAATAAGCTTTGCATTTAGTATGTAACCAATATCGGGAATACAAAATGAATCTCCTTGTTTCTAGGACTTTTTTTCCTGTCTCTTTAGTGATTCCAAAAACTATTTGATCTTAAAATTGAATAAAACTATGAGTCTCAAAGTAGGATTCTGTATTGAATGAGTGAATGTTGATATTTATGAAAATACACGAATAGAATTGGAAACAATATTTCATATAGAAGAACGATACTTATTATTCCTCAAGCATTATAAGAATAAACAATAATATTTCTAGTGGGGCTGATGAGACACAATTTTATGTTGAGAATATAAATTCATAATTTATTTCGGATTTAGAAAACCGTTTAGTTTTATGTGAACCTAGTTTAAATGAGTATTTTTTTAAGTAATCAAATATTACATTTATTTAAACGTAAGCATGTATCTTAAACCTCCGTTATCTTGTTGATATGTCTCCTGTCTTCCAATATAAGGGTTGAGGGTTCGATTCCCAATTGTATATAGGGTTCCGTTCTATATTTCTCTGACGATTTTTATAACATATTTATGATTGGCAAGAAGATATACACTGGTCAGGTTGTATTATAGATAACAAAATTGTATTACAACAAAAAATCACTACTTGTTGTCCGTAAAATGATTTTTTTGTAATTCAAAAGAAGTATTTTTTAAAAGGGCGGGAAAGTTTTCAAATCATCCATCTACCTATACTTAACATATAAATTTTACGTAATTTTCTCCCAAAAGATTTTTACTTTTTATTAGCATTCCTAATCAAACCCTTCCCCTACCTTATCATCACTTTGTTTCTTCTTGTCTATTTTTTTGTTTTAAGTTTTCTTTTGTTTCATAATGTTTTGTTACCTCGAGAAATGGTTTCAGAACTGTACTGTCTTAAACACAATTTTTACCGGCGTTGCTTTTTTTACACCCAACTTTCGCTGAACCATAGATATTCTTTACTAAGGACACCAAAATGTCTTTCATATGTATCCATTCTTCCTCAACTCTATACAAATCAATCCCATTTGTTCTTCAACACTGTTTAACATACAAATCTCTCCAATTTAATTTATCACTATAACAAATGACAAACTTGCTTTCGGAATCTAAAAAAATCTAGGCCACTATGTTTGTGCTAGAATATTTTTTATATTTTTATATTTTAGCTGTTTAGTTTTTAAATTCTTTTATCATTTTAATCTCACCTACGTAACTTATCACTCAAAGAAATGAGAAACTGGTTCTCGGAATCTGAAAAAAGACGTAATTTTATTTGTATTTCTCCACAAATAACTTTATTCGTCCTCAATTATTTTATTTCGCAACCAACTAAAAATAAAATAATATAAAAAAAACTCGACAAGGAGAAAACCCTTATTTTGTTCAGGAACTGTTGACACGGATGTTTTCTTTTTTAATTATTCCGGGCTGCTCTTTTTGGAGTAATATTTTGTGTAGCCTGAAGGAGATTTTAATTTGTCACAGCATCAAAGAAATCATTTGCATTTTATCCCCTCTGCTTTGTGAGTTTCATTATACATTTTTGACCTTGGGTAATCCATTATTAATTTTTTTACTTGAGTTAGTACCGACAAACACAATTTTTTTTATTCCTTGTTATTTTTTATTTATTGTACAAAAGAGGCTTTGAATAATAATATATTGATATTAGCTTTCAAATTTAGTAAATATACTCAAGTTTTAAGGTTATACAAGGTAAAACAATCTGTAAGCATTGGCACGTGGAACGAATGAATGAAGAATGATTAACAAAACGAAAGAACAAGGAGTATGGTTGCATCATGTGTGTGATATGTTGAAAGGAAAAAAAGTAGAAAATCTGAGAAATCGTAGGAGTTATATGAGAAGGTGTATGTATGTAGAAGAGACGAAGGATGCGTGTCCAAAAAGAAAAATCTAGAGCTCTACCTTATCTGTTACCTGACAGGGAATTGGCGTGATGGTATATATTTTTGTATTAATAATAATATTTAAATTCTTATATAATATTATATAATACCGTTTAGAGAGCAAACTCTCCTAAGGGTGCTCTTATTCAGAATTCGAGCCCACTCATAATGTTGACAAAACTTCCCAAAAAAGGTTGTCTTTAAGTACTTCCTAAAACTGCACATGCCACCCATATCTCTGATACTAGGAAGCAAACGAATCCACACCACAGACTCAGCAATGGCAAAGCTCTATCGTAATACTTGTTGATTTGGAATAATTATTGTATTGATTTGGAATAACCATTTTTTTTATTGATCTACATATTTGAGTTGCATAATAATTTGTACCCAAAATATACCCGAAAAGGTTTTTTGTATGATAAGTCATTACGACGTATGTGCAGTAAGGAGGTTCATAATTACCCTACGATAAGTCATTACGACTTATGTGCAGTAAAGAGGTTCATAATTACCCCACGATAAGACATTACAAATTATGTACAGTAAGGAGGTTCATAATTACCCCACGATAAGTCATTACAACTTTTGTACAATAAGGAGGTTCATAATTACGCCACGATAAGTCATTACGACTTTGTACAGTATTGTTGAAATTAAAAAAAAAACGGTTTTTTGTGCATAGTATGAAATAAATGGAATAAAAATCTTAGAATAATTGTTTTGAACTGCCCAATATTGGTAACGGTTTTGAGATGCCCAATATTGATAACGGTTTTAAACTCCCCAATATTAGTAACGAATAAAAATATGCTATACAGTGTGATCGAATTTCCTTGGGGTTTTTTTTTTTGGTGAAATTTATTTTGACAATACATAGATAATTTGTTTAATTTTGCTGATTTAAATTTAAAAAAATTATAATACGTTATCCACCAAAACAACTATGATTTGTGCCCCCAAATTAAAGTCATAATGCATTATTTGAGTCAATGTAAGAAACTATTTTTTTTTAATTACTATTCTAGATAATTTAGTTTCACCTGATTAAGCTTAAAAAATCGATCTATAAGTGAAAAAGTTCCACGAAGAAAGAAGAATGGCAATATTCATTGGTCGTGGTAAAGATATGGCTTTTAGTAAATCAAATTTGTCACGTCACAAAGGACAACCGAAAAGTAATGATCTATAGTTTCATCATTCAAACTACACTCGCAGTCGGGATTCTTCCCAATACCCATTCTGTAAAGGTGACTAGCTACCACGCAGTGGCCTGTCCGCAAACGACACATGACACACTTCTATCTTGTTCATTCTTATCATATTAAACCAGGGTTTCAAAAGAGATAGATAGTTGGGTTGATTTATATCTAGAGCCCTTATTTACCCCAGTTTTATCCCAATCAAAAAATATTGAGAAATAACTAATGCACATAACGCCGTCAACAAAATATAACGAAACACAATAACGACTAAAAGGCCAATATCTTCGCTGGAAATAATATTCAGTTGCTCAATATTAAAACTTCCCTACAAATAACGACTCAAAATCGGTGATGAAAATCCCATTGCCTTAGAAGAAACAAATTCTTATTCTAAACAAAGATAAATTGCTTGACACAATAAAAGGTTAGTGTTGAGAGTTATTTTGAAATATGAATTTTATTTTCTTATTCCTTGCCTTTTGCACGCTCTCCCATCAAGAGTGCTCTTCGGCATTATACATCCATAAATAAATATAAAGTATAAAACTAATAAATATTTTTTTTTATAATTTTAACATATTACATGAAATAATGTATATAAAATAGAAAATAAATGTTCATAAAAGATAAATGAAATTATGATACTAGAATAACTTAAATTAATTTAAGTTAAATATTGCATTAAAATTCGTTTTATTTATTTGATTTTCAATATAAATCCCCGTCCAGCTTTTAAAACGAAATTATGGGTTTTTGTTTCTTTTATGTGTGGTTTTTAATTAAAATAGTCCTGCATTATGTAAACTTATTCTTTAAGTATTTCTAACAAAGAATACATATTCTTCTTACCTTTTTCCAATCCAGACTTTTTTCCTGCATAATCAGTAGTCTTGTAAAATATCACATTAGTATCATTATACGAGTATATCTGTAAGTATGTAAAAAAATTCTACAACATCATGAAAAACACTTAGATTTTTAAATCCGTTTCAAGATGCGTTTTTTTCATTAAATTAAAATCAACATTCATTTTATTTTCAAGACACGTTAAAGAAAAGGAAGCTTTAGAAACAACCAAATTTCTAAAGCTTCCTTTTCTTTAAAGTGTCTTGAAAGATATTAATAATTAAGTCGAATATATATTTTGGCATCATCTGCATTTGTTGCATATTTTACAGTTACATATGTATTATATATAACATATTACATCCCTTTTGAAAAAGGTTTTTTTTGTGTTTAACAAAGTTAAATGCTTTGAAAGTATGACTCTATTTGCGTGCATTTATAACGTGCTTAAGGGAAGTAATGGAAGAATAATTAGCGGACTGCCCGAACAATTCATTTTAAAACATTACATTTTTTTGCGTGTTTTGCTGCCAATAAAATTTCTTGTAACAATTAGTTATTTTCCAGATCGCCTTGTTTCACTCATTTCCTGGCACGAATACTCGGAACCCTCGATATACGCCAAGGGAAATAAATTGACCATTGAACGCACACAGCGGAAGTTTTAACGTTTTGTAAGCTTCCAACTGCAAATTTCATTAATTGAGTTGTTCTTTGGTCTATTATTGGAAGCGATGAGTCTTAAAACCTTGTCAGACAGAAGAAAAATGTGTGACTTCACAAGGAAGGTTACGTAAAATTGTCGGCTCGTATTTCAACTAACTCAGCTTGGCACGTTCTTTGTAGGCCCACCCAACAAAATAGTTTGTTACATTTTTGTTAAACAATTTATTTGTACACTTCCTCCATAACAAGACTGCATAGATTGGGTAATCAGTATGGACTTTCATATGACTTGTACCACTATCAGGAGTAAAGTGAACAAGTTGCTCTTGCAGAGATGAATTTAATAAATTATATTGGTCTACTTTGATAGTGTTGGGTGTGTCTTACAAAGGTTTTTTTTTCTAGTTTGTATCACTTCTTACATGTCAATTTTGAAGTTTACTTGTAGTATACATTGGTTATCTTACATAAGTATCAAAAAGGTCAGTAGACTGTTGAAATAAACAAGTTTATCAACTGCATAATCGTTATGGGATGATTTTATATATACATCGCCGATAAGTGTGATGTTACACCTCAAGAACACTTAACTTATAATAAAATTATGAGGATAGGAAGGTTACGGGTGTGACTTTTATATAACATAGAGCACATCACTGTTTCTAGATTATAACTAATTATTGGTATATCAGATATCGTGTAAGTACTTAGAGGAAAAATTCTGATGGAAGAGTTTGATTTTTAATTTATTATTTTATGGTATAACGCTTTCGTTGAATACGATTCAACTAGGTTCATTGTCACGTGAAAAACTTTTCCAAGCAGCCAATAAGGTGTTTAAAAAAGTCATAGATAAAAACCAGAAAAAAAATCTACTTCGAGGTAACGTCTGGAGTCGATCCTACCACCCTCGGGCTAGAAAATTGGTGTCTTATAAACAAGGCCACATAGGTAGTCTAATTAAAACATCTACGTTTCTTTTTAACATATTTTAGCAACATCACCTGTGTAGAGGTATTCATTATTGTTTGAGATTTTATGTTAAAAAAGAGGAATTATTGCACATATAATTTATCACATTCGAGTTTATCGTAACTTCATTTGCATATATTCCTCAAATGAAAATATAATATGCGTATTAAATATTCAATGCAATTACTTATTCTAGCATTTGAAAATTTCGCAACCAAATAAAACACTTCCAAAATAAACAAATTCATATCATTTCTTAAAAAGTTTTATAATCATTTCCGCACATCGCACATCCTTAATTTTCATTGATACTGACGAACACGTTTTATTATTCCCAGTTCGTTTGAAAAAATAAGTTAAATGAATAATTTTCCAGCACTCATTCATTCAAAATTATTCAAGACGCGTCTGTGATTCACTAAACATTAAAAATATTATTTTTTCATAACGAATTAAATAAGACGATTCGATTGCAACATCAGAATTAAATAAGACGATTCGAATGCATCTTAAGAATTAAATAAGACGATTCGAATGCAACATCAGAATTGAAAAAAAAACCGCCAAAGTACTTACATTTTGGAATGTTCTCATATGATAAATGTATATAGTACAAATATTTTTATATAGTTTCTAAGATTCATATATCACCTTATCTTTACCCATATACCTTCTCATACACTTCCTTCGATGTCTCTCACTCAACTCGTTTTCTCTTTCAATCATATTTATATATTTATAATCCAACTCACATTTGGACAATTTTTGTATCGATTTTTATAAGTTTTTTGCTATCGAATTTATTAAAATACGCATTTAACCTACTTATATACTTACGTTATTTATTTATTCATACGTAAAAATTTCTCACTACTAACCAGAAAGGTGTTAAACAAACTTTTAGTGGAAATCAGACAGTAACCCTTTTTGAAAAAATCTGGATTCCAACTTGAAATGAACCGGCAATATCCAGGTTATAAAACCGGCGTCCTCTAGACTACGTTAAAGAGGTCGTCTGATTGTATTATTTTATGAATATAACTGCTAGAATTATAGAATTTCCTTATGTACATAAATAATTAAGGTTTTACTTGGATTTTATCCATTTTGTGGTTATACGTTTAATTCGTATTCAAGGCTGATGTTTTAAGTAAAATGTAGAAGAGATGTCTAAGATGGTTTGTGCAAAAATAACGAGTTGATGAAGAGCGACATAACTTTATAGTGCAAATGTAATAACAAATATAAAGTTCAAATGTGAGTGGAACATGTGGTAGAGAAAATAATTTATTTTCATTGTTTCATGTACATGGTTAAACATGATACATCTGTTATTTCTTCCACCCAACCAAACCATCTTGGATACATTCAAATGTTTTAATCTTTGACAGATTTTATGAATAAAAATATAACTTTAGTTTAAAGTTATGAAAGGAATAAATAATCTCTATTATAGTGAAAATATGATTGGATCAACTGAATAATATTTTAAACTAAGAAAATGTAAAAAGCCAAAGAAATCATAGGAATTGTATCAGAATGTGTTAAAGAGGCGAAATATGTGTATTTTCTCCGCTTACCCCGATAAAAAAACGGTGTGATGAAATCTTCAATCACATATTAAGCTTAAATACAAATATAAATTTAAAAAAAAACAACGGGAAAAGATACCGAGGCAAATCGCACTAAAGAAAGGCTGTTAAAAGAATTTTTCCTATTTTTCTTAAAAATATATATTCAGAAATATATTTTTTTTGTTAACAAAGCCATGCCTTTCATTGCATGCCACTCTAGCAACATGAAAATTTCTTATGTTTTCTCGTTTATTACTATTTAGCATACTTACTAACAAAATAAAAATGCAGTTTTCTTGTAAAGCGCCCACTCAAATCATAAAAAGAAATTAAACTCAACATGAATGGAAAAAGATTTTCTTTTCCCTCAAATGTGTTTAATGCCTGTCGGTTTGTCTCTTTTTCGAATTAAATGTTTTACAAGAAATATGAAATGTAACTATTTACTTTTGAATAAAAAAAACACTTAAATTCTTGAAAAAGACGATTTCGATTTTTTTTATTAACCTGGCGAGTTTATTTCCATGTGGCAATCTCTTCCAACCAACCATAAAGATGTTTTTATAGGCCCTAAGTGTTAACCAGACTGCAATCCTATTTAAAAAATCTGGGTTCCAGCGGGGATCGAACTCGTAACCTCCGGATCGGTAGACCAGTGTCTCACCACTAGGCCACGGAGGTCGTCTTTTACTTTTTTATATATAAAAAAGTAAAAGAAATCTTACAAAAGAGTTAAGGAGCACATACTTACGTGTATTCAAATAACCACAATTATTCTAAATGTTCTAAGGAAAAGAGACCTCATCTAACATGCTTGACTATGGGGTATTACATTGAATTATTATAGACCCTCCTTCCTAAACTCTGACAAAAGGAGTATATTCAATTTGATATTTCCGTGTAAGGCTATGCACCATATCGTCAATAGCTCCAATATACTGGCTCAAATTGATTTTCACACTCCAGTTAGAAACACTCGAAACCTTTTACAATTCAAATATGTCAATAGCACCTCATCTAACATGCTTGACTACGGTATCTCATTGAATTAGACCCTCCTTAAATTCTGAAAAAAGGAGTATATTTATTTTGAAGTTTCTGTGCAAGGCTATGCACAATATCGTCGATAGCCCCAATATACTGGATCAAATTGATTTTCACACTCCAGATAGAAACACTTGAAACCTTTTACAATTCAAGTATGCCAATAGCAATTTATTTTGCACCTCATTATCAATTAATCGTTAGAATATAACAATTGGTTAACTCCATATCTAAAGGGTCCTTCTCCAGCATTTCCTCAATCTAAGATCCTGACTGGGACCTGTTATTCTATTGTTTTTTTTAATAAGTATAATTTTTATTTGTTATTTATTCTATTAGGTCCTTACATATGAAATTGGCGTTTTGTTTGGGAGGAACATAAAGTTGATTTTTTTTTAATATAATATATTTATTTAATCAAAGTATGTACCATTGCTATCTATGCACTTTTGCCATCTCATAGGTAGTTCATCGATCCCTTTACTAAAAAAACCATTCGGACGGGAATCAATAAAATCTTTGAAGTCGGTTTGGACTGCCCCATCGGAGTTGAATTTTTTCCCTTGCAAGAAGTTATCCAAATTTCGAAAAAAATAGTAATCTGTTGGGGCAAGGTCCGGAGAGTACGGTGGATGTCTTAGACATTCCAATTGAAGCTCTTCTAATTTGGTAGCCGTCTGTTGTGCAGTGTGTGGTCTAGCGTTATCATGAAGCAGCAGTGGCCTAGAGCGATTAACCAGCCTCGGTTGTTTAGCAGCTAGCTTTTCCATCATGGTTTGCAGTTGCTGACAATAGACATCTGCCGTAATCGTCTGGCCAGATTTAAGAAAGCTGTAGTGAACGACACCAGCACTAGTCCACCAAACGCTCACAAGTAACTTTTTTGGAGTCAATTTTCGCTTGGGGCATGGTTTGGCTGGTTCGGCAGGGTTCAGCCATTGCGATGAGCGCTTCCGATTATCATACAGGATCCACTTTTCATCACAGGTAATGATTCGATTCAAAATCCCTTCATTATTGTGCCGGTTGAGTAATGCAACGCAGCAGTCAACGCGCGTTTGTTGATTTGCTTCACTCAATTCGTGAGGTACCCACCTTTCAAGCTTTTTCACCTTCCCAATTTGCTTCAAGTGGATTAAAACAGTTTTATCACTAACACCGCAGCCTGCAGCTAACTCGGACGTGGTTTGCGATGGATCCGCTTCCACAATAGCCTTCAATTCTTCATTATCAACTTTCTCCACGGGGCTTGTTCTGCAGGTCGAAATTTCCAGAACGAAAACGTTGGAACCAAAAACGCACTGTGTTTTCTTTTGCGGCACCGTCGCCATACACATCATTAATCCTTCGAGCCGTTTCTGCAGCACTGGTGCCACGGTGGAACTCGTACTCGTAAATAACGCGATATTTCAAGTTTTCCATTTTGTAAACTGAGTGACGCAAAGAAAAAAAACAATTGAGGAAAAAACAAATGAATTATAATTTTCGAAACACAAATACTTGAGTAAATAGCTGTATAAATTTTAATTTGGAATTCCTAACCAAAGAGAAGATATTTGAGATCAAAGTTGCCAGTACGGCAAAACGCCAATTTCATATGTAAGGACCTAATATAATATCCTCTTGAGAGAAATTCGATATTTATATTGTAATTTAATTTTTCAACTTTTTTATTGATAATTATTTTTGCTGTGCATTGATATATGTAACTATTATATCTTAAAAAAAAAAAAATATATATATATATATATATATATATATATATATATATATATATATATATATATATATATATATATATATATATATATATATATATATAT